>OZ019963.1:4446581-4589792 GCA_963970385.1 Theonella swinhoei
TCCCTAGGCCCCTGGCCAAGTGGTGAGAGGTGTCCTCACCTCAGGGAGGTACATAAACATGGCATTTGGGACAGCAAAAGGTGTCCTGTTTATCGAGGTACTTCAGGGCATCCTAATTGGAGGGGTATCCTCTGTCCCTCTCACTTCCTTACCTCTCAGTTTCAGTTCAGGGTGTGGGGATGGAGTCCTCTGACTTTGACTAATGTCACCTTCAAATAGAGGAACAGTGTTGACATCATCATCACCCTGGAGGGGGAGGGAGAGAGGGAGGGGGAGGGGAGGAGGGAGGGAGGGGGAGGGAGAGGGAGGGAGGGAGGGGAGAGGGAGGGAGAGGAAGGGAGGGAAGGAGAGGGAGAGGGGGAGTGGGGGAGGGAGGGAGGGAGGAGAGGAGGGGGTGAAGTTACATCTCCACGTCACTGATGAGATAAATTTCACCTCAATTCCATATTCGTGAACTCTGTCCATCCAATTAGAGTACACAGCTCCGTCACGGAATATACTCTTACGGAAATCCCTCTTGAAGTGGTTGAGTCCCTGACTACCACGATGATCCTACAGCAAGAAAGGAGTTAAAATTAACCCAGCACCAGGCAATGGAATGGCCCATGAAATGAAGCTAATGACCAGCTAGTGATGAGACTGACCTTTCTGTCCAAGTCTTCGTCATCTTCATAGTCTTCATCGAGGGAGAAGGCTCTGTCCCTTCTGTCCTCAGCTAGAGCAGACCTCAACCTTTGAGACCCTCTACACTCCAGTGAGAGGGGGAGGGGGAGAGGGAGAGAGGGGGAGAGAGAGGGGGGGGGGGAGAGGGAGAGGGAGAGAGAGGGAGAGGGAGAGAGGGGGAGAGAGGGGGAGAGTGTGTGTGTGTGAGAGAGAGAGAGAGAGAGAAAGGGGAGATGTATATCAGCATCTGTCTTGGCCACTCTACATGTCACTAAAGAGACGGCTCACCGTCTCTCTCCTGTAGGGTACCAGCCTCACTCTCTCATAGTTCTGATGGTATCCATGCAAGGATCGAGGTCCCATGTAGGCAGCTGGTTGGGACAGGGAATATCCTGACGGACCTCCCATGGCCTGTCGGTGGTCATAGCCCCCTGGATGCATGTGGAATGGTTGTACTGAAGGTGGGGGGAGGGGGAGAGAGAGAGGGAGAGGGAGAGGGAGAGGGAGAGGGAGAGGGAGAGATTAATCAACACATCAACTACCTTACCAAGTACATTGTTACCTGGTGGCATTCCAATCCCTGGCCTTTCAAATGGAAAGTGAGGGTTCGTGGGTTGTGACAGGTAAAAATCCACAGGTGGTTCTCTAAATTCCTCGTCAGGGCGAAACGCCCCCCGAGGGCCCCCCAGGTGGTCCACTCTCTCATGGCTCTTTGCCCTCGACATCCGGGCCTCCTCCATAATCCGATTTCGTCGGGTTCCAAATCTCCCCCCTCTGTCCATTCCTTGGTCAAAGTGACCTCGCATGTGCATTGGGGGAGTGTGAAAATCTGGATACATCCCCGGACCCCTGTAGGGGGACGGATGATCAAAATCCCCCCCAGTGTACGACCTCCGCCAGTCGGGGTGGGGATAAGTTCTCTCGTAGTCTCCATGAGGGTGCCCTCCTCTCATGTACCCGTCGTGGTCACCATAGGAACTGTTACCATAGATATCTCTGTGATCCCTCATCCCCCCATGGTACCCACCATAGTGGTCCCGGCCACCTCGACCACCCATGTCAAATCCTGGCTGGTAGCCACCAAAATCACCCGTTCTATTGCCCCCAGACCGAGCCGGGGACATCATAAAATTTCCATTGTTCCCTCGCTGGATTCTGGAATAGGAACCGGAATCTGACCTCTTGCGGGTACTAGGACTGCCATAGTCGAACCCTCCCCTCTGAGACCCCCTGAAATTGGCCCCCTCTCCCTTTTTCTCCGGGGACCGTTTGGTCCCCTCAACTTGAACATTAGGCAGCACGCCTGAAAACTCTTTAGGAAATTCTGCACCTCCTGTTATGGTCCCACCTTCCTGCAGACTGAGCTCATCCTGGAGATCACACAATGGAGGTATGGCTCTCATATGTGCAATAGGATGGGTGTCCTGATTAGTGAGGTGTCCTGATCAGTAAGGTGTCCTGATCAGTAAGGTGTCCTGATCAGTAAGGTGTCTGGATCAGTGATTAGTGAGGTGTCCTAATTTCAGGTACACAGGTATGGAAGTTGGGATACTGTTAATTATGTCCTGATAAGAGGGGCATCCTCATTCCATGGTGTCCTGATGGGAGGGGTTACCTGAGATGTAGAGTAGGCCTCCAGACTCTTTGGCTGGCTGTGGGAGAAGCTCTCCTGGGACTTAGGGGCATAGCCACTGTCTCCTGAGAGGGGGAGGGAGGGAGGGAGTCATGGTGATGTCGTACATTCAGCAGCCCTAGGACACACCTAGTAACACCATTTGCAGTACTCACACACAATATATGGAGGTACAGAGCACACCTCATCCTCCTCCATAATATACCTCATTAGGCACTCACTGAGTACATAGTAATGATTGGATAGTGGTTAGTGGATGGCAAGCTGAAGTGGAGCTTTCTTAATCAGGACAGTTGAAGTCAGGACACCTCACTAATCAGGACGTGTCCTACAGACCGAGACCCTCCAGTGTATATACCTTGACTCCACGAAGGTTTGACCACCAGTTCAGTATCCTGTGAAGCTTCAGGGTTAGGGAGGTGAGCCATTTCTCTCTCTTCACTCTCCCTCCCCTCCTCCCCCTCCCCCTCTCCACCCCCTCCCTCACCACCCTGCACCCTATCTCCCTCCATCATGGCATCTTCCTCTGTCTCCTGTTCGTCTGTGTCCCGATCCTGTACCAGACGACCACTGTGGACTGAGGTACACATACTTTGTACTGTACATACCTCCGTTGACTCATCCATCACTGATCCAGTTCTCCTCTCTCCCTCTCTCTCCTCTCCTATTCCCTCCCCTCTCTCCCCCTCCTACAGATAATGAAAGTCAGTTGACATTAGTTCCTTTGGCCTCTCCCTCACTCTCCCCCTCTCTCCCCCTCCCTCCCCCTCCCTTCCCTCCCTCTCCCTCTCCCTCTCCCTCTCCCTCCCCCTCTCCCCCTCCCTCTCCCCCTCCCATCCTCACCACTGAGGAGTACTGTTCATTGACAACACTCTCTGATGTCATATACCCCTCGGAATGGTCTTGATGTCTGCTGTAATGGGTGTGGCCTGGGGTGTCTTCAGTCAGTACCATCGGTGAGAATGGCTGGGACGATGGGGTGAGGGCGGAGTCATCTGACACACTGGTCCCTCCCCTTTCCTCCGTCTGTCGAATATAGCGAGGAACATACTCATAGTCCAGGATTACCTGAGGGAGGGAGGGAGGGAGGGAGAGAGGGAGAGAGGGAGGGAGAGAGGGAGGGAGGGAGGAGAGGGAGGGAGAGGGAGGGAGGGAGAGGGAGGGAGAGGGAGGGAGAGGGAGGGAGGGAGAGAGGGAGGGAGAGAGGGAGGGAGGGAGGAGAGGGAGGGAGAGGGAGGGAGGGAGAGGGAGGGAGGGAGGAGAGGGAGGGAGAGAGGGAGGGAGAGAGGGAGGGAGGGAGAGAGGGAGGGAGGGAGAGAGGGAGGGAAGGAGGGAGGGAGAGGGAGGGAGGGAGAGAGAGGGAGAGGGAGGAAGGGAGGTAAAGGGAGGGAGATGTAATTTGACTATTGCAGCTGCTGCCATATCTCCCAGGGGAGGCAGCTGTTGACCTAAACCTATAGTGACACATTCCATCCATACCTGTCCACACACACTACTCATAACACACACTGCTCCATAGTGTATACACATGGACATACATTCAGCTTCTATATCCCACTCCACACTGAAAATGAGGACACTTACTAATGGGACACCTCAATGATAAGGACACTTCACTAATCAGGACACTTCCTTAACTATTAGTCCCTGTGTTCATTACATCATACAACCATCTCTGTGTACCATCCTGTACTAATTAACCCTCTGTGTACCATCCAAAACTAGTCAGAACTGGCTGTACATGGTATGGGAAGGATAGAGTTAAGTACAAAGTACATCAGTACTGGAGGAAGGTCCAGTGATGTAATGATGTCATCATCCACTACAGCTGTTCCTCTCTGTCACTAACACTATAGGACTACCAGGACACCTCACTAATCAGGACACCTCACTAATCAGGACACCTCACTAATCAGAAAACCTCACTAATCAGGACACCTTACTAATCAGGACACCTCACTAATCAGGACACCTCACTAATCAGGACACCTCACTAATCAGGACACCTCACTAATCATGACACTATTTCCTCTATCCCAATGGGAATGATCCATTTCCTCTATCCCAATGGGAATGACAGTCCCACTACACACCATACAGCCTGTACCTCCATATCATAAACACCAATGTCCACAGTCCAGTTAATACATGTACAAACAATTCTAACTATCATTCCCTATGGCAGCTGTCACCTTCACTAACTAACATGTCATATGACATCATTACCACAGACAATATGTGTAATATGACATCACTATACTATATACCATATTGCAGATACTGAAGGCAACATGTGTACAGCTACACATGAGAGGCACACACATGACATGTTATTGAAGTTATACAAATCAGTTTAATAAACACCTCTGGTGCATGCAGGTGTACATACATTGCCATGACAACCACTTGCCCTTGTTATAGCCAGTCAAAACCAACTGAGGCAGTCAGTGAGGCATGTAACTGGTCATGGCTAGGAAGTGTGTCATTTGATAGCAGTGTGATGTTAGATCAGCGGTAGAGGGTTGAATGGAGCAGGGAGAGAGAGGGAAATGTGATCCCCTCTTAGAGTGAGATGATGTGGGAGAGGCTTATTACCTGGAATCTAACACCCGCACACACACACACACACACACACACACACACACACACACACACACACACACACACACACACACACACACACACACACACACACACACACACACACACACACACACACACACACACACACCACTGTACCACATATACCTCAAGGAGGATTACTACAAGAGCCATTTTATGGCTTAACTGTTCATTATACACCTTAATTCTGAGACTTAATTTAATAGCTACCATTACAGGTCTAGACAATGATGTGACCTTGTTAACTACTTGTACACACATGATGACATGTGTCCATGGTAATAACACGTGTCCATGGTGATAACATGTGTCCATGGTGACGGCACGTGTCCATGGTGATAACATGTGTCCATGGTGACGGCACGTGTCCTTGGTGATAACATGTGTCCATGGTGATAACATGTGTCCATGGTAATGACATGTGTCCATGGTGATAACATGTGTCCATGGTGACGACATGTGTCCAGTACCATCACACTAGGAGGGGCAGTGAGTGGGGAGCAGGTCACTAGGGAGAGGCTAGTTTCTGGTGGGATAATAGTGTTGCCTAGACAACAGAGGCTGGAATGTTAATGTTGTATGACAGAGCCCACTGGACTGATGTACCAGTTATCCCTCATCAATAGCCACATGTAGGATGGTCATTATGTAACATCTCTTTCTTTGTCCAATTACAACATTAAATTCCAAGTTCTTTTGAAACCATCTTCTGATGACATGACTGACTACATGGCCGTGGGACGGAGACATTGTGTCCAATTAGGACACCTCTCAGGAAAGCAATAATTGGAGGTGTCTTGATTCCACAGGCAACATGTGGTACTTGGGACAAGAGGTGTCCTGATACCAGGCTGTCCTGATTCCAGGCTGTCCTGATTACAGGCTGTCCTAATTGGTTTTTTTTCACTAAACGTTAGGTGCTCACCACTTCTCTGTCCTCCAGGACCTCAGCCACCTCGTCATCCACATCCACAAATGACCCTGTGTCCGCCAGACGCAGGCTCCTCACCTCGATGACATCATCAGAATGCTGAAATGGAAACAGAGACTTGATAAGCCAGGACAACACCTCATGATAACTGATGGAACACAACACACTGACATGAGGCAATGAGTTTGAAATAAATGTGCTATCTCAGCTGTTCAGAAAGATGATCCACCAACTGACATGTACCAGTCAAATACTCCTTAATTTAATTGCAGAATATGATAGGGATGTGTGCTAGGGGACGGTGTGCCAGGTCATGCTGGGATGGTAATGGTTGGGGGAGTAGAGAGAATGTTTACACAAAGACCAGGGAGGCATTCCTCGTCGCTGGCCAGCCATGACATCTCCCAGAGAGAAGATAAGTGGTTTCACTACTAGCAAGTGAATGGAACCCACTCAGGCCTAGCAATTGGCCAATTTGTAGCAACAAGGAACATATTACTCATGTTAGCAGTGGACAGCTTCCTTGTAAGAGGATCTTCACATCCTCCCCTAAGGCACACTGTCACCCTCACAGAACTCAACTTCAAGCCACACCCCCACCCTCCCCATCACCACAGTACCAACAGTATCTGTACAGTTCCTCTTGTAACATTTCCTCTACTGACATGTGGCACTAAAAGGACCTTTGAAAATGAATGCCATAATGTTGTTACCACTAAGAGTCACAACATTATTCTCTACATGCCCATGAATAGAACTGATAGTGGCATCACAGCCTCACAGTCTTTTCACTAATACTCTTGGGACCAAAAGGCGCAGAGACAACTGATCCATTGGAGAATCTAAAACACTGCCTTCTGCTTAGGTCTAAAATAGATATTAGTTCTGGGAATCCTGTCAACAAACACGCTGAGTGTTATTCGATCAAGACACTTCATATTAAATAAAACAGCATATTTTGTACTAGTATTCCACCCACACTACAACTGTGTGAGAAGCAAATGGTGGAATAATGGGAGGTGAATATGGAGATACAACTACAGCAGAACCTTAAATATTCGACAATGGGGTTTTCCTGCATAAAAGTAGTTGTGTACGTATTACATATACTATTGCTACACTCCTCAGGACATAGATATTGATGTAGAACCTCTTACAAGGAATGTGGTTGGATTATTGTTGGCAAGGGTTGACATGCCCCAGTGGAACAACAAAGCATATTGCAAAAACCACATACAATCATTGATCTGTGTACTGTCAGGTTGAATACTTGTGAAGTATTTGAGGTGAAGCTTGATGTGGTAAAGACTGCAAAGTCCATTTAAGTGGTAGATATTGGCACAGGTACATATCACCCACTCAACAGGCTCTGTGTGGTTCGCTAGGTAAACAGCTGAGGTCGCGTATGTATATTCACTCTGAGAGACAGTGGGCAGATGAAATATTTGGTAATGTATGTTGTACAAATTTGCCCAAGGCCCATTGTTTACACCGTCATCAGCTCAGCGAATCCTTACGTGTAGACATGCTATTAGCAGACTTCACTGCAAGCCGCTGTAGTTAACGTACCAGGACAGCGTGGTGGGCGTCCTGTAAGTACTAGGTTTCGTGGAGTTACAACACGCACTGCCATTGCCGGAGACCACTAGTTAGTGTTACTTACACACATACACTGCACTAACTATTGAAAGTTTACACATAAATAGGAACACTAGTTTTACCTTATCCACCACTCTCTTGAACCGGAGGATTGCTTTCTGGATGAGCTCGCCTACGGTGAGATGACCGTCCCCGCAGGGGACCAGCACGGGAGTCGTGTTGAAGACAACTTGAATACGCATCACTTAGCAACTGTCTTTAGTTTCTCCACCTGTCTCTCCAATTCGTGGTTAGAGGACGACAAACATCTCTGATGTAAGTCCTACACTCCCCCTCTCTGCATTATTACTGGTACGTCAGTATTTAGGGGGAGTGCCACCTGACCGGACGCCCAGATAAACGGAGACGTGCACGGAGAAGGTAATGTTGGCGCATGCGCATTACTGTCGAGGACTTCTGGTGGAACCAGTGGTACAAAAATTATAGATAATAGTGGAATACAAATTATACACGACTGTATTTTTTATAACACTTCATGTAAATTGCAAAGGATGCACAACTAGTGTAGGATATTACAAAATGTACCCAAAGAAAAAAACATGAACACAACTAATTTATATGTATTGCAAACTTAAAGTCACCAAAAGGTGCTGTTAGTAGAGGCTCTGAGAGAGGGTTCCAGATGTTGATCGTTCGAGGTACAAAGGAATAGAAGAAGGCATTGGTTCGGGCAAAAGGCTAGTGCAACAGAGATTGGGTATTGGTTCGTTGATTGATGTGTCTTTGGCAAATAAGATTGGGTGGAAAATAAGACAGATGGTGAAAAATCTTGTAATATACATACACTTGAATAAACTCTTCTTGTCTCCAGTGGTAAGCAGTGTTCTATCTAGAAAGGAGTCTTGGTTTGGGGGAAGCTGTGAGGTGCACTAGCACCAAGCAAAGTAGGGGGCCTGGTCAAGCGGCATCCTCCCTCGGAAAAATTTTGAATGCCAGAGATGCAGCAAAGAGCCAATATAATTCTTGGGTGCACAAATAAACATAATTGTAGGAATCCAATGGTAGTTGCTATTTTGAAATTGGATGAAAGATAAAAGTGTTATGGCCAAATTTCAAGGGTCCAGATGATTTTACTGCAAGCATACAAGCTACACTAACAGGGGGGGTAGGCTTCCCCCCTGCACCCCTCCCCCCTGCACCCCTCCCCCTGCACTCCTCCCCCTGCACCCCTCCCCCCTGCACCCCTCCCCACTGGATAGAACCCTGGTAAGAGATGTACATGAGTGAAGCCTAGCAAATCATGGTATCCAACTTTCTGCAAATTTCTCAACACTTTAATATCCTTGTGGGATATGCAAGAAGCACTAGTACTGATGCACTCTTTAGCTATGGATGACATTGGCAGCTAAGTGACGACCTGTAGGAACTGAGATAGAGATTGCCTGGAGTGTCAGAGGGACCATGAATGCATGGACCCATGGTTCCTTTGAGCATTATGGAGAGGAGGGTGAGGGAGGAGAGTGGGAGAAATATGCTAATACTGCTGCAGATAGGCTGATCAATTCTTGCATATTACCGATGGGTGGGGCTCGTAAAATAGGTGTGGCTATATACGCTTTGCAGGAATGCAATTTGCGCATGCGTATCAGGTTTAATTAATGAAAAATGTGGGCGTAAACCTCTGGCACTTTCAAAGTGAGTATTTCTCAAGTCTGAGGGGAATACGATTGTTGATATTGAGACCTCGCCGCACTGACAGCCGACTTTGAAGACGAGCGGCTTTTCTGCCGAGAAGTAGAGCTGTGTGGAATAATGAGGTGTATGAGTAAGTGTGTTGTAAGACGTTCTCTGAGGGTCTACACTGTCCTGCTATTCGGAGTAGCTTTCGGCTTCGTCATGGCCACGCTACTACAGAGCGTGAGCTATTCTGACTTCGTGTTGTCCAACGGGAGGTCGCGAGGAGCGGTAGACTACCCCTCGCGGCTACAAACTGGAAAAGTTAGTTTCTCAAATCTTGACGTGAGAGCGAGCGAGGTGGACGAGCAGATAGACATCGGTGGCTACTATGATTATGAGCGACTCGTCCTTCGAGACGAGTTGGAGCGAGAGGAACGAGGGAAAGAGAAGGAAGGAGAAAGAGACAAGAGAGACACAGAGAAAGAAGACAACCAACAGATGGTTAGTAACAGCTTATTGGACAACAAGATGAAACAGAGAGAATATGTCAATGACGCTTGGCAGGGACGTAATGTTCGAGAGTCAGTGAATGGAAAATCAGTAACAAGACTATCTGAAGAATTAGCACCACGAACCACACTAGTAATTGGTGTGATCACCAGTGTCCCCCAGCTAATGTCCCAGACCCTGGCCATCCAGGGGACCTGGGCCCAGGAGTCAGCACACGTCATCTATTTCATTGGTGAGGTCCAAACCCTCCCTCATCTCCCTCACGGAATGGTAGTCGTACAGTTAGAAGGCTTGGATGATAAACAAGCTGGTTGGGACCTGAAGGAGCTAGCTGTTATTAACTACATATCTACTCACTATCTCGACAGTACTGATTGGTTCTTGATTGTAGGGGACGAGACTTATGTCTCCCCCACATCACTAGAGGCTGAACTGAACAAGTACGATGCCTCCATGTCGGTGTACCTCGGTCATCCCTTGACAACCCAGGAGGGGCAGGAGGAAGGAAATGAAGCCGACAGAAACAATAAGAGCAAGGACAAACTGTGTAGTGCGATGTCGGGTGTTGTCTACAGCCGTGGAATGCTGGAGAAGCTAAAACCCTACCTCCCTGTGTGTTGGCCGGGCAATGGAGGGGAGATGAAGAGCCTCAGTGGCTGCATCAGCCTCATGGGCCTGAAGTGTACTGCAGCAAAACAGGTGAGAGAGTAATCAACACCTGTACTGCAGAGCCCAATTTGTATTAACTGATCTGGAGTGTAGTCAGTGTATATTTGTAGTCACTAAGTGCTCCAGAAGAGCTCCCATTTACCACTTGGCCAGCCCCTCACCCACTGCAGACTGTAAATCACTTCCTTTGTCCTCACTCCAAACAAAGCCCTGGCCCAGTCCTTTGTTACCCCCTATCTCCAACCACACTGACCAGCATTGTTTATATGAGGCAATTAATGCCTCAGCTGACTGGGAAAGTACCAGCTGTTGTTACACATCCCCTGAGTCACTGGGTCTCTACCATGGGACACATCTTGTCTCTCTCTCTCTTTCCCTCCTATCTCATGGGACACATCCCCTGGGTCACTGGGTCTCTACCATGGGACACATCTTGTCTCTCTCTCTCTCCCCCTATCTCATGGGACACATCCCCTGGGTCACTGGGTCTCTACCATGGGACACATCTTGTCTCTCTCTCTCTCCCCCTATCTCATGGGACACATCCCCTGGGTCACACACCCTGTCTCTCTCTGTCTCTCTCTCTACCTGTATCTCATGGCAGTTTGATATTACAGAAGGTGTGATTATCCTAAGAATGGCACTATGGAATCTGTAGGAGAGATCTAACTAGAATGTCAAGCAGTTTTTCAAGCGTTCACCCCTCCACCGAATTAGTTAACAGTACGTGTCCAGGCCTCAGCTTGAAAGATCACAAGGCATGATGAGATACCGTGTATGTACCTTGATGGAGAATATACAGCTAGTGGGGTCTGGTGTGCCTTATTTACAGGAGGGTGTGTGCGTGTGTGCAGTAGACTTTGCTTACTGTTGGACCAACACAAACCAGGAATGAGGATTAGTATGCATGTATACTGTAATTAGCCTGTATCTGAGAGGTTTCTCCAGTGATACCACCACCAATTGTCTCTTATGAAATCAGGACACCTCACTAATCAGGACACCTCACTAATCAGGACACCTCACTAATCAGGTCAGAGGACACTTTCTGCTAGACCAAGGGTGTCCTGATTTAGGGAAACCTACCACTGTACTAACATCTAGTACAGGGAGCTAGTGACTAAGTGGTGTACAGAACATCGACCACCAAATGTTTCTCATGTAATATTTATGGTTTGCTCTGTGTCCTACTATACCCAACTAATGGTCAGTGGAACAAACATCCCACACCTCCATATACATGTTGATTACTTACTGCCACTTCAGTGAGGTCTTCATCACATGTATGGAGGTGGCATGTGTACTGGTGTGTGTTTGGTTTAAGTATGTTTATTTTCAGTCGAAACATCTGTTACTGTGTGTCTTTTGATATAGTCTGTCAAGGAACTGCTGTGTGTGTGTGTGTGTGTGTGTGTGTGTGTGTGTGTGTGTGTGTGTGTGTGTGTGTGTGTGTGTGTGTGTGTGTGTGTGCGTGCGTGCGTGCGTGCGTGCGTGCGTGTGTGTGTGTGCGTGTGCATGTGTGTGTGTGTGTGTGTGTGTGTGTGTGACCATATAAACATCACTGTATACGCAGAATTACATGTACCTACTCGTTCATGACAGGTATAATTAATGCCATTACATTCTGCATAGCGTTGCTAGTGGCAGGGACATTGGCATGTTTACATTATTGTGGGGAGTACCTGATATTGTTATTATATGGCGGTCATGAATATCATATGTGTGACCTCTGGCCTCTGTCTTTGTTCAGGTGAGGGACCTCTTTGTCTCTGATGCCAAGCCATTGACCGAGGCCAAGGAGCTGTTTATGAACACTGAGCTGAGACAGGCACTGGTCATACATCCTGTGAAGTACCCCAAGTACATGTACCGACTGCACAGTTTCTTCAAGGAAGTTGAGTACAATGCTTCTCTGGCTAAATTGAAGTCGTTAGTACGTACAATTAAGGAGACTCACCCGTTTATCCCATCGCATCTCCGTTCTTCTTTCAATCCCACCGAGACTCCACCCACTACCACACCCACCGAGGAAACCACTCCCCCTCCACTCGCTACCTCGTCTCTCCCTCCTCCCATTCAGACCAAAGAGGGTGGAGTTGTAGTCCGTCCAAGACACATTCCTAAAAACAAATTCGAGATCAACAATTGGGAATATTTTAACCAGACCAGGCTAATGACAGTGTTCCATGAGTCCCCAGCTCGAGGGATCATCGGTGGGACAAGAGAGGAGGCGAGATTTGCCCTCACTAAAGCCATCTACGTCATCAATCAGGGACGGAACCAGAAGGAGAGGTATGTGTTTGACAAACTTGAGAATGGTTATCACCGTGTGGACCCAATGAGAGGGAGCGAGTTCATCCTCGACTTTGTGTTCAGGAAGAGCTCCAACCATAACGTCCGCATTAAGAAGAGAGTTGGGATTCTCCGTCCATTCCATGAGACCATCATCCCTGTGGACACCCCCGAGGTCCTCCCGACTGTGAACTTTGTGACCGTATTGTCTGGTCTCAATCATCGCCTGGAGACGTTTTTAGCCAACTACGAGAAGAACGTCCTCCTACCAGGAGAAGATGCGACTCTGACCATTGTCCTATTTGATGGACCAGATGCACCAAAAGTCAGATCAATCATTGAGTCCTACACTGCCCAGTACAAGACAGCAAGGATAAGTATTGTTGATACGGAGGGAGAGTTCGCTCGAGGGGTGGGGCTACACAAGGGTATCGAACAGTTCAAAAATGAAGATCTTGTGTTTGTTGTAGATATTGATTTAGATATTTCAACGGGTTTTCTTCAGAGATGTCGACTGAATACAGTTCGAGGGAAACAAGTCTACTTTCCGATCTTTTTCAAGCTCTACAATCCGGAGTTTGTGAGTCAATATCACCGTGGTAACTCGTCGATGCGTATAGCCCGCCACACCGGCCACTGGGCTCACTACTCCTATGGCATGCTGTGTATCTATGGCTCAGACTACCAGAAGGCAGGAGGATTTGATAACGCCATGCGAGGATGGGGTGAGGAAGACGTGGACTTTATGAACAGAGTTCTTGGGAAGGGACTAGAAATATTCCGAGCCCCAGACCCTGGACTGGTACACAACTGGCATAGGAAGGTGTGCGACAAAGCCACTGTTATCAACCCAGTGGCCTATGATCACTGCCTCATGTCGAAAGGAGAGAACTTGGCTGATCGAATCGAGCTAGCTCAATACGTGTTTGACAATGAACTAAAGAAAGGCAATCTGTTATAGCATACAGTCGTCATCTAGTCCATTTTTTCAACCATTTTCCAGTACATGTGATGTACATGTGCTAATAGGGGTGATTGTAAGCAAGCCCGCCCTGCTCACATGAATATGCTCTCTGTGTATATTTATATCATTCTGTGTCTTAGTAATACACGACTTAATGCGCATGCGCATATATCTTCCCACTACCCACTCTCGAGGAAATTAACCTTTCATCTTTGAACAACAAAATGGACACCGATCATCTGGTAACAGGTGTCGTTCTCGGTGGTGTCTCTCTCCTTGGTGGTTACCTCTTGCGCAAGGTGTCTGAGCTTCGCTCCCAGGAGGTGTCCTATCTTCATCAGGTCCCTCAGTTCAGAGACTTCACGGCTCTCAGAAAGCACCTCAAGAGCTCCCCTGGTCAGCGGGCCGACGTGTTGGTCGAAGGGCGGGTAGGCAAGCTGGGCGATGCCGCGCTGCTCTCAGAGAAGTCTGGCCTGGAAGGGGCTGCAAGGCTCGTCACTACAACAACCTACACCAAGGTGTTCAACGAGGAGACGGGGAAATGGCGGGAACTATCTAACACAGTAGAAAACATGAACGCCTCCCTTCCCTTCAAACTGGAGGACGCCCAAGGCAGCTCCATACGTGTGGACGGCGTACACAAGGCAGGAGGCTTCAGACAGCTTCTACAACGTGTCTACCAAGACAAGAGGACCCCTGAACAGCGCAGTCTGGGAGACTTTGCCACAAACGCAGTGACACTCAAAGAGATCCCTAATGGTAGCCTTACAAGAGACTATCTCCTGTTATTCAACGTGTCATTAGCTGGGTATGGAAGTGCAGTGCTAGAGAACCAGTCCATGTTTAGTAGTGGTGATGTCATCTTCACCCCCACTGAAGTGGGCCGCAGTATCAGAGGACTTATATCTAGAAATGAGATGATGGCAACTGCTCTCAGATTTGTGTCAGTTGTCCTGCTTGTGGCTGGAGGGAGTATCCTTGTGTTTAGTGTGACTCCAGTACTGGTGGGACTGGCATTGAGACTGAGAGAGAGGAGAACCCTGGCAATTAGGGAGGGTGAAGACTCACAATGATAATAGTGTACAGGATTTTTTATATTGTTCATGACCTCAGCTTTAATTCGAGAAATTGTCATTCAATGTTTAACAGTGTAGGATAAGCTGTATAGACTTACGCTGTATCCAGTTATGGAGTCTATATGGATATATGCACACTACATTACAATTCCCAAGTACATTAACTAATACCTGTCATTACACAACTATTCATGCAATGATAAGTTCACAGTCAGAAAATCAAGTGCACCTTCAGGCCTATAAACTGCTGACATCAGACAGCTCACATGTAGGTCTCTCTTGAATTCTCATGCGCAAGTGTACCGTGATTGTACCTCCAGTACTGTACTCTCTCCTTCCCTAAGAGAGTCTAGCTGGTGAGATTAGCGCACTGCAGCTATTGTTTGCTTGCTTACTTCGCAGCCTCTGTCACAATATTATCTACAAATTTCTTGACTGCTACAGTAAGCCTGGGGCTACTTCTCTTTAGCTATATAAGATACAAAACAAATTTGCTATAGTAACCCTGGGTGGCTGTGTGCTACTTCTCTTTAGCTATATAAGATACAAAACAAATTTCTTTTGACTGCCACAGTAAGCTTGGTGGCTGTGTGCTACATCTTTAGATTTGTAAAGACTGTAATACACGCATTTTGAAAAATTGGGAATCCTTCAAGATAATTGCAAATAGAATGTTTAATCCCTCCACTTTGATGTTCATTCTGGTTCTGGCCCTGTTCATTCAGTTTTATAACAATACCTATGATCATAGCCTTATATTGAGCCATCTCTTCATTGAGTTGCTTCAGAATATTTAAAAGCTCTGTTTTCAGTGCTTTAATATCTTCACTGAGTAGCCCTCTAATATGATTGCTAAGTTTGTACTTCAGGATTTCTTTCATCTCAGCAACCTCTTTTTTTACTGCTCCAATATCTTTAGCAATCTCTTCTTTCAATGCTCCAATATCTTCAGTATATTTCCAATAGGCTAGTGCTAGGAGACCGATGAAAAGGACGGTTTTCCAGTCTATAGCTGGTTCCATGATACCTGCTGTAACAGAAACTTGTGGAGGCTATATAGCTATGCCTGTTAAGCTGTTCATAATAGCAAAATTGTTTGTTGCATGAGTTTTTCATCCCATACATACATCAGTTCATCATGTGATACTACAATATTGTACTCCCTAGATAATGACTATTCCTTACATGTGTGAGTGTTGATAGAGAGTAGTCTACTATTCCACAATGCCTCTACACATGTGACTGTTCTTTACAGCATGAAGTGTATGTATGTATCTAGTTAACAGTCACATGTGTAGAATGATGAAGTACTGTCAACAGTCACACATGTAGGGATATGTACAGTTGATGTAGCACAAACATACATTACACACAGATAGACAGACAGAGTGTCTGAACCATTCAACTACACACAGCAGCTCTAATTTAAAAGTGTGCGTGAATATCTTAAACACTCGAGGAAGGCAAGTTGAACACTAATGAATGCACTAAAGTGCAGAACCCCCGTGAGCGAATCCTGAAAAGCGTACGCGCTACTGAAATGCGTGTAACGGAAAGTATACGGAAGATCTGTGGGCAAAAGACGGAGACTAAAGAGAAAGAAGCTCGCTGCCTTACATTAAGTCGTATTCCAGGTAGCGTTTAGCCTACTGTTAGCCTTTTAAGAGCTTTAGAATACCGCTGCAATATCGCCGTGGGTAAGCAAATAATGCCATAACTTTGAATGAAGCGGTTTCAGAGAAAACCCCACAAATTTTTTGACCTCTGTTGCCCGCTGAGTATGTGACAGAATTTTCAGGACGAACAGACGCTCCAGAGGTGAGATGTGATTTAACAGACAGACTGACAAACAGACAGACAGACAGACAGACAGACAGACAGACAGACAGACAGACAGGACAACTACAGTAACCCTCCTGCGCATGCGCACCGAGGGTTAACTATATCCCTATGTGTGACTGTTGACACAGTACTTATCATTCTATGCAAGTGACTTAACTAGATACATATGTACACTGCATGCTGTAAAGAGTATGCAATCCCTGGGCCAACAGTCACATGTGTAGAGGCATTGTGGAATAGTGGACTACTCTATCAACACTCAACGAATAGTCATTGTCTAGGGAGTACAATATTGTAGTATCACATGATGAATTAATGTATATATGGGATAAAACTCATGTAACAACGTTATTATGACAAAGTTGATTTTATAGTGTGGATACTAAGTATTACGTTTTGGAGCCTCAATGTTTATGTGCAGCGAGGGTTACAGTACTTGCAATGTGTATGTGTGTCTGTCCATAGGCTAAGGTCTGTCTGACACATTTTCTCAGACGCTGTAAGCTTACGCGTTGAAAGAAACCAATGACTTTGGCACAACATAGCGTATAGACAACGTTATTAATTAACACAGCATAATACGCACTGCATATCATGAAGATTCTGAATTCTAAGTTCCCTAGTACACTAATTTCAAAATTTACTGTCTGTGTGGTCAGTACAAGTAAAGCCCCCTCAAAAATCCATGAAAATCCGCTTGGCCACTTTGGTCCACTCATCCAGATGCGCATGCATATGCATGCTCATGCGCACGCCGAAACCAATCCCCAACTTAACTACGTACATATACGTAATTTCATGCAATGCGACGTAGCATGGTGTTGGGAGCCTTTTGTCATAGATGCGTATATAAAACGTTCCGTGTGGTATGGTTTCGTCTACATACAATCTGTCAGTGTGTATCCTGCGGTGCGGAGGTCTGTCATGTTTTATCTTTGGCTGTGCGTTGTTGTGGTTGTAGTGTTCAGGGAAGCAGCCACCTGTGGAAGTAAGTCCTACCTACCTTATGGAGTATATCTTTCATCTTATAATGTCATCTTGCTACTCTACTGAAGGTAGAGATGTTCAGGAGATAGCAGCAGTACTGGAGGAGGTGGAGGATTGGAAGACACTCGCTGGCTGGCTGAATATCAGAAAAGCTACTATTAATAACATTAATAAGAACTGTCCATCATTTGAGCTTGCACAGTGTACATGGAGAGAGCTCGTTGAGACATACTGTGATGGGGATGGTGGTGGTAATCCCTACAAAACTGCAGCAGACATTGCAGCTATATTAGATCGTAAAATGTACAAGAGGAATCAATCACAACAATTGAAGCGATTGGAATTTTCCAGTGAGTTTGACTGGACTGCCATTCAGCAAATCACATGCTGTGATATATTATCTTTATTCCAGGAGATAGCCCTGGCCAGGGTCCGCTCAACTCACCCATCTATTTTCCATTACCTGGACCTCCATTTCCTGCAAAATTTCTATTACTCTTATGTGGAATTCTGGTTATCCCTTTACTTGGTATGAAAGGAATGTCTGTATACGTATATCTTATTACGTGGGGTATCAGCAAGTTATTGCACTAGCATGTGAGGTATTGCCCGAGAAGGTAATACTCGCACACAAGTGCAATATTGCCTGATGAACCACGTAATAAGGTGTAGCTTATCTTGAACCTGGTGAACTACTCTGCGTTAACTCATTGCGCGTGCGCGACGTGCACGCGCAATGCGCAATGCTAAAATTGGGCCGGTCCAGCCGAGGCCGGACCAGCTTATTATATTGGTGGGCAGGGCTAGCGATCGTGGGACTGTTCACAACATCATGTAGCTAGCGCTAGCGGTCGAGTTAAATGCCTGATCTTAGCGCTTCGCGCGGGAGTGAGGAAACTGCCGATCGCTGCGCATGCGCAGACTGCCGGACCAATAGCTTCAGCTGGACCTTCTAGGCAATATAAATTGACTAGACAATTATAACTGGGCAATATGGGAACGGAATAGGAAATTTACATTGCTACATAAATAACAGACTGTTTGTGACATCCATACCTGCATCAGTTCACCTATAAGTTATAGGTATGCTTACATGATATGGGTGTGAAGAATGTGTAGGATGTCTAGTAAGTAATGGTGTGATAACTGAGTGCAGTATTCGTATGTCCCATTAGTTACAGTTACATGAGGCAGAGAACCTGGGGGGGTAGGGGAAGAATGAGCCCCCCCACTTTTCGATAAGGGAGGCTGAGCCCCCCCAAAATTGGTGGTTGTCATGAAGAACGTATTAAATACTAATATAACCTATGCTGGATGTATTCAGAATGAATTATATAATAATAAATAACCCCAACTTCATGAACACCGAGCCCCCCCACTTTTGACATGCTGTCTCTGCCTCTGAGTTATTAATGGCTACGGTTAACACAATCATCATTTCATAGATGATTTGAATGAACACATTGCAACAATTCTCAGTGGAAATCCTACACAGTCTATGCAGACATTATTATAACAAGATCAATTTTACAGTGATATATATGGTTATCTCAGTTGCATCACATATAAATGCATGTACATAACTTGCCTTAGTATTCAAAGAATGTATGAAGTGCACCCAGGGGATGATAAATTCATTAATGAATTCAATTTAATATATACACTACATTCACACATATTTAATATGTGTATGGAGGAATGTAGTGTATATATAAAGGTTGCTCTTTTTAATACAGCATTAAATTGATTATATATATGATTTCCCCTGTGAGATAAGTACTGTCTCAATTCCTACAATCTCATGAGAGGTAGTAGTCATAAGGGAATACAGCGGAACCTCCCATAACGGACCCTCCGAGAAGCGGACACCCACGCTATAACGGACACTTGCCGTGTTACGGATTGAAAATAGCTGTAATACATTAGCAACCTCCGAGAGCGGACGCTTCCCGATTCTGGACAGCGGACAAAATCTTTGCGCCGAACGGCTCTCCACCGTGCATTTTTGCCTCTAAATAGCGAACACCCGGAAGCCACTCCCCTAAAATTGCAAAGTTGCGCTTGCGCAGTACGGCGCTATGTACGAGCGCAACGTCATGTGTATAGAGCGAAACCTCACACGCGTTACAAGGAAGTAGTACTTGCTTTAGAAAAAGTACGTGTACAAGTTTCTTGAATTCAAAGGACATGTGTATTGGACAGACAATTGATAGGATTGCCAATATTACATATCAATAAGCAAGACAGACAACTTTACTTGACTATTTTACACACTAACTCATGCACAAACTTCACTACATTATTTATATTCCACCCCAAGTTATAAAATTAAAATATTTCATGAACCTCCGAGATAAGGACAACCTCCGAAGAAAGGACAAAAGTTCCGTTCCCAAAGTGTCCTTTCTTCGGAGGTTCCACTGTATGTTGCAACTGAGGTAACCACACCTGTTGGTTAAAACAATTGCTGTTTTTTTTTTGCAGTGTGTGATTTCTTGTCTAGTAGGTCAGTTTATTAAATTTTGTGTTTACACTTTAGGTACATTGTGTATATACATATATCATGGGTCTACTTCAGAAGCTGTACCTTGGAGACAACTATTAGCAGCAGTTATTTTGGTTGGCATATCCATTGCTCTTATGTCTGTTGGACAGCACAATATGCCTACTAGTTCAGGTGAGCTGACATTAACGGAGAACTGTAGGTTTTCATATGGTAATATCCTGTTTACAGGTCCATTGGACGAGGTGGATCTAGACATTTCCCGCTATGCTGACTACTTGAGGGCTATGTACTCTACCTCTCCAATTTCCAAATCTGTCCCTCCAATTTCTTCTAAGGTGTTCATCAAATTGGCTCTTGTGAGGAAAGAGAAGGTGAGCCGAGAAGAGGCTGATAACCTCACTCGTCTCACACTTCGAGGAAAAATTGACCAGATCTTGCAAGTCAAGGAGCCAATTGAAATAGATGACATCCTGAAAGATGACAAGATACGTCTTGTTGTGGTGGAAGGAGCACCTGGCATTGGTAAGACTACCTTAGCATGGGAGCTGTGTCGAAAATGGGGTAAACAGAAATCACTGAAGCAATTTTCACTAGTAGTGCTCTTCACACTACGAGAAGAAAGAGTGCAATCAGCCCTAAACATCAGTGACCTCTTCTACCACCATGACACACAGCTAAGTATGAATGTAGGAGAGAAGATAGAGAAAAGAGAGGGAGATGGTGTGCTTTTTGTGTTTGATGGTTTTGACGAATTCCCATCTCAACTCCGGGAGAAGTCCGACTCAAATCGATCATTTGTGATGGACATAATCATTGGCTCTAAGTATCTTCCTAAAGCCACTGTACTAGTTACCAGTAGCACTTCTGCATCAGCACAGCTGCAGGCTCTTCTGCAGAAAGGCATTGACAAACATATTGAAGTAGTGGGGTTCTCTGAGAAGGAGAGTCTTGAGTTTGCACATAGTGTACTTGGTAATACCAACCTTTTCACTGACTTTAAGGCATACTTATCTGCCAACCCACCCGTGAAGGGGATGATGTACAATCCCCTGAACTGTGCCATTGTTGTGGGGGTCTACCAGAATACCTATAAGTTAGGCAAACCTGTTCCCCACACACAGACCCAGCTGTACACTGAGCTGACACTGTGCCTCTTGTCTAGATACCTGAGTGCAACAGGAGATCCAAAGTTGCCTGATAATCTTGAGGATCTTCAAACTCATGACAGTGACCTCTACCAGCAGGTGGTGAAGGTAGGGGAGTTAGCTTTTAATGGTAAACTGAATGAGCAGGTGATCTTTAAACAACTTCCTGAAGGCTTCAGTGATCTGGGACTACTTGTCAAACACACAGCTCTGTACACACGAAAGGAATCAACCACTTACAATTTCTTTCATTTAACACTGCAGGAGTATATGAGTGCATTCTACATTTCCCAGCTTCCAGCTGATGAGCAGAGAACATTGTTTAGTGAACATCACTCACCATCAATGGATGTAGTGTGGAGGTTTGTGGCTGGTCTGACAAAAATGCGGAACATTGAATGGGAGGAGTTTAAGAGGGTGGAGTTAGGTTACTGGAGGGTTCAACCTGTGAGTGATGTGGTGACGGTTGACCCCCTATTACTTCAGTGTTTGTATGAGTCACAATATGTGCAGAGTTGTGAGAGTGTCTTTGGTGGTTATAAACTTAATTCAGATGTGGGTTCACCTTACGATCTTTTTGTCCTTGGTTACTTTGTGTCACTGTGTAATAATACTTGGAATGTTCATATCTCGACATCTAAAGGTCTTGAGATGTTAGGTCATGGGATGAAGTCTGTTGACTATGGTGGTGGGTCTATTAAGGAGTTGTACTTGGTTCGATCTAGCCCTGACGAGGTAAAATATTTATTACACATACCTCATCAGATACTCGGACACATCAAATCCTTGAGTTGGCACATCAAATCCTTGAGTTGGAGGTCATCTCTTATGAACCAAACAGGGTTTGAGAACCTTGCTGAGTGTATTCCTTACCTACATAGTTTGACATCACTGGACATTAGTCACAATCCAGGAGGTGATGGAAGTTTAGTGAAACTGCTACAGGCATTGAGGGAAAATGGGACACTACAGACACTATATATGCAATGTATATCAATAGGTATGGATGATGTAGCAGCTCTAGCAGATCTGGTCCAGCCATCGAGTAGCTTGAGAGAACTGAGTGTTGATGGATCAAATTGTGGCCGTCAGGAATTACTAGATCCAGATATTGAAGAGCAGTTGATGAAGACAGTACTCCCATCATCACTGCAAACACTCATTCTTCATGTTAGTAAAGCTGCATTGTTACATCTGGACTTGATAAAAGTGATTGGTGTTACTTCCTTGTCATTGAATATTTATCCTGAATCTTATCCACCAAGCACTCAAACAGCAAATATTGGGACCAAAGGTGGCACAAAGTTGAGTCACATTCTCAGAGGGAATACATCATTGAAGGAATTGATACTCGACATTCCATTAGACAAAGATGAAGTACATGATATAATAGACTCACTGAAAGACAACCACTCCCTGGAGAGGTTGGTGCTGTCTCATGTATATCACTCCCAGTACTTCTCACTAAAAGAGCAACAAGCGCTGGATCATCGTATTAGATTTACATGAATTTTATTGTAGTGTACAGGCATAATGTATGCCTTTATCTGGATTTTTATCTCTTCCTGTGTTACTAATATATATATATATATATATATAGGTGTAGGTAGTTTATTACTCTTAGCACCTCAGTTTGTATAGCTATATATAGGCTTACAGTATATAGCCCTTACTAGTACTATCCTGTACGTGTTACTATACTAGATCTTTCTGTACCTAAAGGATACTCGGTATTATTTATAATTTTTGGAGCCTTGGTGCGCATGTGTGAGGGTTACAGTGTGTGTGTGTGTGTGTGTGTGTGTGTGTGTGTGTGTGTGTGTCCATAGGTATATCTATGGTCTGTCTGACACACATTTTCTCAGACTTACACGTTGAAAGAAAAGTACCAATGGCTTTGGCGTTACCCGGCACAGATTATTATAAGACTATAGACAATGTTATTATTGCACTGAGGGTTTGTGTTTCAGTGCTTTCACATTCATGAGATCAAGACATCACACACCATCAACGGTGTAATCTCAGCTAAAAAACTGTTATTCAGAAATGGTGTGTGATATACAACACACTGCACATAAATATGCAGAAAAGAGTCAATAGTGTCTAAGTGGGTGTGGTCTGTGGGTGGAGTCAGGCAACTGTTCTTCCACCTCTGCTGAAGGTGTGGGTACTGGCACGTACCTCCTCCAAGAAACTGAGAGAGAGAGAGAGAGAGAGAGAGAGAGAGAGAGAGAGAGAGAGAGAGAGAGAGAGAGAGAGAGAGAGAGAGAGAGAGAGAGAGAGAGAGAGAGAGAGAGAGAGAGAGAGAGAGAGAGAGAGAGAGAGAGAGAGAGAGAGAGAGAGAGAGAGAGAGAGAGAGAGAGAGAGAGAGAGAGAGAGAGAGAGAGAGAGAGAGAGAGAGAGAGAGAGAGAGAGAGAGAGAGAGAGAGAGAGAGAGAGAGAGAGAGAGAGAGAGAGAGAGAGAGAGAGAGAGAGAGATGCTTGTCTATCATGAAATCAGGATACATTGGGCTCCTTCCTAATCAGGACACCTCCTTGTCCAATCAAGCTAGTCCCTGTGTGTCTCCCTCAAGTTTTGTCTCTATACCTCTTGCTGTTATGGATGGTAGTTCCTCCAAGGATGATACGGACTCCTTGTAGAGACTTGTTGGCATTGGCAACTGCCAGAGCCTCCGAGTAGGTAGCTCCACCCACAATGAAAATGATAATGTCTTGAGGCCTAATAGGAGAGAGATACTATCAACTGCACACTCCAGAGAGTCATGTGATGAGCTGCCTCAAGCCATGACACAGTCCTAGACAGATGCTCTACCAACTGAGCTACTGAGGTGGCTCAGCTGGCTGGAGGATGAATCCCACAGAGAAGGCCAAACACAATCCCAGTATGCAAGAGAGAGGTAACCAACCAACTCACTTGTCTGCCAGTTTGTACTCTCCACAGTAAGGGAAGGAGGCCTCACTGAGCCTGTCCTTGGCCAGCTGGTCGATGGTGTCAGCTAACAGAGGTTTGTGGCGAGTGTATACATTCTCAACATCCTGTGGAGTGGAACAGAGACACACAGAATGGAATAAAGACACAAGAATATGGTAGAGACTACATGTGACTATCATGTGAATATGGTTATTACTGACCTTTAACCCCTTAAAGAATTTCTTAGTGAGGGAGAGAGCACTCCTAGTCTCAAACAGCTCCGAGCCTCTCTTGGACCTGCCACTGTGCTCCAGGAGGGCACGTAGCATCTAACCCAGAGAGAGATCACATGACACCACATGCAGACATACCTCAACCGCTTTAATCCCTTTAATCCCTTTAATCCCACTAGTGTGTCCTGCACACTGGACCCACTGACCTTCTTGTCATTGTCAGAGTGTCCCCGTGACACTAGTATCCTCTCCATCTTCTCCAGGTCTCCCTTGGTGGACCCCTCGTACCTCAGGCCATACAGTAGAGCCAGTCTCAGACTGTCCACCTCTCGTACCTTTGGCTCAGCGAGAACACCTTCCACAGTCTGTGAGGGTGGAGTGGGAGAGAGAGAGACAAGATATGTGGAGTGGAGTGGAGGATGAGAAGATGGAAAGTGTCAAGACAGAAGTTTCCTGACTGAGGTGTCCTGATTTCTGAGTTTGAAAATATGGCATTTCAGAATGTGAAAGTGTCCAGGTGTCTTCATTCCAGGTTGTCCTGATCAGAGGAGGTTCCACTCTACCTTGAAGATGTTACGGTCTGACTGGGTGACGATGTCCTGTTCACACTCGGACACGGCCATCATGTGGTGCTCCGCCACAATACGAGACAGTTCACTCACCACGGCAACGTGCTTGGACACTGTTCCAGATAGTTTGCGGAACTCAGGGTAGTTCTCAATGAATGCCTGTACACGAGAAGAGCAACAGAGGTAACCACATTAGTTTGTATGACTCTCCCTCCTTCCCTCCCTCCCTCTCCCTCCCCTTCCTTCCCTCCCTCCCTCCCTCCTCCCTCCCTCTCCCCCTCCCTCCCTCCCTCCCTCCCTCCAGTTACCTTCATGTCAGCAATGGACTCCACCTTGGTGTGGCTCTTGCTCTTTGCCTGGTACTCCTCTACAAGGCTCTTAATGTTGGCTCCAATCTCACCAAAATTCAAGTACATGTTCTGTGAAGAGAGTTAGGGAGGGAGGGAGGGAGGGAGGGAGGGAGAGAGAGACTGAGAGTGCCCCTCAATAATTGATGTAATTAGTAACCTTACATCTCTATAGAACTCATCATGTTCAGGAGATAACACCACCTCCTGTAGAATTGAGGTCACATGACAATTGAGGTATATCACATGACAGTCACATGAGACTCACATGTAGGTCTCTCTTGATACCTGGAGCATCTGAGAGGTTGACCCTGTGATTATTGATCCCCAATACCTCATGTACCATGGCCTGGTACGTCCACTGAGGGAGGGAGGGGGAGGGGGAGGGGGAGGGAGATAATGGGAGAGGAGGCTGTGTGGTGTGGTACCTGATTGAGTAGAGGGGTGACAGGGTCGTCACGGCGATCCAAGATTAGGAGAATGGGAGCAACATCACATGCAAAGTCAAACAATTCTCTTTCTCTTGCAACAGTCCTCTGCAGGGAGGGAGGGAGGTAGGGAAGGGAGAGAGGGAGAGGGAGGTAGGAGGGAGGGAGGGAGGGAGGGGGAGGGAAGGAGGGAGGGAGGGAGGGAGGGAGGAAGGGGAGGAGGAAGGGGGGGGGGGAGAAAGGAGGGAGGGAGGATGGTTGCACTAGAACATGGCAAGATAAAGGAGTCTCTACGTACATGTATTTCATCTGCTAGTCTCTTGCAGACATTGGATGACTGGGAGTACCTGGGTGTGTAGGGTGAGGACAGTCAGTGAGACACACACACACACACACACACACACACACACACACACACACACACACACACACACACACACACACACACACACACACACACACACACACACACACACACACACACACACACACACACACACACACACACACACACACACACACACACACACACACACACACACACACACACACACACAGTCAGCTCTACCTGATAAGTGGCTTCTTCCTCAGTGCCAGGAGGACAGAGACCAGTCCATCACACACTCTCAGGTACACATTTCTTCTCCAGATCATGCCTGGGTCACAGCATATTGGCTGGTTGAAGGAGAAGAGGTGAGGAGCCACAGCCAGGTAGTCTGCATAGAACTCCTGTGAGGGAGGGAAAGAGGGAGGGAGGCAGGGAGGGGGAGAGGGGGAGGGAGGGAAGGAGGGAGGGTAAGGAAGGAGGGAGGAAGAGGTATTTGTAGGCAGAAGACCTTTCAGGAGGCCATACCTTAATCTCTCTCACTGACTCATGTTCATCTGCCTCTGCTAGAGTCTTGAGGGCCGGCTTGTCTAGCTTGTTAGAGAAATCTAGTAGAGAAGGAGTTAATAAATAACTTACATGTAGGTGACTGAGAGCTTACACACACACACACACACACACACACACACACACACACACACACACACACACACACACACACACACACACACACACACACACACACACACACACACAACTTACACACAAAGTAACTGTTGTACTTTGGACTCCTCAGCTCATCTGACAGACACTCAATATTCTCCTGTACACATACAATGGCAGTCACTAGTAGTGGCCACATCACAACTGTATGTCAAGTGGTACTGACAGAACTGAATGGAGTCAGGTGGCTACCTGGGTAGGTCTGAGGAAGCAGATGGCATTGAGGTGTTTCATGGACTCTCTCCCTCTGTTGGAGATCAGCTCAAACAGGTAGACCTCCTTCTGGAGGATCTCTGACTGGGAGTACACCATACTGACACAGCTGATCTGGGAGGGAGGAGAGCGCTTAATTAAGCGCATGCGGATAAACTTCCACATGCGTTTAAAATGAGTAGCTGATTGCCTGAGGCCGCCAAGTATAGGCCATTACATGTCTTCCACTTCACTACATTATGTATAGAGACCGTTTACAACAGTATATGTACCAGTAGACCAGTGAGTGTGGTATACAGTCAGACGGTATGTAGGTAGGTACAGTAGACGTGGTGTTGTGATCTCTCACCGTCTCTTTGTCCATGACTAGGACCTTCATCCCAGCCCCACTGTCCTTGATCATCTGAGTCACATACTGCTTCACTGCCTGAGACACGTTCATGATCTCGAGATTCTCGACAACTAGTAGTCTCGTCAACTGGAGACGTGTGGTCATGTGATATATTGTAGGCGTAGCTCATCGTCACGTGATATTGTTTATAGAGAGGGTGGGGCTGCATTGCCGGTATAGTCATGGAAGCCTTTATTACGCTCTTACAACTCATCGTTGAGCTGTTAAAAGCATTGTCTGCTTTAGGTAAGTACATGTACCAGAATACTGTACCTTTAATCATGTCACTATATTATATTAGAAAACGTGACTTCAGAGACCCTCTTACTTCTAGTGGTGATTGTCGTCCTAGTGGCCCTCATATACCTGGTTGTTAATTACATAGGTATGGATGGTCCTAGTAACTATCACTCTACATTTTATGATGATTGTTCCCTTCCAGGAGGCCTGGATAAGAAATATATCCTTGGTGTAATATTGGTCTATGTATTCGTCATAATACTGGGTATGTGGTACATTCACCAGGGGTGGGTCCAATTTGGTTTCATGATGAGTAACAGTTTTTGAGTATGGGATGTGTTAGGAGTGGATGGTTGGGAGCCATACTTGAAATATCCACTTTGGGAGGGGAAGCAGAAGTGTTCCCCTTTCCTACCCAGATAATAGTACCTTGTTCACAGAAATACAAGATTGTCATCACTTGGTTCCTTAAGGAAGATGTGATGCATACAAAGTAACTACTATTGTAATTACTATAGGTGTGGTTGGATGGAGGCATTTATCTTATTCTTCTGACACTACAGGTGAGCAACTCACATAGTCACCATCATCATCACTTCACTTGTTATCTGTATGATCTGTTTTCATCCTCCGTAGTCACTACATCCCCTGAACTCTCCCACTATGCTGACTACCTGAGAGGTGTGTACAATACCTTCCCTCCCACTCCTAGTAAGGTGTTCATCAAGTTGGCTCTTGTGAAGAAAGAGAAGGTGAGCCAAGCACAGGCTGATAACTTCACTCGACTCACACTTCGAGGAGACATTGACCAGATCTTGCAAGTCAAGGAGCCAATTGAAATGGACGACATCCTGAAAGCAGATGACAAGGTACGTCTTGTTGTGGTGGAAGGAGCACCTGGCATTGGTAAGAGTACCTTAGCATGGGAGCTGTGTCGACAGTGGCCCACACTGGAATCACTGAAGAGATTCTCACTAGTAGTGCTCCTCAGACTACGAGAGGAAGGAGTGCAGTCAGCCACAAACATCAGTGACCTCTTCAAACACCATAACAATACACTAAGCAAGCATGTAGGGGAGGAGGTGGAGAGAAGAGAGGGAGATGGCGTGCTTTTTGTGTTTGATGGTTTTGACGAGTTCCCATCTGAACTCCGAGAGAGGTCATTAGTGATGGATATCATCAGTGGCTCTAAGCTTCCTAAAGCCACTGTACTAGTTACCAGTAGGCCTTCTGCATCAGCACAGCTGCTGTCACTTCTACAGACAGGCATTGGCAAGCATATTGAGGTAGTGGAGTCCTACGTATGTGTATATATTGCAGGAGACAGCAGTTGTGCTGACAAGAAAAGCCCTGTCCAATCTGCAGAGAGTAAGTAACTACGTGTAGCTTGAGGCTTTATGTTGACCTAATAAACACAGCTGAACACATTTCATTTGTGCAAATGCTCATTTCTTCCAACAGACTCCTCCATACCTTACACAGATTACCTGCCATCCCCTGCAATAATGACAGCAGTGGCCATGTGTCCAGTAATATTAGTACTCATTGCTATATGGAAATGTAGACCAGCTGTAGCCCAACGGCCCCCGGCTGAACAGCCTCCAGTCCGATTGCCTCCAGCTGAACAGCCACTGCCCCCAGCCGAACTGCCTCCAGCTGAACAGCCCCCAGCTGAACAGCCCCCAGCCGAACAGCCCCCAGCCGAACAGCCCCCAGCTGAACTGCCCCCAGCCGAACAGCCCCCAGCTGAACAGCCCCCAGCTGAACAGCCCCCAGCTGAACAGCCCCCAGCTGAACAGCCCCCAGCTGAACAGCCCCCAGCTGAACAGCCCCCATCTGAACAGCCCCCAGCCGAACAGCCCCCAGCCGAACAGCCCCCAGCCGAACAGCCCCCAGCTGAACAGCCCCCAGCTGAACAGCCCCCATCTGAACAGCCCCCAGCCCAACTGCCCCCAGCTGAACAGCCCCCAGCCCAACTGCCCATACCCCAACTGTCTCCAGGACAACATTTAGACCAATCCTGTACAGGAGGTAATGGGATCTGTGCCAGCTATAGTTCATTCAAACAGAGTTGCCATTGACCTTGCTAGTACAGACTCCCTGCACTGACCCCAATTAGGCTTGGATCTATAATAGATGCACATGCCTACTATTGGCTAGTGCTCAGTGTTATTGGGAGTGGCATTGGGAGTGGCATTGGGAGTGGCTAATTTTGTACATTCATGTTTCATACCTACTCAGCCACCTCCCTTGAAATATTTCTGTATCAGTGTCTGAACACTCCAGTTCTTTATATGGACCACATAAAATGATGTCTTTTGTAAAGAAAGAATAGGGACTTTGACCCCATAATGTTCACCACACTGTGTGTGTTATTGAGGGGAATGTATCATTACTATATATAGCATGTGGTGGAATGTTATGAATATTGTTACAGGATATGACAAAGTTCTTAATCAGCTGGATGACATCACCAAAACACTACAATTGAATCATTGTGCCAGAGACAAGTTAACAAGGCTCTACCAGCGGAAAAAATGGTTGGATATTGCAGCAAGACCAGCAGAAGGTGACCTGGTTACTCTCGCCTTAGAGAGGATCAAACAGGATCCCAGCCAGTTTGACCTGTTTATTGACATGTTACGTGATACTGAAGGAATGGACCTGATTGTGACAACACTTACAGGAGGTGAGTTGAGATGTCATATCTTACAAGGCCGTAGACAAGTGGGTGGTTGGGAGTGCTAAAGCACCTCCAGATATTTCAGAGCTAAGCTAGTTACACGTAAGCATCAGAGGGTGTTGCCTAGAGTGAAAGCTGCGACATACTTGTGTATGCTTGCAAAGCATTTTCTAAGCACCCCCAAACAAACGAAGTTGTCTATGGCCTTGTCTTATACATATTGGACATTGTGCAGAAAGGGAACATTTGAACCCTAGGCCAGGTGGTTTATTGTACATGAAAATGTAGAAATGTATCAATCTTGTCCCTCACCCACTGGAAGTGACAACAGAAGGGAGCAGCCCTGTATCTGAAGTCACGTACTATCCAGGGTTAATTGAACGTGGACACTTCAACCTCAAATTGAGCTACTCTAGACTTCTGTACATCTTACTACCGCTGATAATGCACAATACACTGCACTTTGTATGGATGTATGAAACATCCCAGATACACATGGACACTCTTCAAGCCTGCCCACACTCAGTCAATGCTCAGTCTACAGTTGGGCAGCATATGTGATTTTAGTATCCCAAATGCTGTAATTTGATTGGTCATTTAGTGGTGCATCATACCCTCCAACTTACACCAAACATACAGACACTCTACAATTTTAACAAGCTCACTCTACATATATAACAAGCAAACATGTAGACACCTTACAGTTTTAACAAGCAGACATATAGACACCCTATGATGGTTACTCTGTGTATGCTGCTGTGTGAATTGGTGCACAGTCTGATCTAAACAAGTTAGACACTGGATGCAAGGGATCTACAGAATTCAGAAACCCTCGGACCATATGTATACCTTAAGGTGACAATTATTTGCAGGTACATTTTTTTTTGGATTTAAGATTCTGTGCATTTACTGATATCAAATTTTGCTATTGCTAGCCATCCTGGGTGGCATGCATGAGAAGAGATGTTGGCTTACCTCGACCAGATTCTTCCCGTTTGTGCTCTGTGAACACATCAGTTACATGAAGGGTGTTTCATGGGATCTACTTAGCCCCCCTTGGACCACGTCGCTGCCAGCTTTTCTCATAGTCCCTGCACATTTCGATCACGAGGAATAATGCACCCATGTGTTTATACTTGTGTGTGTGCGGTCCCGATCCAAATTTTTACAAGTATTAAATTTGGTGTTCTGGTGCAAATCCACAGAAATATCAAACTTTAGTACCCTAAAAAAATAGTCACCTTAAGGTATGTGCTACGCTCAGGCGACTACAGTTGGCCCTCGAGTTTCTGAATTCCGTAGATCCTATGCATCCAGTGTCTAACTGATACCAACTTTTACCTCTGGTGGGTGGAGGAAACCTGGGAATGGAGGCTAGCAAGTATACATTAGGTACTAGGTCAGTATATAAGAGGGAGGGCCTGCATGGGAACAAGTCACTGTTCATTAACTGTGTAATGGTAGTTAATGTAACCCACTTCACAGATGTCACATCACCCCCCACACCTTCACCCTCCACCTCTTCACCACTCCACACTCCACCCACAAAACGTGTAAAAACAGCTCAAGCTTGTTTATCACCACCTTCATCTAGTCCCCTCCCATCATCATCCACTTCAGTCTCACCCTCTGTACCCACTACATCCCCTGTACTCTCCCGCTATGCTGACTTCCTGAGAGCTGTCTACTCTACCTGTCCAGTCGCCAGATCTGACAAGTTCCCTCCCACTCCTAGTAAGATGTTCATCAAGTTGGCTCTTGTGAAGAAAGAGGAGGTAACCCGAGCACAGGCTGAAAACTTCACTCGTCTCACACTTCAAGGAGACATTGACCAGATCTTGGGATTCAAGAAGCCAATTGAAATGGACGATATCCTGAAAGCAGATGACAAGGTACGTCTTGTTGTGGTGGAAGGAGCACCTGGCATTGGTAAGAGTACCTTAGCATGGGAGCTGTGTCGACAGTGGCCCACACTGGAATCACTGAAGAGATTCTCACTAGTAGTGCTCCTCAGACTACGAGAGGAAGGAGTGCAGTCAGCCACAGACATCAGTGACCTCTTTCCTTGTGGAGATGACCCTGGCTTGAGTAGTCTTGTTGCACAGGAAGTAAAGAGAGAGAATGGAAATGGAGTGCTTTTTGTGTTTGATGGTTTTGACGAGTTCCCATCTGAACTCCGAGGGAAGTCATTGGTGATGGATATCATCAGTGGCTCTAAGTATCTTCCTAAAGCCACTGTACTAGTTACCAGTAGGCCTTCTGCATCAGCACAGCTGCAGTCACTTCTGCAGGCAGGCATTGGCAAGCATATTGAGGTAGTGGGGTTCTCTGAGAAGGAGATTCTTGAGTTTGCACATAGCATACTTGCTGATTTTTTCACCAACTTCAGACAGTACTTATCTGCCAACCCAGTTGTGAAGGGAATGATGTACAATCCCCTGAACTGTGCCATTGTTGTGGGGGTCTACCAGGATACCTATGAGTCAGGCAAGCCTGTTCCCCACACACAGACCCAGCTGTACGCTAAGCTGACTCGATGCCTCTTGCGAAGATATCTGAAAGAAAAAGAACATCCGTTGGCTAGTAAATTGCCCGATAATCTTGAGGATCTTCCTCATGACAGTGACCTCTACCAGCAGCTGGTGAAGGTAGGGAAGTTAGCCTTTAATGGTACACCAAGGAAGGAGTTGATCTTTAAACAGCTTCCTGAAGGCTGCAGTGATCTGGGACTACTTGTCAAACACACAGCTCTGTACACAGTAGAGGAATCAACCACTTACAATTTCTTTCATTTAACACTGCAGGAGTATATGAGTGCATTCTACATTTCCCAGCTTCCAGCTGATGAGCAGAAAACATTGTTTAGTGAACACTCGACATCAATGGATATAGTGTGGAGGTTTGTGGCTGGTCTGACAAAAATGCAAAACATTGGATGGGAGGAGTTTAAGAGGGTGGAGAGGAGGGAATCACCGATGGAGAGGGGACCAATGGTAGACCCGTATGAATACAAGAAGGATGAGGTGAATGATGAGGTGGAGGTGGAAGTTGGTCCCTTTTTACTTGAGTGTTTATACGAGACACAAGATATACAGATTTGTAAGAGAGTCTTTGGTCACAATAGAGTGGAATTTCATTCACATTCAACAAATTATGGTCTTTATGCTCTTGGCTACTGTATATCTGTATGCAGTAATACTTGGACTGTAGTCATAGTACGTACGACAAGAGAGGGTCTTGAGATGTTAGGTCATGGGATGAAGTCTGTTGACAATGGTGGTGGGTCTATTGAGTGGTTGGAGCTATTAGGGTCTAAAGGAATTATGAATGAAGGAGAAGATTTATTACAAATACCTCATCAGATCCTCCAACACATCACATTACTGAGGTTTGAGGAGTGTGATATTGACCAAAGAGGGTTTGAGAACCTTGCTGAGTGTATTCCTTACCTACATAGTTTGACATCACTGTTCATTGGTGACAATCCAGGAGGTGATGGAAGTTTAGTGAAACTGTTGAAGGCATTGAGGGAACATGGGAAACTACAGACACTAGATCTGACCGACATATCAATAGGTATGGATGATGTAGCAGCTCTAGCAGGTCTCCTTCAGTCATCAAGTAACTTTAGATATCTGTTGGGAGTTGGTGGATCTCATGGACCACCTCTAGCTACAGATGTGGCAAATCAGTTAGTGAGGACAGTGCTCTCATCTTCATCACTGAATACAGTCACAATACGTGACTGTGAATATCCTCTAGATGGTATAGAAACAATTAGTGACAGCCTTTCTGACTTAACATTTTATTATTGTAAAAAAAGCACTTCTTCCCATCAACCAACAGCTAACCCCAGTAGGGTCAAAGGTGGCACAAAGTTGAGTCACATTCTCAGAGGGAATACATCATTGAAAGAATTGACACTCTACATTCCATTAGACAAAGATGAAGTACATGATATAATAGACTCACTGAAAGACAACCACTCCCTGGAGAGGTTGGTGCTGTCTAAAAAATACCATTCCCAGTACTTCTCAGAGTTAGAACTACAAGCATTGGATCCTCGTGTTAGCCTAGCTTAATTATATATAATAGCGTATGTTAATTAATAGGTGGCATAGCTACATGCAGTGTGTGATTATTGTGTAGAAGATTGATGTATATATATACAGATCAGTTGTAGTGAGCCCACACGTATACATACTGGCTAAGGTCGATCTGTTACACTTTGTACATGCATGTGCAGTGCTCAGTCAGAGATATAACAAGAAGATCTATTAATAACATCATACAGTCTCAGTATTGTTAGTGTGTGGGAGTGTCTACTGCTGCTGAGCTGCCAGCTGTTCTGCATTTCTGACCACCTCTTCAATTGGACCTACCATGTAGAATGCCACCTCTGGAATGTCATCTAGTTCACCTGCACAATCACACACACACACACACACACACACACACGCACACACACACACACACACACACACACACACACACACACACACACACACACACACACACACACACACACACACACACACACACACACACACACACACACACACACACACACACACACACACACACACACACACACACACACACACACACACACACAGCATAATGAAATACAACATACCCACTCACTGACAGGACTTACCATCAATGATCTTCTTGAAGCCAGAAATAGTATCCTGTAATGTACAATAGGAAATGGAGAGAGGTCTGCTATATCAGTAGTCAGACATCAGGTCCCCTCCCTACAGTGACAGTGACATACCTTCAGGTCCACCAGTTTCCCCTCCTTGCCAGTGAAGACCTCAGCTACCTGGAAGGGCTGGGACAGGAACCTCATGATCTTGCGAGCTCTGGCCACAGTCAGTTTGTCATCTTCGGACAATTCATCCATACCAAGAATGGCTATGATATCTTGTAGGGAGCGGTAGTCCTTGGGAGAGGAAGGAGATTGAAAAAATGTGTCATGGACAATGTAAGCCATCAAAGACGCATGGTGTGGTGGGGTGGGGGGCATTATTAGGAATCAGTGGATCAGTGGATATTGTTGTAATCACTGTTCATTTGAAACACGGAACATACCATCCCCTCCACTGGACCTCACCCACATAATGATGTCATCCATATGCCATGTCCATACCATCATTACCTGCAGTATTTTCTGGACTCCTCTTGCCACATTGTAGTGTTCCTCTCCCACCACATTGGGGTCCATGATACGAGATGTGGAGTCCAATGGATCTACTGCTGGATAGATACCTAGTTCTGTGGGGGGAGGGGGAGGGGGAGGGGGAGGGGGAGGTGAACTATATGTAGTGTGCAGTATCACTCACACCCACCCACACACCCACACCCACACACTCACCAGAGATGGCACGAGATAACACGGTAGTGGCGTCCAGATGAGCGAAGGTGGTGGCAGGGGCAGGGTCAGTCAGATCATCAGCTGGTACAAACACAGCCTGTACAGATGTGATGGAGCCTTTCTTGGTGGTAGTGATCCTCTCCTGCATGGTGCCCATGTCAGTGGCCAGAGTGGGTTGGTACCCCACAGCCGAGGGGATACGACCTAGCAGAGCTGATACCTGGGAGAGAGGAAGGTATTCAGTGGGACCTCTCACAGTAGGACAGAGTAGAGTGTCCTGATTAGTGAGGTGTCCTGATTTCAGATACTGACCTCTGACCCAGCCTGGGTGAACCTGAAGATGTTGTCGATAAAGAGCAGCACGTCCTTGCCCTCCTTGTCTCTGAAGTACTCTGCCACTGTCAGTCCAGTGAGGGCCACCCTGGCTCGGGCACCTGGAGGCTCATTCATCTGGCCATACACCAGGGCCACCTGGAGAGGGAGGGGGAGGGGGGAGGGAGGGGGGGGGGGGGAGACACAGGAGGTGAAGAGCATTTGGACACCAAAATGTGTGACATCCTCAATACATGTGGGGAAGAAATGGAAAAGTGACTTCTCCAGTCTTTAGTGTGTGCTAACGACTGCACATGATGCTGTGTTGTACTGACCACCACATCTGTACAGTGTCTGGAGTTACAGGGGCCTACCTTGGACCTGTCATCATTGAGACTGATGACCCCAGTCTCAATCATCTCGTGGTAGAGGTCATTTCCCTCTCGAGTCCTCTCTCCCACTCCCGCAAACACAGAGTACCCTCCGTGAGCCTTGGACACATTATTGATGAGCTCCTGTATGAGAACTGTCTTACCTACACCTGCCCCGCCAAACAGACCTGAGGGGAGGGGGTGGGGAGGGGGTGAGAGGGTGAGAGGTACAGTGTGTGTGGGGGTGCACGACAACCCACCAATTTTCCCCCCCTTGGCGTAGGGGGCCAGGAGATCGACGACCTTGATACCTGTGACCAGAATCTCCTGTTCAATACTCATGTCTACAAACTCTGGAGCTTCTTGATGGATGGAGGCATAGCTGTAGTGTGTGTGTGTGTGTGTGTGTGTGTGTGTGTGTGTGTGTGTGTGTGTGTGTGTGTGTGTGTGTGTGTGTGTGTGTGTGGATGGTATGTGTACTGTGTTAAGAACTATACGTGTACCAGTACAATAGAGACAATGGAGGCTCATGTTGACTGGCCATAGCTCAAAGCCCTCCACTACAATACTCCTCTCACACAGCCATTCTATCCCTACATACTGCCATAGACTGTGTCCCTCAATACCAACAGACACACATCCTCCCTATCCCCCTCAGGAGAGGGGTATGACATGTGACCCTGGAGGTGTGGAGTGCTCAGCCAGCCAAGGGGTGTGTCATCAGAGATGGTCTGAGACTCTAGTTCCATTGACATCATCACCACACTCACACCCTCCCCCTCCCCCTCTCCTCCCCACAACATACGTGTCAGACTCAATAGGCCCTCTCTCATCCACACTCTCTCCAATGACGTTCATGATCCGACCGAGGGTGGTGGGTCCGACCGGGATCCGGATGGATGACCCGCTGTCTGTACACACGTTCCCACGGACCAGACCCTCCGTCCCGTCCATAGCAATACACCTCACAGTGTTCTCACCTACACCAACACACAAACACACATCAGGTAAGACTTGCATGTAACCATCATTATAGGACCAGCCTCATGGACACCCTAGTCAGTACAGTCAGTAGAGTCTGTACAACACAGTCCGATAAGGCTGGAGGCCACAGTCTGTACAGCACTGCCCAGTGGCCACAGTCTAGTTCACATTCTGCCTCAACCACCTTCCCTGGAGCTATTGAATGTCCTTATAAGGCAGTCCATACTACAATATCCCACAACCCATATGTACATAATCACACACTTCCTTTGGTCCATTCAATGGCCACAAATATGTAGTCCATGGCCAGTCAAAATTTGACTAAGACACAAAATACACACCAAACACAGTGATCCTCTGGTAGTACTGACCTAGATGCTGGGAGACCTCCAGTACCAGTCTGGGGGAGCGGTTCTCTACCTCGAGAGCATTGAGGATTGGAGGGAGGCCCTCGTCAAATTGGACATCTACGACAGCACCGATCACGGCTACCACACGACCCTTAGCACCTGGGGCTGTTGCCTTGGTAGCAGTTGCTGTGGAAGCAGGGGTAGCTGGCTTGGGCTGTGCATCAGCATAATACCTGTGATGAGCTAGTAGGAGAGAGGGAGGGGAGGGAGAGGAGAGAGAGAGGAGGGAGGGTAACAAACTACGTGAAATAGCAGTAAGGAGTTACTACCATTACAGTATATTATCACTTTAATATTGTAAGAGATGAGCAAAGAGAAATTACAGCAGTAACTTGAGGTACAGAGACACAGCCATACAAGGGAGGTATGGAGGTAGCCATGTGGAGGTACGGCAGTAGATGTTACTGCAGTAGTTGAGACTAGACTAGTCAGAGGTGAACTATTTGAGGAGCGCACTGGATGGAAGGCCCTTGATCGATGCAGCTGGTTACAAACAAAATGGCGGCCTAGTACCACCCCCCGGTACCCCATCCACTCACTCCACGAGGAGGCCAGTGTAGGTCTAGTAGCAGTCCTCAGACCAGAGAGAGATCCTCTCGCCCGAGCCGCTCCACACACCAGCCCAGGCAGCCTCCTGAACGCTGCAGACATCTTACTAGCTAGCTCGCTGCACACTCGTTCCAAAGAGCGTGGATAAGGCTGATCGCCTGCGCATGCGCATTAAAAGAGGCCAGAAGAGGCGTGTCTCGCAAATTTGGCGCGCGGATGCGCGGGTCGAGAGGTCGGACGCTACTGGACGCTTGTACTGCAGAGAGAGACGGTATATAGTAGAGCGCATCGCGAGCTATCGTCAGTTAGCAGTCTGCTGTAAGAGCGACTAGCGAGCAAGAAGCGACGGAATAGCTGAACGACTTTCAGTGTTGGTGATCTTTATTTGGAGTGCCGAGTGTGACTTTGAGTGACCATGGGAGCCCATGAGGAGAAGAAGACATCCACTAAGCTGACCTCCAGTGAGTACTAACACCACTAGAGCTAGGATCCTGTCATAGGCCATGTCTAGTGCAGTGTGTGAGGTATCTCTCCATCTTGACAGATCGAGGTCGCAGGCGGCTGGACTTCAAGAGGTTCCAGGGCAAGTCCATGTTCCTGGATCTCCCTGGATACCGCCAGGTGGCCTGGCTGGAGGAGGAGCTGACTTCCAGAGGAGCTGTAAGTGATGAGGTGTATGGCCCTGGGTGGGGGGTGTGGATAGGAACTTCATTTCCCACCTGAGGCAGATAATGAAAATAACTGCTTTGGGCGAGTTGTGTTGTGTTGCCTTGTCTTCCTAAGAATGATTAAAGTCACATATGGCTACATGTAGTAGTGGTATGAGTGTACCACACATATGTGTGTATTCTATGATGTCATGATGGTTGCCATGGTGGATGTGTATCTTTATTGCCTTAGACGTTGGAGACCCAGTTCCATTCCGGTGTGAAGTATCTGATTACCATGACACGCAATGGAGACAGCAAGAATCCCTCCCAATCTCCCTCCACACCATCACCAAATACACCAGGCACGGCCAAAAGGTGAGTTCCCCTCTCTCCTTTCTCTGCTCCTATCATTATATGACTTCACCTCCAACAGTTCTCTGTCTCAGCTGTTGTCCCCGGCAACAGACTACTCCCCCAGTGAGGTACCCCCTCGTCAAGGGATCCTAACGAGGTCCCAGCAGATGTTGCAGCTGTCCCGCGGCAGGGGAGGGAGGAAGGCTGACCTGAGGTCCCTGGCCCAGCAGTGGGGCTGTAAGGTGGTCTCTCTGGAGGACCTCCTAGCAGAGATCAGGAGACTCAAACCTCTACCGTCTTCTGAGGCCAGTAAACCATCAGCTGACACACACTGCAAGAGTGAGTGAGACTTTCATACATGTCCTCTCTACCTGAGTCACACCTGGAACTATATACATCACTTGACTCTCTCTCTCTCTCTCTCTCTCTCTCTCCAGTTCGCACTCTGAAGGGACCATTTCTGAAGGTGGAGGATATGTCGCGAACATACCGTCCTCTTGTACTAGAGATGAAGCGTTGGCCACGCCCCTTGTGCCACACCTCCCATAAGGCCTGTCCATTTGACCCACCAAATCTGATCAAATTCCTTGAAGACAGCAAACCTGCACCATCACCAAAAGGTATGTCATACAGTGGGGAACCCCTCTAATTAGGACTCAATTAGGTCACTTCACAAATGGTAGGATTATGTGCCTTTCAACCTCTGATGTATATATGAGGACACCACTTCTAGTGCCTGACTGTTAAGTGTGTGGTCATTTGTACAGGTGGTCGAGGGAAGCAGGGAGGAGGGAAGGACAGGGGAGAGATGAGGGAGAAGAGACCAGGCCACTGTGAGTGTTGCTGTGTCAAGTTTGAAGACCTTCACATGGTGAGACCAGTTGACATGTCTAATGTAGCACAAGATCAGATGGACCACAGTAGTAGGTAGTGAGATGTCACACAGATCACAGCCTGTATATCACCATATACAGTAGTAGTGCAATGACCTACATGTCATTGATTACCATATCTCTCTCCCTCCAGCATCTCAGCAGTGCCCGCCATCAGGAGTATGCCAACAATGAAGAGAACTTTCAGTCTCTGGACCAGCTTATTGCACAAGGGAAGCCTTTCTCTGAGTTCATACACGAACTGAGATCTGCTCACAGCAACAGGTAAGATAGTGGTGGTGGTTGTGTGTGTGTGTGTGTGTGTGTGTGTGTGTGTGTGTGTGTGTGTGTGTGTGTGTGCTTCATCTCACTCCATCTCTCTCCCTCTCTCCTCCCCAGTGGTCTCCTGTCTCCTCCACTGACCACTCCTCGGTCCACCTCACCCTGTCTCTCCTCCAAGGCTGACAGTGTGGTCCTCGTTACCCTGCCAACCTCACATGCCACACCCACCAGACGATCTCCACGCAAGCACCCCAGCACCCCTCCCAAGGAACACACCATCACACAACACACACCTCCTCCTGACTCCAGATCAACTCCAACCAACAGAAAGAGAAAGTTACCCTCTGCTGAAGTCACACCCACTCCTGATGAGACCACACCTACTAATCAGAAGTCACCTGTGATTGTAACCACACCCACTAATCTAAAGACTCCTGTGATTCAAGTCACTCCCACTAAGAAACTTCGATTTTCTCCCTCATCTGATGTTCCTGCGTCCCTGAAGCGTCCTCGCAGATTCTCCCCTCCCTCGTCCTCCCCAACCCCTCGAGGCAGCTCTGGCAGCCCAGCCAGTAAGAGAGCAAAGCCAGCTACGTCATCTCCTGTCTCTCTGGAGGGAGTACGAAGGTCACCACGACTACTGATGAAGAAGCTTACATCACCAAAGTAACTGCAGTCACCAGCCCCCCCCTTTGTGTGTGTGTGATTCACTGTCTGTTGACCACTCAGTGTCTGTCATATCAATAAATTATGTACACATGGACAGGTCTACTACTAGCGCACGCGTCAGCATGTATTAGCGCATGCGTTAATCGAGCTCATGTTACACTAGACGTAGGCGGGCTTCGCATGCTGCGAGGTATACTGACGACGCTAGGACGGGAGTGTGCAGCTGAGCAGCCTACGGCACGCATATCAGGTACACTTGATGTAATGATAATGGAGCCATGCAGTAGTGGGTGGATATATTGTGGGTACATCATTTTACAGATGAAATATGGGAGATGAAGTAGCCCCTCTGATTGTGGGTGTGTGTCTGGCTAGTGATGCAGACCCCGCCCACTCCCACACCCTCTCCACAATCACACTACCACCCTCACTACTGTCCCACCCTCTCACGGAGCTCCGTCCCCTGATAGCCTCAACCTTCCCCCTCTCTCTGCATGGTAGGCCATTTATCTTCCTCACCCACCATGGCTGGGAGGTACCTACAGCCTTGGAGAAGGAGGCTAGGATTGAACAGGTGAAGTGTGTTGACTGACTTGCTGTATCTGTCATATGTGTTCCTTCACAGGTGTTCCAAGACCACACCCATTCTATCACCATTCGTCTCTCTCACTCTAAGCCTCGTGTTGGTCTTGTTGCCGAGGGGAATCCCCCTGTTCCCCTTGGGTTTGTCTTCTGTGACCTCGATATTGTGCTGACTCAGCTACGACAGGAGTTGGCTGAACAGCTGCCTGGCCTGCACAATAACCTGGTTGCCACGGGATACAGCCTGTTGGATTCCAATGGCTGGCCTATAGGACAAGACCAGGAGACGATGTTCTCCCTCACGGAGGTCATCGTTAACAGGACAGTCCACCTGAGGCTCCACTCTCAGTCAAGAGAGGCCCTCCCTCCTTCTCTCATCAGAGCAGTTGCTCTCCCTCCCTCCTCCCTCCCCTCCTTCACCATCCCCCCAGACCCATCCCCTAGCCTCCTACCCACCATTGAAGAGGCTTATGACCTGCCAGACCCCTCCCAACCAGAGCAGGACCCTCCAACCATCACCTATGGAGGTGTTAAGGTCCCAGGTACAGTCAATTAGCAGCTGCTACTGGCTGTGTAGAGTGTCACTTAATTGTCTATCACTTCAGAATTTAGTATGTAAACAGTTTCCTCCCTCACATCACTCCCACTTCTCTCTCTCACCTTTCACCTCTAACCTCTCCCTCTCGCCTTCTTGTTGTAGCTCTGTAGTCCCTCTCCCCTCACTCTTGTACTATACCTCCTATCCCCTCAAGTGCCACACACCATCACTACTCCACATCATACCACACCTCCCCCCCCCCTCCCTCAGGTGCCACACCATATGAAATACTCCTCAGCTATGTTCATAAGGAGGCAGTTGATGAGGCCGTGGCTCTACGACTGGCCCTGGTCAAGACTGGGTATCGAGTGTTCCTGGACATGGAGTGTATCCAGAGCGGCTCAGACTGGCAGGACTCTCTCAATGATGCCGTGTCCAACTGCACTCTCTTCATCCCACTTATCACAGAGCAGTATGGTCAGGTGAAGGAAGATGATGGCATCACATCACTAATCAGGACACCTCACACCTCACTAATCAGGACATCTCACTTATCAGGACACCACTAATCAGGACACCACAATAATCAGGACATTCAAAGGTCTTACAAGTGTCTGAGTCAGTCCCTATCTCTCCCTACAGACCCTCTGGACCAATCGAGAAGTGAAGCTGGCTGACGTGCTGGGGAAGATGATCATACCTGTCAACCTCCTCAGTGGGTGGCCTCCGCAGTGTCTGGCCATCCAGTTTGCAACTACTCAATACATCCCCTGGGCCCATTCCAGTCAGGACAAGGAATGGAATGAAGACAAAGTTGCCAGGGTAGCAAAGGAGATCATTGAGAGGTACAGAGAGGAGGTTGGTGGGGAGAGAGAGAGGGAGAGAGGTGTGATCATGGCGGAGGGGGCAGATGATGAGGAGGAGGTAGAAGAGATGGAGGTCGTGGCAAGCAAGAGACAGAGGTCAATGACTCGGGAGGACACTCAGATCCTTGATGAGGAGGATGAGGCAGAGACGGAGAAGGGGAGGGACACAGGTGGCCTGTTGGCCCTCCCTCCTGGCCAGAGCCACAGACGACCCACCATCAAGAGCTATGCCTCAGCTCTGCCAGCCTCTCTCTCACTGAAGTATCGGAACTCCATCCAAGAGTCACGTGTGGGGAAGCCCCTGGTCGTTATCTCATGCCATACAGCACAGCAGGATTTTGCTCATGACATCGCCAAAGACATGGAGGGGCGTGGCTACGAGACCTGGTGTTCTTGTGACGTACTCCATCTCCCGATCGAGAAGGCCTCTCCGATATTCCAGTACCGTGTTAACGAGGCGGGTGTGGTCATCTTCATCTTTTCCAAAGACTTCACAGACAACTCATTTTGTGAGAAACAAGTTTACTATTGTGAGCAGCGAAAGGCCATCATCCCCGTCATCTATGAGCCAATCCAGCTGCCCCACTGGGCCTCCATGCTAATTGGTACCAGCCCCTTTGTTACCTGCCAATCTTCTAACTACCGCCAGTACCTGATGGAGAGAGTGGAAGACGCACTGAACCCTCAGAAGAGGGAGGTTGGCCTCAAGGTCATGTTGAAGGAGAAGGCTGAGATTGCCAGGCTGTGTGCGGAGGTTGTCAAGGAGCTCCCTCAGGGGTTGAGCGCAAAGAGACTGGTGTATGTTGCTGGGGGAACCAAATTTTTCTCCCCCCATGGAAAAGATATTTGTTACTATTTTGGTAACATTTTAGCAAAAGATGGACTGATTAGCCTCATTACTGGAGGTTGTTATGGAGTCGGCGAGACTGTGGGACGGGGCTTCCATGATGAGCGGAGTAGCACTGGCCAGCCATCTGGAGTGTATCACTTGGTTGCTGAGAGAGACGACCAAGATTTGTCCTGTCACATCACACAGAACGAGGATGGGACTTTCCCTCCCCTCCCATATGGAAATACCATCTTTGCTGGTGAGTTAGTGGAGTGTCCTGATTAGTGAGGTGTCCTGATTAGTGAGGTGTCCTAATTAGTGAGGTGTCCTGATTAGTGAGGTGTCCTGATGTCAGGGATACACATTCTCTCTCCCTCTCCCTCCCTCCCTTCCCTTCTCCCTCCCTCCCTCTCCCTCCCTCTCCTCTCCTTCTCTCCCTCCTCCAGGTAGCAGTGTCCGTCAGAGACAGATGATCACACCCCATGTGGTCAAGTTCTGTGTGCTAGTGGAGGGAGGACCTGGGGCAGCGTTTGAGGCGCAGCAGTTTTGCTGGAATGGAAACTACGTCATCCCTGTCAGGGTCACGGGGGGTGCGGCAGGGGGGCTTTTTAATGTCCCCCAGGCAATTTTCCAAAAACCTCCATGTATTGATGGATCAGTGTGGTCAGTGCTAGGTGACCAGGAAGCCACGCCCATTCAAGTGGCTAGGGGTCTGGTCCATATTGTCCACACCTTGATCCAAGAGGAACTAAAGTTGGTCTCGTACATGGTCCCTGGAGGGAAGAAGGGAGCCATGGCCAAGACCATCCATCGCAGTGCTACCTTCCCCCACAGGCACCCAGCTGCCTTCCCTGCAGAGGAGACAGCACAAAGAACACTTAGTGAAAGTTAACTGAACTGAGTCATGTGATAATCATGTGATCATGATTAGTTGTGGTATGAACATTTGCAATTGTATCATTGACATAGCAACACAGACGACAAATATGATATAGCTTGAGTTCAAGGTTCATGGTTAGTGGGTGTGGCTTCAAAGTCAGTGCTGTCGTCAAGGAAACAGAGTAGAGCATCATTCTCAAAAGTTGGAAACAAATACCTAGCACAAGAGGTCAATTGCAAAGTACAAACGATTTGTGGCTATGTAACGGACAAAGCACTCACTGAGACTGGTCCCATACGGAGAGGTCAGAGGGCAAAGTGCAATGACCTTTAACATTCATATGCAGCAGTAGGTGTGGCTCCGAGGAGCACTGTACAAGACAGACAGGACAACACTTCTTGGACACCTGCCTCCTGATGTAGTTGACTGCCTTCATTTGTTGATAGTAGTCCCTCCCACTTAGAGTAGCGTGCCAGCTGAACTGGTGGACCTCCTGCATCATGTGATCCTGGTTAGAGATCATGTGACTGTCATGTGACATTCACCTTCATATGTGATGTGAGGGTGTGGAGATGTGAGGAGTGATAGGACGAACAGAAGAGGCAGTACAGAATAGATTCCCTGTCCTCATACCAGTCATCCCAGCACCTGGAATGAAGACCAACATGAATAAAAACACACCCACCAACATGAATGATAAGCGACCATTGCCACCTCCCAACCAGCTCTCCCATGTGGTCTAGTGGTTAGGATTCCTGGCTTTCACCCAGGTGGCCCGGGTTCGATTCCCGGCATGGGAACTTCTTTTTTCTCATCAATCTTACTACAATTTTTTCTCATTACTCTCTCCCTGTCCCTGTGAGGGCCTCACTCATTTCTCTGTGATGTGTGTTCATCTTCCTCTGCCATGACCTCCTGCCAGTTGCGACCAACCTCCAGGTAGTTGATGATATAAAACCTGGTCATTGAGGTGGTGACATGTCTCACAGTGACAAAGGTAGGATCTTGGGTACCTGTCATATTCAGTGTTGTTGGGGTTAATTTTCTTGTGCTGTTTCTTCCTCATGTGTTCCTTGAGAGTGGTACGATCTTTGAATGTCTTCTCGCAATATAGACACACCAGACTGGACAGAGGGGGAGAGAGAGAGAGGGTGTGTGTGTGTGTGTGTGTGTGTGTGTGTGTGTGTGTGTGTGTGTGTGTGTGTGTGTGCTCACTTGTCCAGTTTCTGCTGGAGAAGGTCCAGGAACTCTCTCACAAACACTAGACAGTGACACACACACACACACACACACACACACACACACACACACACACACACACACACACACACACACACACACACACACACACACACACACACACACACACACACACACACACACACACACACACACACACACACACACACACACACACACACACACACACACACACACACACACACACACACACACACACACACACACACACACCACTACACTCAAATACCACACGTCATGACTGGACTAAGGGACTCACCAAGGTTGTCAGGTTGGCCAACATTGAAGCTGTGATCCTCTAACATGTGTTGGAACAGAGGTGCTCTGTTGCCCGTGACAACCATCCCACAAAACAGACATGACCTCTTGAACTCTGTGTCAGTCCTCTCCGACTGCTGCTGGTCTAGTACAGCTTCCTGTGAGGACCAGGGACCATGTATAGTGCACAGCCTCTCAGGACACCTCACTTATCAGGACATCTCATTTATCAGGACACCTCATTTATCAGGACACCCTCTTCACAGGCCACACCTACCAGTCTTGCCAGTTGCAGGGACTGTCTGAGCTGTTTGTCCTCTGGGAGGGCATCACTCATCAGATAGTAGTCCTGAGATGGGGAGGGATCTGAGGAGGTGGAGGAGGCCTCCCTCACATGTGGTGTCTGGTATGGAGTCCCCACTGACCTGTGGGGTCTGTGTTGGTCCTAATGACTGGACAGAACTGGGACAGCTCAGCTCCAGTGAATCTCTCTCGCCAGAACTGACAGTACCTACATTGGAGGTATTACAATATGCGTCAGTCCAGTATTGGTCATAGGAGAGGTTATGAACCAATATAGGCCAGTCCAGTATTGTGATGGTGAAAACTGACCTGCGCAGACTAGCAATATGGTCCGCCTGATGGATGACTATCTGATGGTTATCTAGTAAGTGGCGGAGTAGCTGGTCTCGTGCTGCCTCCCACACTCCCTCCTCCCTCTCTCCCTCCCTCACACCGTCACCATAACACTTCTCACACAGCACACAGGGAAGGGGTAGATCACGTGAGCGATAAAGAAGGTAAGAACGATCTTCCTTGGCAGGTTCAGGGAACAGAAGCGGCTTCAAAATGGCGCTGCGTTGGTGAGGAGGGGAAGGGAGAGGCCAAACAGGGCCAAACTCTGGATCCTGAGTAGAGGAAGCTGCTTCAGATTGCATCTCATTCGTCTGCTCAACTTTCTGTTTCGTTTCTTCTACTTGCAATCTTTCTGCCATTGTCTGGTGCACGAACTTCAGAAGTTGGAATTTTATATAAAGCGCACCGTCATTGAGGGGGCGGAGCTGGTTAGGCTGCGCGTTAATTAGACATTGCCACTTGAGAAGATGACGTACAGTTGTGGGGCTCTGGTTGTGGACAGCGGACGACTGCTGCTCCCTTCACTGAGGGAGGCGGTCAAGCTAGTGAGAGGCGTCCTCTATGTGCCATTAGCTGATGTAAGTCATCACACACACACACCTTGAAGACCCTGGAACTCCATCTCTGTGTGCACTTCACAGCCTCTGCATTGTGCTCGTGACAGTACGCCGCCAGATGCAGAATGCCCCCCTCGGTCACGTGACCTCTCCCTGATTGCCCGTACAATACGTCAGGCCTATTTCCAAGTGGCTCAAATCAGTCCGAACCTTGACCTCCGTTTCATTCTCCCCCCTCATACCCTCCCTCCATCATCTTCACCTCCCCCCATCCTACGACACAGGGTGGGTGTGATCATGAGTCACATGACCTCATTCTCAGTACTCAGACAAACCCCCTCGTACCACCTGCTGGCCCAGAGGGTGTCTGCCACTGGAGAGGACCTCTCAGAGATGTTCCATCACCTCTCTGTGGAGGTGGGAGAGGGAGAGGGAGAGGAGAGGGCAGGTGACCCTGTCCCCCCTCTGACCAGCTATGACCACGTCGTTCTCGGAGGAACATTTGATCACATGCACATGGGACATCGCCTTCTGTTGACTGAGAGCCTGTTATTGTCACGACAACGTTTGGTAGTGGGTGTGGCTGACAGTCCTCTTCTCAAGTCGAAGGTTCTTCATGAGCTGATCTCAGGATGTGAGGAGAGGGTGGAGGGAGTCCGAGGATTCCTGGAGGATGTCCGGTGGAGCATACATCACCAAGTGGTGAGATGGAACAGGGACACAATGTGTGGTCTCACTCCCAGGCTTATTCTGTCCAGGTTCCAATCACTGATGTGTATGGACCCACGGCTTGGGATGCTGACCTACAGTGTTTGGTGGTTACCACGGATACAGCTAGGGGTGGGGATAAAGTTAATGAGGAGAGGAAGCGAAAGGTTAGTTTTCAGTTTTCAATTTTGATTGTTTTAATGCACACTTTTTACAGGGCTTATCCCCTCTGGATATTCATATGGTGGAGCTAGTGGGGTCAAAGGTCAGCAAAGGGGGCGTGGTTACAGCAGAGGTCAATGAAGAGAACAAACTGAGTTCATCTGACATCAGAAGATCTATGTTGGGACAATATCGTACACCTAAGGTATGTATTGGATGGTATGATATGTACATGTATACTGAGTGTTGGTATGTCCACTGGTCCTGTAGGTGGATGAGTGTGTCAAGTATGAGTCACAGTCTGGACCATTTCTGATTGGCCTGACTGGTGCCATGGCAACCGGGAAGTCATCTGTGGCCGCTAGACTCGTTAAGAAAGGGGCATACCTCATCGACTGTGATAAGGTATGACATCATACACAGACCATCATACACAAGTGCATACTGTGTAGTATTATAAGTGTATTGTGGTGGCTACTTGGTGAGTTCACGTTGAATGTTGTTTGCAAGTGTTTTCTGGTTGACATGGGGTGAGCGGAGTGCCCTCAGAAGTTTTCTCCAAGTTGAGTTGGTGTCAATTCGTTGCCACGTAACAAACATCTCCTGAGTAGCTTGCACCATATCTAACTGTGCAATTGGTTTGAAACACTCAAGTTGACCTGGTTGAAGGCCCAGCTGAATGCCAATAGCACGCCAATCACTTGGGATCTTAGAGCCACAGCAGTTCATTAATATTCTGATATCAACCTGTTCATCCAGGGCTGGGTGGTCCATTTTACTGTCTGTAGAGAGAGTGGAACATAACATGACTTGAAACAATTACACTGGCTGTCTGTGGCTTACCTGTCCATGGTGGCAGAGTGGAAGCTTTTTTAAGTACCACTATTGGGGTAGGTGGTTTGGGGGTACTCTGTACTACATATTGTGTATCGTAGTGTGATGGAACTAGTATGTCAGTGTGTGGTGCTGGTTGTCTCAGTGGTGCTGGAGGAATTAGTGTTTTCTTTGATTCAACGTCTTCTATTAGCATGGAATGTTTACGGTGCAAAAGTTTATGTTCAATATTGTTTGCTACAGTTTTCTGGTTGACATGTTCTGAACGGAGTGCCCCCAGCAGTTTTCTCCAAGTTGGTTCAATTTCTATTTTTTGCCACATAACAAACATTTCCTGAGCAGCTTGTATCATATCTAACTGTGCAGTTGGTTTGATACACTTAAGCTGACTTGGTTCAATGCCCAGCTGAATGCCAAGAGCACACCAATCACTTGGGATCTTAGAGCCACAGTAGTTCATAAATATTCTGATATCAACCTGCTCATCCAGGGCTGGGTGGTCCATTTCACTGTCTATAGAGAGAACATAACAAATATTTATGACACATTATATTAAGTGGTTTCAGTTACCAGTCAATGGTGTGGCTGCTGGGGTAGGTGGTTGGGACCATTTCATAGTGGCTGCTTCACCATAGTTTGGTACCTGTTGCCAGCTGGTATCTGGAGGTGTTTTTGTCAATGTTAGTGGAGTGTGATGTGTTGGTGGTGTGGAGAGGATCAGTGTTTTCCTTGAGTGAACACCTTCCATCATCAGAAAACATCTCAGAGGGTTGTGTGACTCATGCTTAAATAAAGGTGTGATGGTGAGGACAATCCGAGGTGGGTAGGCATCGTGAACAGTAAGGTCCTGAAGTAACCCTGGAACATCAACTTCATCTCTTTCAATCTATAGAGTTACAATAATAATTGTCCACTCAAGCTATCCCTACACATTTACATGTGTTACAAGTATACTGACTTACAACAGGTGGAGAGATGTCAAATGAGATGTCATAGTCACTGATATTGGCATATTGAAGGATGCGAAGGGTTAATGTGTTGGTTTGTTCAAAGGAGACTGGGACAGTGCTGGTTGTGAATGATCCATCAAACATTTCACAGAGTAGTTGCCTTAGTTCCTGTTAGGTAAGGAATACTGTAACAGTGCTACAGGAGGTGTCTCTGACTTACAGTTGTCATGTGGTTGAGGGACTTGGGGCAGAGTGCAAACACAGCATTCCACTGCCTCCTAATGTTAGTGATCTTGGACGGTTTATATAGTACTGCACTGTATTGGTCATCTTAGGAGTGGAACACAATGCAAATTAATAACTACACCTCTGGCCATTAGAGAACATTGGACATAACTGTTAGTTACGTTATAATCGCATTTATGTCATTCATCCTAGTTGTATTTAACCACCTTCACGTTAATATTCAGTTGTAGAGTCAATCCTATTTGCTCATATACTAGATACTCATAGACGAATATTGACATGAATCAATGATCAGTACAACTGAATATTAATGTGAAGGTCACCAATTAACTACAACTAGGAATGAATGACGTAAGTGCGATTATGATGTAACTAACAGTTATGTCCAATGTTCTCTAGCCATGTTTGCAGCAACAATACAGGGTTACCTTACTAGCATGCATGTAGTGAAGTTACCTTCACTGCAAAAACATTTTAAACACAAAATGTTGTTATCCCTTGCACTTCTTTCATTCATACATTCATGTAAATGACAATTGAGTAATTATGTTTTAATCTTGATGTCGACATACAGATCAAGAGGGAATGAGAAAGACAAACTTCCGTCCGGAGTCGAACCCAGGTCCAGCACACACTAGACACTGAGCCACAATCACCAGACAAAAGTCTGTCCCCTCATTCCCTCTTATAAGATTTTGTCTAGTGATTGTGGCTCAGTGTTAGCCTCGTCCCCAGGCTCTCCCTCCGCATGGATGCACTATTGCAAGTTGTAACCTTTGAATGTCTGGTGTGCTGGTTTGCTGGTCATTAGACCTGGGTTCGACTCCAGATGGAAGTTTGTCTTTCTCATTCCCTCTTGATCTCCTTGTCCTGTGTATGTTGACATCAAATCTTTACCAGAATATTATGTTGTTGTTTCAATCTAGTATGACTCAAGGATGACATGTTAGAGTCTATGGAAGTATGATATGCATGCACATACCTATGTGGGGCTGGAGTTGAGGCTGGGATTGAAAGAGGGAAGGCTGGGGTTGGTGCTGCTTTGGTAGATGCTGGGGAGGAGTCAGGGAATGAGGCTGGGATTGAAAGAGGGAAGGCTGGGGTTGAAAGAGGGAAGGCTGGAGTTGGTGCTGCTTTGGTAGAGGCTGGGGAGGAGTCAGGTAATATGGCCGGTATTGAAAGAGGGAAGGCTGGGGTTGGTGCTGCTTTGGTAGAGGCTGGGGAGGAGTCAGGGAATGAGGCTGGGGTTGAAAGAGAGAAGGCTGGGGTTGGTACTGCTTCAGTAGAGGCTGGGGAGGAGTCAGGGAATGAGGCTGGGATTGAAAGAGGGAAGGCTGGGGTTGAAAGAGAGAAGGCTGGGGTTGGTTCTGCTTGGATAGAGGCTGGGGAGGAGTCAGGGAATGAGGCTGGGGTTGAAAGAGAGAAGGCTGGGGTTGGTGCTGCTTGGATAGAGGCTGGGGAGGAGTCAGGGAATGAAGCTGGGATTGAAAGAGGGAAGGGTTGGGTTGAAAGAGGGAAGGCTGGGGTTGGTGCTGCTTGGGTAGAGGCTGGGGTGGAGTCGGGAGTGGTGACAGGGAATGAGGCTGGGTGGGAGGGGGTTGGTGCTGCTTGGGTAGAGGCTGGGGTGGAGTCGGGAGTGGTGACAGGGAATGAGGCTGGGGGGGAGGGGGTTGGTGGTGCTTGGGTAGAGGCTGGGGAGGAGTGGGGGGTCGTGACAGAGAATGAGGCTGAGATTGAGGCTGAGATTGAAACAGACGTCGAAACAAGGTTTTTGAGAAAGGCTGGGGTTGAGGTTGGGACAGATGCTGTGGTGAGGGCTGGGGTGGAGTCAGGGATGGTGACTGGGATTGAGGCTGGGGTCGAGTCCTACGTTGAAACAGACGTCGAAACAAGGGCTTAAATGAAGGCTGGGATCGATGTAGGGGTTGAGGCTCCAATTGGTGTGGAGGTGGTGAGTAGGATTGAGACTGGGATTGTGGTTGCAGTTGTGGAAGTGGAGGTGAGGGTGAAGGTGAGAGTGAGGGTGAAGAAAACAATGGTGATGAAGGTGGTGAGTGGAACTGAGGTTGTGGTTGAGGTTGCTGCTCCTGCTGTGAGGGATTGTCCATTCCATGTGCATTGATTTGTTGCTGTGACCTTTGCCTGCGTACAACTCTGGATGGATGCTGGGTTTGCTCCTGCTGTTGGTGTAGTTCTGTGGGATCATCTACATCATTCTGCTGCTCCTGCTGCACCCTAATCTGACGTTGCTGCTGCACCCTATTCTGGTGCTCCAGCTGTAAGTATGCAGTGATCTGCTGTGCCCTTTGCTTGCTTTCTGTGTAATGTGGATTAGATATTTGTTCACGTATTTGTACACATAGCACTGAGGCACTAGGGCGTAACACATCTTTGTCTTTCAAGCACTGTAATGCTATTGGTAAAAAAGGGTGATTGGGATCAATTCTGTTGATGTCATCCCTACGACGCTCTATCTCTGGCACACGGATCCTCACATCATCTTCATGATCAAATTGATTTATTCTACGATATGCATCCTTTGGGTCAGGAAAGCGCCCTGTCATCATTTGTATGAATATTACTCCCATTGAAAATATATCTAGTTTGTTAGAGTACATTGGTGGGGAAGTCATTGCTTCAGGAGGCATATATATATGAGATCCTGGAACCTGGCTGAGACGTGAAGGTCTATCAATATCACGAAACAGTTTTGCCACTCCAAAGTCAACTACCTTAGCTTTCACTCCACCAGCAAGCAGTATATTGTTACTTGTCAAATCCCTGTGGAGGATGCCATTGTGGTGAAGGTAATCAACAGCCAGAGCTATATCGCAAGATAAGTCAACTAGAAGATGGTATGGTAGTGGGCCTCTCAGTTTGTCCTCCAAAAGGTGTGTCAAATTGTAATCTAGTAATTCCATGAAGAGCACTGGAACACCTGTTGTAGGGTGTGGTGCCGTAGTAATGTACTGGACAATGTTGGGATGTCGACATTCCTTCATGATTTGACATTCTAACTGAAATCTTTGTATAAAGTTATCACGACCTAAATTGATTTCAGAAAGCAAAGTTGCATGCAAAACTTTTGCAGCACAGACGAGCTGGCCTACTTTAGCACGACATACAGATCCATAGGCACCACGGCCTATTTCGTCATTTTCCAGTATTTCCAACCTTCCAAAATCGAATCCATTTTCAGCGTACTCCGCCATAGTAGCTCAGATCTTTGCGAGGGGTCTGACACGGGCAGAAATCTCGTATAGTGCCACAAGGCATAATCTGCCAAATTGCGGTAGTCTATGAATATATTTATCGCTTGCAGGAGGAAGTTGAGGCTGGTTTGAAAGTTGGGTTATGTCAACTACTATCATTTAGCAGCCCTGTGGAACGCTTTTGATGGGAAAATTATGTCATCCTAATGAGTGATGTAACATTACATGATTTCCTGTCATCGCTGCAATTTTAACTTCACCGGAAGTAGCACGCATCATAGCGCTATTTCATTATTATTCACTGTTTAGTAGTAGGTAAGGACAAACTTTGTACAGTGTTATTTATTGGAATTGTGTCCTTGTTGATTTTAGATAAATTAATATTCATATTACTAAAAAAATCTTCATAAAATACAAGAAGGATGGGTTTGCTCTGAAACATGGCATACATAGTATTGAGGTTGTGTACAACAGAGTTACAGAAAGAAATCAAAAGAGAGCATCTTCATACTTTATTCATCAATTCCAACTCTTCGGTGAGATTTGTAAATCTTTTTCATTTTTTTAACTAACTTTTCAAGTTCAGGACCACCAGAAACACCCTGCAAATAACCAAACATGTAATGCCTTGCGTTCCTGAAGTAATTCCTTACGTTGTCAACGGTAACACAATCCAGACCTTGCGGTACATTCTTACGGAGACCACCAATTGTGTAATTACAATGAGCACGTGTGTATCGCTTGGCTTGACCCCAACATCGTTCAATAGGATTTAGTTCACAATGGAACTTTGGTAAGAAGATGCAACTGTAACCTTTTCCATTGAGAAAGTGTTCGATCTTGGTCTTTTCATTCTTGAAGTCTGGGTGTCCAGATATCTCTGCTCTCATCTCGTCCAGTACCATTCCCTTACGATATCTTCCCCTTTCCTTTAAAACTTGAATAAGCCCTTTAGGTACACCAACATTAAATACCATTCGCTGTACTTGACCGTCCCAGATAGTATCTCTTAATTTCGCTTGTTTTCCACCAGGTTTTGCGTTCATTCGGCTTGCCAGGAGGGCATCGTCTGCATAAGCCCCATGGCAGCTTGAATGGTCAAAGATCCAAATGACTTTGTACCCTTGTTCACGGGGATACTTGCACTCAACAATTTGGGTAGAGTCCTTAAGCTGCTCTAGGAAGCGCTCGGATGTCCAATAGCCATCACGGTTCTCTCCATACTCTATAGACCTCCTGGCAAACTGTTTTAGTTGAGGATACTTGTCAAGACCAGCTGCAAATTCATCATCAGTCAGGCAGAGATATCCACCTTCTTCTGAGATGAAATCTGAGATCATAATACCTGCTCCCCTGCTCTTTGGAACGAGCATGTGATCGTCCTTGGTGCCCCACTGAGTACGCTCGTAGTCGTTGGCCTGGAAAGTGGTTTCGTCGTGAAACAACACTATGGTCTTAGCAAGGACTTCAGGTCGGGGTGGGTCTAGATCCTCGGGAAGTGCAACTTTGGCTTCAGGAGTTGGGGCATTCTCTTGGTTGAGAAATCCTAAAGCCACCATCTTCCTGAGAAATCGTGCACGATATTCAACCACGTCTGACCGTTCGTGGCCATCCACATAAGTTCCTTTTTTGGCATCAATTACACTGAATCCCAGTTCATGTAACCATTTTCTGGCAGTTTCACAGCTTACTTTTCGTGGAAAACCAGGGTCGAGCGCATGATTGGGCAAAAATACCTCATTCACCCAGGATGTGAACGATTGCAGATGTAAATTTGGTTGCCCCTTAACAACACGGTTCTCACGTACATAGTTGGTGGCCAATTCATTCTTCATTTTGCCAGAGGACACCACTTCTCTGGTATCTCCCCTGTAGGGTGTCAGGGAATGATCCCTTGTTTTTAATAAATGTAGCCCTCCATTCTCGAATCGTTCTCTCGCACTTCCCGGTTAAATCAGCAATCCATTTCGAGGCATCAGTTACTCCCATTCGTAGGAGACATACCAGAAGGTAATGCAAAAGAACTGACAGAGACTTTAAGTCATCTCTGTCTAAACTGTTCACCCAATCTCTAGCGTACTCTTCGATATCAACCTCGTCGGCCGCATCATCTTCAGACTCAGTATCTTGCCGTTCTTCCGGTGGATTTCGAAGTTGCTGCTTCTGGCGCTTGACATTTCTAGCACATCTAAGCTGTCTTTTTCTCTTAGAAGGCCACGGCATGTCCTCTCTCTCAACGGCAGCACACAGAGAACGGCAAATTGCGTGCGACGGTGTGCGTTAATTAGAAACTGCAACGCAAGATCCAAAATCTGATTGGTCAGTGCATAGCAACGACTACAACATCACCAAACATGGCAATTTTTTTTTGCGAAAGCGCATGATAGAACAAAGGTAATATTGAAATTGTTGCTACGTGCAAATTTGCTTCTTGCGCAGCGTACGATCGATTTAATTTTTGGCAATTTATGCCTTGTGGCACTATACGCCCTTCAAGGAATCAACATGGAAATCACTACGTGAAATCAGAAATGAGGCCTTCACGAGTTGTAAACGTCCGTATATGAACATAATGGTTTGGTAACTCCCGCATATTTCCGTATACTACGCATTTGTGATCGCTCTATAGCTCCGTGTCAGACCCCGAGTGCATTAGCGTGAGAAATCCGAGTCAATATCGCCGTAGGTGCGTACGTACAAATATACTGCACATGCTTTAGGAATGTCATTAGTCACGCTCAATGTAGGAATGTCGTTTGTCACAGTAACTTTTGCCAAGTTCACGTCGCGTGGAGGCAATGTGCATGCCTACCTGAGAGGTACATGTAGTGTCTGTTAGTTTAGCACAGTGCTTTTTCAGATATCTATAATGTGTTTTGGCAAACTTCTAGTATGTGTAAATACAGTGGAACCTCCGAAGAAAGGAGACTTTGGGAACGACACTTTTGTCCTTTCTTCGGAGGTTGTCCTTATCTCGGAGGTTCATTTTAAATATTTTAATTTTATGTAATGGGGTGGAATATAAGTAATGTAGTGAAGTTTGTGCATGAGTTAGTGTGTAAAATAGTCAAATAAAGTTGTCTGTCTTGCTTATTGATGTGTAATATTGACAATCCTATTAATTAATTATCTGGCCAATACACACTTCTTCCGTGTCCTTTGACTGCATTCTCTAAAGCAAGTAGTGCTTCCTTGTAACGCGTGTGAGGTTTCGCTGTATACACAATGAATTAATTTTACTGACGTTGCGCTCGTACATAGCGCCGTACTGCGCAAGCGCAACTGTACAATTTTAGGGGAGTGGCTTCCGGGTGTCCGCTATTTAGAGGCAAAAATACACGGTGGAGCGCCGTTCGGCGCCGCTGTCCGGAATCGGGAAGCGTCCGCTCTCGGAGGTTGCTAATGTATTACAGCTATGGTATTTTCAATCCGTAACACGGCAAGTGTCCGTTGTAGCGTGGGTGTCCGCTTCTCGGAGGGTCCGTTATGGGAGGTTCCACTGTATCTGCTATTAGGTCTACCTATAGGTAGACCTAATAGCAGATATTTATATGGAAGTCTGATACTCATGCATTTGTTAGCGGATAAATCTCGTGTAGTCTAGCTGAGCTAAACTCTCAAAGTAGAATACATTTCTTTCAGCTGGGTCATGAGACGTACCGTGTTGGTGGTCCTGCCTATGACCAGATCGTCAGTGAGTTTGGAGAGGGAGTGAGAGGGGAGGGAGGAGACATTGACCGCAAGAAACTTGGGGCCATCGTTTTCAGTGACAAGGTGAGATCTACATCATGTACATTACATTCCTCCCCTCCCCTCTCTCTTCTCAGGCCAAACTAGATGTACTGAACAGTATAGTCTGGCCTGAGATATGGCGACTGGTAGAGGACAAAGTGCACGAAGCTGGTAGCCATGGTTACAGGGTGTGTGTGGTGGATGCAGCTGTACTGGTGATGGCAGGATGGCACCGTAGAGTACACCAGATATGGACCACCATCTGCCCCCACACTGAGGTATGGCTGGCTGCCACACTTGTTGCCTATGTGATTTGTTCTCTTCAGTCTGTTCGTAGAGTGGTGGATAGAAACAAGCTCTCTGAGGAAGCAGCTACTGCTCGTCTGGCAGCCCAGCCACCAAGCCGGGTGTATGTTGACCACGCCCACATCATTATTGGGACACAGTGGGAGCCGGAGGTCACTGGAGGTCAAGTGGAGAAGGTGTGGCTTCAACTCATGGAGACTTTATAAAACTGTTATCATTTTCTACTTTTGTGTTGTAATTAAAGAGTACTATTATAAGAGTGTGGTGTTGATGATTTGTGATTGCAAAAGATGGATGAAGTTCAAGTTGCCCTGGCAACAGGGTCATCGAGGTCACTGAAGTACTCATGTCTCATGGCCTCCTCAGACGAGATACGACCTTTGGGGTAGGGGACAAGGTGACGTCTCAGGAGGTCCACACCAGAGGGGGGCAGAGGGGGGACCACCACTGAGAACGAGGGGGCAGGACGGTAGGGGGGAAACTCCTGTATAATGAGACAATCATCATCATACACATGTTGAGGGGCTCTATATATATATATATATATTATTATAAGAGCTGTGCATTAACAGTATGGGTTTGAACCCAGTATGGTTACCTTGTATTCCGGTAGTCGTGATATATTGGGCCAGGTGTGCTCAGTTGGTGTGCCAACGAGTTTGAATATTCTCTTCAGTTGTTCATCGACATCACTGCCAGGGAAGAGAGGGCGACCGCTGTTGGCCATTTCTAGAGAGAGGAAGCATTGAGCTGTGGACTGAAGACATTACATGTCTACCTGCAAAGATGCACCCAGCAGACCAGATATCAATGGAAGTGGTATAGATCTGAGCCCCCATCAGTACCTCTGGAGGCCTGTACCACAGAGTCACCACCTGCAGCAAGTAGAGAGGCACCTGGAGTCAGTCTAGGACAGTGGACTGGTGAGGTGGTCACAACTGTAAGGAGGTACCTATACCAGTTTTAAGGAGTGACTGATGCCATGGTTACCTCAGCAGAGAATATTCTGACTGGGATGCCAAATGCTCTTGCCAGACCGAAATCAGCCAATTTCAGCTCCCCTTTCTGGAAAAAAGTTGTAAAGAAAGATTTAACGGTTAAAAAAATCCCACAAGGCTAATACGAAGAAAAATATGTGATTTGAGGTAAGAAAAAGAAGTTCGAAAAAGAAGTTCCCATGCCGGGAATCGAACCCGGGCCGCCTGGGTGAAAGCCAGGAATCCTAACCACTAGACCACATGGGAGAGCTTGACGAGGAGGTGGCAATATTCCCATTATGTACTACCGCTGGCCTCGGACCTTGCTAATGAGGATGTTCTGAGGCTTGAGATCTCTGTGGAAGATATTGTGTCTATGACAGTAGGCGAGGCCTCGCAGCAGCTGGAAGTAAAAGGACTGAGGGAGACAGGAGAGGGTTAAACAGATAATTCCTCTACTGCCACGTCATGCTAACTTGAACTGTCTTTGGACTGATAACAGCAGCAAGACTATCGAAATACTTCTTCAGATCCTGTAACAGACACACAAACTCTAAACCACATCTGTTCCCACTGGACAGTAGAGCTGACCTGGTCACAATATTCAAAGACCATAGTTAGCCTCAGGCTTCGATGAAGAACATCTAGTAACCTAACAGAGACAAGATGTTGACATGTCAGGAATTGAACCAGAGATATTCCACTCATACTACATGGGAACTGAGCCAGTGGTGGTCTAGTTATGGCTGACCTGACAATGTTGGGATGTTTCAGTTCCTTAAGAATACATATCTCCCTCAGTGCTGCACTTGGTACACCCTATAATGGTGGTTAGTGGTGAGGAGAGAGAGAGAGGATGGTGTATGCAGCTACAAGGCTACTATCACACATATCCCACAGTGTATCAGTAGTGTAGTCTCCTCTATACCTCATCATCTTCGTCCAGCCTCACTACCTTCAGAGCCACGATATCTCCGCTCTCTCTGTCCTTGGCCTTATACACAGTACCATATGTACCTGATATAGTCAGTAATAGAGCCGCCAGCTAACAGAGAGCTGATGAAACCACATCTCTTACCTTCTCCTATCTTCTCCACTTTCTCGTAACGCTGAGAGGCCATTTCTGACTCTGAGAACACCACTTGACACGAACGAATGAGCACAGGAAGTTGATTCTTTTGTTGGTGTGCTCCATTTAGAGTTGCAGCGGTTATCTCACCTTTGACCTTTACACGCAGCTTGTGTGAAGGAGAGCCATTGAAGAGAGAATGAACGAGTCAGAGCGGCCAGCCACCAACGAGGGTATTCAGCAGTACTACCACACCAAGATAGACGAGCTACAGGTATGTACAGCTGCACATCACGTGAGGTGGTCAGGTATTGGCAATTGTGGCGTTCCTACAGTTGTCAGTGGCTGAGAAGACACAGAATGTGAGGAGATTGGAGGCCCAGAGGAACGAGCTCAACGCTAAAGGTGAGGATGTAATTTTAAACACTGAACTTGTCATAATGCCTGACATCTCCCTACCTCACCTCTTCCTCCCCTCTCCCTGTTGCTCTGTGTGACAGTTCGTCTTCTCCATGAGGAGTTACAGTTGCTGCAGGAACAAGGATCTCATGTCGGGGAAGTCATCAAACCCATGGACAAGAAGAAGGTCCTTGTGAAGGTGAGAACACAGTGAGGTGAGGGAGAGACTAACAAGATGGTGGCTGCCTTGTGTGTCTGTCTGTAGGTCCACCCTGAGGGGAAGTTTGTGGTAGATCTTGACAAGAATATTGAAATGAAAGATGTTCAACCAAACTGTCGAGTGGCCCTCAAGAATGACAGCTATCGACTCCACAAGATCCTTCCCAACAAGGTTGGCACTAGATAGAGTCACTTGTCTAGCAGTGACCCCTTGGTCCCCCCCCCCCCCGGTCCCCCTGTGTAGGTGGACCCCCTGGTCAGCCTCATGATGGTGGAGAAGGTACCTGACTCCACCTACGACATGATTGGTGGACTGGACAAGCAGATCAAGGAGATAAAGGAGGTGATAGAGCTCCCGGTCAAACATCCTGAGCTGTTTGAGTCGCTAGGAATAGCCCAGCCCAAGGTGGGTGGAGCTTGACACATTCAGATGGTGTAATTAGTTTGTTGCCCCCCTGTAGGGGGTTTTGTTATATGGCCCCCCAGGGACTGGAAAGACCCTCCTTGCGAGGGCTGTGGCCCACCACACCGAGTGTTGCTTCATTAGAGTGTCGGGATCAGAACTAGTCCAGAAATATATCGGAGAGGGATCCAGAATGGTGAGTGGGTGTGATCTCACCTGACCTCTGAACACTGAGTGACATTGTACATGATGTCATCATTATGTCATGCAGGTACGAGAGCTGTTTGTGATGGCCAGAGAACACGCCCCTTCCATCATCTTCATGGATGAGATTGACTCCATTGGATCTTCACGACTTGGAGGGGGGTCTGGTGGTAGGTCACATGACTGTCACATGACATACTCCTGAGTCATGTGATTCCTCAGGGGACAGTGAGGTTCAAAGGACAATGTTGGAACTACTCAACCAGTTGGATGGCTTCGAGGCCACACAGAACATCAAAGTTGTCATGGCAACTAATAGAATTGACATTCTAGACTCCGCCCTCCTCCGTCCCGGCCGTATTGACCGCAAGATTGAGTTCCCTGCCCCCAATGAGGAGGTGAGTGACAGAGGCACTGTCTGACTAGTGGTACTAGATCAGATCATCACTCTCCCTCCAACCAGGCCAGACTGGACATTCTGAGGATCCACTCTCGTAAGATGAACCTCACTCGAGGGATCAACATGAGGAAGATTGCGGAGGTCATGCCCGGGGCATCGGGTGCAGAGGTCAAGGTTAGTGAGAGAGGGACATTGGTCTATATCCACTCCCTAAGCCCCACCCCCTGCCCCTCCCACTAGGGTGTGTGTACAGAGGCTGGTATGTATGCCCTCAGAGAGAGAAGAGTCCACGTAACCCAGGAGGATTTCGAGATGTCTGTTGCCAAGGTAACTATCAATGCACCATCCCGTAGCCCCTCCCACTCCCCCTCCCCCCCACAGATTATGCAGAAAGACTCAGAGAAGAACATGTCCATTAAGAAACTGTGGAAGTAGTGGTCAGAGCAATGACCTCTGTCCATAATGTATTAATGACATACAATCATACATGATATGTTGTGGGAGTGGTACAGTCGGTGTAAATATATCAGGTTCTGGTCTCTCTAACTATAGGTACACAAACACATACAAAAATTAGTGACCTCTATACATACTACATACTGTATGACATATACTGTACAACATCTCATGCAGTTATGAATGTGGTGAGGCAAACAGAGACAAAGATACAACAAGTGTTAGAAGGTGATTATTAATTTTTGAACTCCTAAAAAGTAAACATCTCCAGCCAGGCTCATTGTAGTACCAGGCCAAGCTAGTGGAGAGGGAGAGGGGGAGGGAGGGGGAGGGGGGGGGAGGGAGTGTCATGAGAATGCAATTTACATGACTGTGGACTTCAGCCCACACCTAGTACAGTTGCAATAGCAATAGTACCTTCTCTGGTGGTATCTCAGGACATCTCCAGTTGTAGAAGTAATAGTGAAGATTTCCGTCTCCAACTCCAAATTTCAGTTCTTCAAGAAATGTCTTATTGTCCATCACATCCAGCGCATTGAACACATCAAATCCCAACTGAGGAAGGGAGGGGAGAGGAGGGGAGGGGAGGGGAGATTGACATGCTGCAAACACATGGAATGGGAACTAACTTTCTTAGCAATGATTAGGGCATCCAGAATGAGGTCTTTGAGGGGCGTGGTCAGGGCCACATTGTAGAATGAGTAGGCAACATAGAGAGTGCGGTGAGTCGGGTGCTTGACGATTGTGGAGGGAAGATGGTAAAATGACACCACATCAGTCACCTCCTCCGTCACTGGACTCTGGGGAACACAGAACTAATAATATCCAGGGGGGCTACTTTATCCAACCTACCCCATCTCTGAGGGGGCTAAAACTTTCACCCCGGCCCCCTCCACTTACCTCCACAACGTAAGTGGTGACAATGTTCTGTCGTGGCAACAGCCACCACTCAATCTCCGCCTCAGACTGGAATACGGGGACAAGATCGTACCTGCTGAGGTACTGGTTCAGGAGGTGGAACACGGCCGGTATATCCCCCCTCTCCATCGGACGGAGGCCAACTGTCTTCGTCTCCTGACAGACATTGTGACTACATTAGTACTGGGGTACTATGAAGGCTACTGATATGGACTCTGACCTCTGGGAGGCGGTATAGTCTGATCATTCTCTGTAGGGTCATGTTACGATGGATACTGGAGAACTGGACGTCCACTAGCTTCTTGGGGTTGATGGACCGGTGCCAATACCTATGACATCATAGCAATAACACTCCATACAAACTCTATACAAGGTATGACATCATACCTGCACACTGAGATGGGTTTAGGCAGGAGGACCCCTGCAGTGTAGACAGCCTGGAATATCCCCTCCCGATTGACCCTCCTCGTTATCTCCTTAATTAACACAGGGGCTACTCGTTTGGAGCGCAACTTCTTGTGGACACAAAGGAAGTTAATCTCCACCATCAACTGCTGACTGTGGACACAATATAAATTGAAGGGGGCAGTCCATTTAGGTAAGCCCCACCCACTCACTGGTCCTTGATCCTGATGTATGCTGGTACGGCACTGATAAACCCCACCAATTTCCTGTTGGACCGTACTCTGATCCCACAATGCCACACCTTCTTCCAGCCAGGGGGTTGCAGGGCCCAGCACAGGAATTGCTTGCTGTAGTCAAACCTGCAACACCAATATTGTCATGACAACCCCTAAATATGACATCACTATGACATCACCTGAACATATTGTCATCGTCCTCGACATAGTTCTCATTGAGCAGTTCATATAGCTCAGTGATCTGGGACTCATCTGTGAGGTCCACCTCGTCCCACATGAACTTGTCAGACAGACTGTACGGCTCCTCCCGTACCTCCTCCTTGTCTGGCTCCATTGGACCACTCTCCTCCACTCTCTCATCTGGGATCAAAGGTCAATGTCCTTTAGAGGGCACCACACATCCCGAGAGGGACAGCTCTCACCTAGTCTAGGTACTGGCTGAGTGTCCCAGAACTGATGAGGCTTGGTCTTCTCATCCACTGACAGCTTCTGGAGCAGCTGCTGCAGGTTCTTAGAGGGCACCTTGGACTTTGAGGTCAGAGGTGGAGCAGCAGACGAGTGGTTAACAGATCCAGCTCCACCTCCTGAAGCTCCACCCACTTCCCCTCCTCCTTCACTTCGCTTCTTCCCCTTCTTCTGCAAATACACACACACCAATACTACATCAATCACTGCACACTGCACCATTTCCACCAACAGCCAGTATATGCAATATGTGCAGCAGATTACAAATCTAATTTACACTCCCCTCTTGACACGGTGTGCTACAAGGTATGAACAGTAAATCACACACACCTTCTTTCCGCTGCGCGCTCTCCCAGAATCTCCCGCGCCATCTTTACTCCCTACTTTTCCTCCTTCTCTCTCTCCTCCTCCTCCTCCTGGGAGCCGCAGATCCTCTCCACCACCCTCTGCCATCGCTTCTTCTCTTCTTCACGTTGAGGGTGTGACGAAATATGACGTTTACGTCACACGAGTTCAGTTACGTCACTGGTCACAGTAAGTATAAACGCGCGCGTATAATAAGCGCATGCGTCACACTTGAAGTAATCATGTCGGCAACGTCGGGAGTACAGTTGACCGCCATAGAGAGGAAGAACATCTTGAAGACGGCAGAACAGCTGTGCAAGTCCACTCACTGTAAGTCTTCAAAGGCCTTAGGTCGCGTCCGCCCGTACACAGGCCAGTTAGTGTACCGGTTGCCCTAGCAACAACGTCCAGCCCCACCCATTTCTTGTCAGTCTAATGATCCCATTTCTCTCTCTGTGCCTCCAGTCAGCCAGGAAGAAGTGGTACAGTTACTGACTAAGTATTGGGAGATGACCAGAGATCGCATTGACCGTGTCATGTTCAGAGATCTACTCCACGATCATTTTGACATGAGTGACGACTTCTTCATGGATCGAGGTGAGGTACCTGTGATACATCTGCTCCTACAGTGGATAATGTGTGTGTGTGTGTTTAGTGTTCCGGGCATTCGACAAAGACAGCGACAGTTTCCTAACTCAGGAGGAGTGGGTGAGAGGAATGTCCATCTTCCTCAGAGGATCCCTGGATGAAAAAGTAGAGTGTAAGTACCCCCCCCCTCTCCCTCCCCCTCCCTCTCCCCCCCCTCTCCCTCCTCCCTCCCCCCTCTTTCTCCCTCTCTCCCTCCCCCTCTCTCCTCCCTCCCTCCCCTCCCTCCCCCCTCTCCCCCTCCCTCCCTCCCCTCCCCCACCCTCCCTCTAACCCTCTCCACTGCCAACCTCCACAGATTGTTTTAACATCTATGATCTAAATGGAGACGGCTACATCAGTCGTGAAGAGATGTTCCAGATGTTGAAGAGTACAGTCAAACCAACAGGAGAGGAGGAGTTGGATGATTACATCAAAGATCTCGTTGAGATCACTATCAAGATGATGGTATGGGTGCATGGGGATTTGACAGTACGGGTATCTGAGTATGACAGTATGAGTGTCTGAGAATGGCAGTACACCCTTCTCTCAGGATGAAGACAAAGACTCCAAACTATCTCTGGATGACTACAAGAGTGCTGTGATGAAGGAGAGACTGCTGATAGAGGCCTTCGGACCTTGCCTCCCTCCAAGACAGAACGTGGAACAATTCTGTGACTATATATTCAACACCACATCATCTGCCTCCTAATCACTTTCTATGATACATTGTATATATACCAGATATATAGCATGTAATGTGTGATGACTGACTGCTGATAATGTACAATACATCATGTAATGACCCATTGTATGGACATTCCTACATCACCACCACACACACCTTCTACTTCAGCTATAGCAATAGCTAGGTATATGAGACCAGTTAGCTAACCAGACAGAGAGAGTGATAGAGATAGAGAGAGACAACTAACTGTTGTTGTTAACTAGACAGGCTGTGGTGTAGACTAGTGTATAGAGTGCTACGAGAGATTGAAGCCCTCCTCAGCAGGTGACATAATGGGGTGGTCGTCACGGCAGGTCGGGGGGTTCACGATGATGATGGTGGGGATCATCGTTATGACAGTAGTTGGCATGGTGACCATGTTTTTCTTCATGACAATGGATTCAGTTCCAGAGGGAGAACCCCTGATGACTATATTCCCAACAGCCACGCCCACCAACACCACTGTGGAAGGTATAGTTGTAAACTAGTTTGTACTGCCTTCCATCTTCCCCTACTTTCCTCTTCCCCTCCCCCTCCCCTCCCCCTCCCTCTCCCTCTCCCCCTCCCCACTTTCTTCTTAATTCCCCTCCCCCTCCCCTTCCCCCCCATCCCTCCTCCCCCTCCCTCTCCCTCTCCCCCTCCCCACTCCCCCTCCATCCCTGCTCCTCCTCCCCACTCCCCTTCTATCCCTCCTCCCCCTCCCCACTCCCACTCCATCCCTCCTCCCTCTCCCCCTCCCCACTCCCCCTCCATCCCTCCTCCCCCTCCCCACTCCCCCTCCATCCCTCCTCCCCCTCCCCCTCCCCACTCCCCCTCCCTCTCCCTCTCCCCCTCCCCACTCCCCCTCCCTCTCCCTCTCCCCCTCCCCACTCCCCCTCCATCCCTCCTCCCCCTCCCCACTCCCCCTCCATCCCTCCTCCCCCTCCCCCTCCCCACTCTCCCTCTCTCAATCCCTAGACCCACCTCCAGTCACATGTAACCCAACACCTCAAGATGCACTAGTCTTTCTCCCTGATCACTGTGCCATCCTCATCCCTCCCTCCTCCCCCTCCCTCTCTCCCTCCCTTCACATTCTCACTTACTACAACATGAAACGTTGCCCCAATCACATGTGCCACCCTGCAAGTTGCCATGGTGATCGATGCTGTTGCCAAGCCATTGAAACATCATCTCTCTCTTATCGCTGCCCTAATGAAAGGGGTGTACTCATCTCCAACATTGTAGACAAGTGTGGCTGTACACCATGTGCTGACATGCCAGTGGTGTTTGTTGGCATGGTAACAAACACAGACAACACGCCCATTCCACATGCCACCATCCTAGTGGACTCATCTGACACATACACTGCTAATGGAGAGGCCATCTTTGGGTTTGCAGTCCCCTCGTCTCAGGAGAAAGTGGTTGTCATGGTGACGGCTACAGGATATTGGAGTCACAGTCAGATGCTGTCTGTGATGCCGGGAGAGGTAAATGTGTTAGAAGTGACCTTGCTGAGGGAGGTGAGGCTCATGCTGGACCCTCTCCTGGTGGGTGTACTGGTCAATGTGTTCACTATGACACTCTACCGTCTCCCTCTCAACCCCGCCCTCCTGGAGGTGGACGGAGTCACCACCGGCTCATTTATAGAGGTACCTGGGGGGATGTTCCCCGAGACCATGACTCTGATTGGCCATCAAGTTGACATTGACAACATAGCAAGTTTACAGAGCCTCAGAATGTCATTTCTCATTTCACAAGAGCCAAGCCGCAGAAGACGTGGAGTGAGAGGAATGAAGCATTGTGACAGAAGGGTTAACAGTGGTTGGAGAGGGAGGAGGAGTGAGGGTGTGATGGATGGGATGTTATTTGTGGTGAAGGTGGGGATACTGGATATAGTAGGGGAGGAGGGGGAGAGGGTGGAGGGGAACATGACTGGTCTGATAGTACATGCCTTCATCCCAGTTGAGAACTGCTCCATGTTACCAGATCTTCACCTCTACCTGGAGGGGGAGGGGCTACAGCTAGCGGAGGAGGGGGAGGTGAGCTGTGACATGGAGGGAGGCCACGCCCACATACAGGCCTCAGTCCCACCCACTACACCACTCCCCATCACCTACCTACTGGGAGTGGCCGAGGATGGTGGAGAGACGTGCTATGTCACCATACGAGCATTTGAACCGACATCCATGAATGGCTTCACAGAGATAACGACAACTGTATGGCTTCACACAAAGGATTCAGACATGGTCAATGTCATGTTTGGGGAGACAAAGGAGTGTGTCCCCATTCCATGTCACGGAGAATTGTCAATCCAGATACTGGATGGGTTGGAATACATCCCAGAGAGCTACACAGTCATGTTGAATGATGACATCATCATTACCAGTGATGATGTCATCACACAGGGTGAAATATACAAGGACCTGTCTCAGTGTGAGGACACTGCTCTAGGGGAGACAGCCAAAGACTTCATGTGAGTGGTGACCTACTGGTACATGTATGACAATTTCTATGTGCAAATGTAGCCATGTCCTCTCTCTAGGTATTTCCAGTTCCTTGTGTTGCCACGTTTACCAGACACATTGCCTACGTCAGACGATGCCAACCTTGCCACACCCCCTTTCTGTAGCCTCAGAGTAGGTGTCAACCTAACGGAGGGTGTGGTCGAGGTGCAGGTAGTGGCGTACTCGGAGAGCAGTGAGGGTGGGAGTATGGTGAGGGTTGGAAGGGTGGGGAGTGAGGGGGGTGGAGAGGGGGTGGTGGGGTCTGGGGAGGGGTGTGTGTCCTGTGAGGAAACCCAATTCACTTGTCTACAGGTGTCATGTGACAATCAGGTGACCTGGTAGCAGTCATATAGTAACGTGTTGCTATGGTGACTATCTGTTCAGGTTACTGTGACAGCCTCCAGTGTGAGTGGAGGAGATGAGACCATGGTGTGTGTGCCAATGATGGTTTTGGGAGGGGGGGAGGAGGTGAAGGTGGAGGGGTGGGAGGTGACACTTGGGGGACTTGGGGACAAGCCAAGTGGCTTTGTAATAGACTCAGTGGGTCCTGACCCCAGTGTTGCCATGGAGATGTGTAAAATGAGTTCAGAAACAGATGTCTGGTTTCTCTGCCTCACATGATCCTCACATGACCCCAGCAACTGCAGATGGTCCGAGAGCGTGTTCCACTATCAAATCATCAGTTGAAATATTCAATGTTATATTTTTACAGAACATGTGAAATGACTAATAATATATTATGTGATGTAAATATATAATATGATGACATCATCTTTATTGGTGAGTGGTGAGTGTGTGGTGAGTGTGTGTGTGTGGACTACAGTGGTACATGGTGTATGGAGTGAGAGAGGGAGTGGTCAGTCCCATCGGCTCTTCCTCTTCTTCTTGGGAGGTGGGTCAGTGGGAGGGGCCATTGGTGATTTGTGGGAGGGGCCACATGAAGTGGGAGGAGGCATACTTGATTGGGAAGCAGGCGGAGTCACAGTCTGTAGAGATGAGGTGGAGGAGGAGAGGGTTGAGCCTGCAGTAAACCTCATACGATACTGAGCCTGAGAAAGAGGGAGAGAGGAGGGAGAGAGAGAGGGAGGGAGAGAGAGGGAGGGAGAGAGAAGGGATCAGTGGTCAGTGGTCAGTGGGGGGGTGGTACCTTCATGGCCTCCTTCAACATGGTGGCCCTACTGGCCTCCACTGCACCGCCAGCAGGAGGGAGGGAGGGGGAGGGGCTACTGGAGATGGTGGACAGGGTCTGGGGAGGGATGGGATCACTTGCCCCAGGCCACACATCATAAGGTGGCTCACCTCTGCTGTGGCTCCAAGACCAGGCCTCAGGGGACGAGGTTTCCTGTTCCCTCCTCCCCCTCCCCCTCCCCCTCCCCCTCCCCCTCCTCCTCCCCTCTTCCCTCCCCCTCCACGTCTGTCCTGTAGGGACCTGCTCTTCCGGAATCTGGGGTTCTGTGTCAGGAGGATATCACATGACTATCACATGACCCTCACATTGTACATTCCTACCAGCAGAGCCATCTTGAGGAGCTGTTCAGACACATATTGACCAGCTGTTTCCTGGATGTCACATGATTGTCACATGATCAATCTGTTTAATATGGGGGTCTCACCAAATTTCTAACAAGGTCCCCTGCAAAATTCACATCCCTGGGGGTCAATAAAGTGAAGGCTGTCCCTTTCTCCCCTGCCCGGCCTGTCCTCCCAATACGATGGACATGAGTGTCAATATTCCTAGCAACATCGAAATTAATGACTGTCTTTATCAATGGGATATCAAGACCTCTCGCTACATGGAGAGAGAGAGAGAGAGAGAGAGAGAGAGAGAGAGAGAGAGAGAGAGAGAGAGAGAGAGAGAGAGAGAGAGAGAGAGAGAGAGAGAGAGAGAGAGAGAATCTGATACGACACCTTGTTTTAACTCTTTGCTCACCAGCAACATCTGTTGCCACAAGGATGGGAAACTCCTTCCTCTTGAAGGCAGTGATGACATCATCACGAGATCCCTGAGTCATGTCCCCGTGAAGCAACCCTAATTGATGCCCCTCACTCTTCAGAGAAGATGCTAGTTCCTCAGAGTTAGTTTTACGAGTCACAAACAGCAACACGCTCCCAGCTACCAAGGGAGGGAGGGGGGAGAGAGGGAGGATGGAGAGGGAGAGAGGTAGATACAGAAGGTGGCTTACAGGATGTGAACTCAATGAGGTGTTTGAGAAGCCACGCCCACTTCTCCTGGTCAGTATCCATAATCTCCACTACCTGTGTGATGTCTTCGTTTGCCTCGCCAACCCCGCCCACCACAATACGGACTGGGTCAGTCAGCACGTCACGGCAGAGCCTCTCGACCTTCTTCCTAAAAGTGGCACTGAACAGTAGAGCTGCAGGTGGGGGCTATCAGTGGACTACAACATGTCGACCGGTACACCACTTACTTTGACGGTCAGGACGGATGTGGTTAGCAATGGACCTGACCTGGGGCTCTAGGGGGGTGTGAGGTGGAGGTGTGAGGGGGTGTGAGGTGGAGGGAGTGTGAGGTGGAGGAGGTGTGAGGTAGAGGGTGTGTGTGGTAACTCCACCCTCCCAGGGCTAGAGGCCTACCCTATCAACAGTGGACATGACTCATCAAAGCCCATTACTCACCAAAGCCCATGTCAAACATGCGATCAGCTTCGTCAAAGACAAGGTAAGTCACTCGTAGCAGGTTAGTTGCCTTGGACTTCACCAAATCTATTAGTCTACCCTGCAGGAGAGAGATGATGTAATCATTACATCATAGGTGGGTGTGGCAATGTACTTACAGGTGTGGCCACCAACACCTCACAGCCCTCCTTCAGGGCATTGGTCTGCTCCCACTTGCTCCCTCCTCCATACACACAGGTGACAGTCAGGTTATAGGCCTTGGCAAACCGCCGAGCCTCGTGGTAGATCTGTAGCCTCACATGACATGCATGTGGTGATCACATGACTCCCAAGCTCATTACCTGCTGACACAGCTCCCTGGTCGGGGCACAGACGAGGGCAATAGGGCCATCCCCTTCCTTGATTTCAGGCTGGGGAGATCACATGATCAGTATATGGTCATGTGACAATCACATGACCTACCTGGTCAATGCAGTGGACTATCATAGGCAGCAGATAAGCTGCTGTCTTCCCAGACCCAGTCTTGGCTATACCAATGATGTCACGGCCACCAAGTCCAGCTGGAATGGCCTACGTACATGTAAAGAATGATCACATAACATCAGCAGATAGTCACATGACCTAAGTCACCTGATGGTCACATGACCTAATGACTGACCTGGGACTGGATGCCTGTTGGTTGACTATACTCTGACTTCCTTATAAGGCTCATCACATTATCGTCAAAGTTGAAGTGAGCAAAAGACACACACGGTTTGGGTGCTTGGAAACCAGTGACCTTTAACCCCATCTTGGCCTGAAGTGCATGGACCTCGGCAGGGGGCAGCTTGGATATCTCCTCGTGTTCTGTGTAGAAATTCCGTGTGAACCCCGGATACTCAATCTGTTGAGAGGAGAGAATCAGTAGTTTGGTGTGACCATGACAAAGTCGACCTCTCCCAGTGGCTGTATGTAGAGTTGACTTACCTCAGAATGGTCCACAGGAGGTAGAGGGTCTACCACCTGCAGTAGGACACAGAACACCGCCTCTGGGATGTAGAATAGTGTGCGAGGAAGAACTGACCTTTGCCCTATCTGGTATGATGGGATATCCATCTGAGTCATACTCCACCTCCAGATCATCATCACCCTCGGTAACAACAATTGGTGCATTAGCCATTGCTTTAAAGTATGTTTCCTAGGGAGAAGGAGGGAGAGGAAGGGAGAGGGAGAGAGAGGGAGAGGGAGAGAGGGAGTTAGGGAGAGAGGGAGGAAGAGGGAGAGGGAGGGAGGGAGAGGAAGAGAGGAAGAGAGAGAGAGAGGGAGGGAGAGAGGGAGAGGGAAGGAGGGCTCGGGTTGATGCCATCTGGATGCTGAAGAAGAGAGGCCGCGGTACAGTTAAAGTTACATACCTGATCATCTTCTTCTTCTATGTCATCTCTTACAGCTCTACAGAAAAGAGAGATGGAGGGAGAGGGAGGGAGAGAGTGGGAGAAGGAGGGGGAGGGAGAAAGAGGGAGAAGGAGAGGGAGAGGGAGGGAGAGAGAGGGAGGAGGAAGAGGGAGGGAGAAAGAGGGAGGGAGAGGGAGAGAGAGGGGAGAGATTAAAGATGAAGCAGAGTCAGTCAGCAGCTATTGTCCTACTTGGGGGGCGGGGCTTTCTTCTTAGTTTTCTGTTTGACTATCTCTGTCTGAGAGAGGAGATCAACTGTCAACTCCACAGATGCAATAATGGAGAGAGAGAGACACTCACCTCAATGCCAGCCATGAAGGCATCTAGTGGGTCAGTCTCGTCATCTCCATCCTCTCCTTCGTTGGTCCCCTCATTACTGCTCTCAGCCCATCGGAACTCCCTCGCAATTCTCTCCCGTACCGCCTCCTCTCCCTCTCCCTCCGGTCCTCCTTCCTCATCACTACTGCTATCGAAGTACCTTTAGTACACACATACACAGCTAATCAGTGGCCATCTCAGAGGTGAAGTAGGTCTCACTCTTCTTCTGTAGTCTCCTTCGTCCACGCACGCCCCAAGCGGCTCCCTGCAGGAGGCTTCTGCACTGAGAACCCGCCAAATCCAAACCCTCTCTTTCTCCCTCGGAACATGGCTCCCTCCGAGGGTACAAAGGTCAGAATTGATTAGGGATTTTCCCGTCAGCGTGCGAAAAGCCTTAGAGAAGCTGCACTGACATATAGGTAGGGTCCAGATGGCTGGGGGACTGTCAGTGGTGTGTGTGTTGGAGTGGTTGTTGGTGTGGGTCACGTTCTCCCAACACGTGTCTGGGACAGTGTTGGAACTGAGTGATGCTAACTTCCAGAACACAGTGGACGGAGCTGACTTGGCCGTTGTAGTGTTCCACGCTCCGTGGTTAGTACTTCTGACATAGACCAGTAGTACAGTGGAGCCTGTCTATAAATGGAGGCTCCTTGAAGTGAGGACACATACAAACAAGGCAGCTAGGCAGTTAGTAATATGGAGTGTCTCCATTAGCAAGAGCCCTGCCATCTCCTCACCCCACCCTCCCTCCCTCCCTTCCTCCCTCCCTCCCTCTCCAGGTGTCACCACTGTCATACCTACCTCTCTGATGTGTTTGAACCTGCAGCAGCACAGCTGGAGTCAGAGGGTATCACCATGGCAACACTAGATATAGAGGCAGCCAAAGAGGTGCAAACCAAGTTAGTTGATTCAGAGAAAGAGAGAGAGGGCAGGGAATGGGGGGTAGCAGGAGTGTGTGTGGAGGGAGGGAGGTGGTTATTTCAAGCAACCCAGTTGTATGTTTCACAATCTGAAAGTAATCTTTGATGGGTTATAATGACACTGCAGGGAGGGGGGTTACTAACACAGTAGTCAACACATCTGCTGCTGGTAGTACAGTGTTGTGTCTCCCTCCCTCCTCCCTCCCCAGGTATGTCATCCAGCAGGTACCATCCCTCAAGCTGTTCAGACATGGGATCATATTCCCTTATGAGGGCCCAGCACAGACCACAGGGGTACCAGGTGAGTCTGAGGGGGGTTAGGTGGTGAGTGTGAGGGGGGTTAGGTGGTGAGGATGAGGGGGGGTTAGGTGGTGAGTCTGTGGGGGAGTTAGGTGGTGAGGACGAGGGGGGGTTAGGTGGTGAGGACGAGGGGGGGTTAGGTGAGGGGGTGTACCTGGTAAGGGGGGACCAGAGGGGGGTTAGTTGAAGGGGGGTACTGAGGGGAGGGGGTACCAGGTGAGGGTGAGGGGAGGCCTGCTCTGTGACTCCTTCATGTACTACCCTCTCATTTGGCCTCAGGGTTAGTGGAATACTTGAAGGAGGAAAAGGCCAAGCAAAATCTGGAGGAGAACCCTGTCATTACCCTCACTAATGACAACTTTGATGACATTGTCAACTCTCTAGAACTGATTCTGGTTGAGTTCTACACTGACATGTGAGCAGTGTCCAGTGCCCTAGTGTCCTCTGAAATGATTGATGTGGTCTGTCTCTCCCTCTCCCCTTCCCCCTCCCCCCCTCCCCCCTCCCCCCAGGTGTGTCCCCTGTCAACGTCTTGAGCCGCACTTCACTGCTGCTGCCCGACAGCTACTGAAGAACAAACCTCCCATTAGACTGGGTCGTGTCCAGATTCCAGACCAGATGGAGGTTGCCAAGCGATTCCCATTAGAGGGGTACCCCCTGCTAATTATGTTCCGATATGGGACTCCATACAACTACACTGGGTCAAAGGAGACTGAAGGTAGGGGCTGGGGATATCACCACGACTGGGGCAGTCACATTGTGGGTGTGGCCTCCACAGGTATTGTGGAGTACATGAAGCAACATGCTGGTCCCAGTTCCATTCTGTTGACACGGAGTGAGGAGGTGAAGAAGTTCATCAACACCAGAGAGATATCGGTGGTGGCTTACTTCCATGACAACCCAGGTAATCCTCACTGAGTCAACCAGCCACTCTTGTGTTCACTGATCTCCTCTGTGTGGGCAGATTCTGACCTCCTGGGGGAGTTCATGGAGTCTGGGAACCTGGTCCGTACTGACATGAGACTGGGACACACCTTGACAGAGGGCGTGGCACTACACATGAAGCAGACTCCTGGCACCATAGTGGTCTACCATCCGATGTATGCACTATGTACCATATATCCTGTGTAGCCTCCACTGCTCACGTGGTCTCTCTCTCTCTCTCTCAGTCATCTTGTCAGTCATTATGAAAGTGGATATTCCGTCATCTTCTCTCCACCTGCCAATGCCACAAAACTGAGGGAGCTCTATTTGGAGCACGCCCGCCCCCTCGTAGGCCAGATGACCCAGGCCAACTATAAGACTGTGTACAGCCACCGACCTCTGGTCCTCGCATACTATGATGTTGATTGGAGTATGGATGGGTTTAAAGGTCAGCATGTGATCTCTGTGTTGTCTGTGCCCCTGTGTTTTGTGTCCTCCAGCTCTATGTCCCATATGTACAATGTCCCATATCCCATGTCCCATATCCCATATCCCATGTCCCATGTCCCATACAGCCACTCAGTACTGGCATAACCTGCTGTCCTCCGTGGCTCACCAGTTCCATGACTCTGGTATTCATTTTGCCATTGCTAATGAGGAGGACTACCCTGACGACCTGAGGTGAGAGGTCATAATAGTGGCAGGCCATCATCACATGTGGTGGTGTATGTAGGTCCCTTGGTCTCTCTGACTGGGGGGAGGATGTGGCCGTTGGTCTCTTTGCTCCTGGTCCCACCAAGTATCCAATGACAGAGGAGCTGACCTCAGACTCACTGGCTGACTTCCTCCAGGTAACCAGTACAGTGGTCACCTGATGGCTTGAGTCTGTGGCCACACCCACAGAGCTTTCTGGATGATGAGCTCAGGCCTCACTTCAGCTCCGAGCCACCACCCAAACCAGTGAAGGGGGCTCTAATTAGGAAAGTAGTAGGGTCGACGTTCCAGGCAGAAGTAGGCAATGTGAAGAAGTGAGTTAGAGACTCACATGATGGTCACATGATAGTCACATGACTGTCCCACCCCTTCAGGAATGTGATGGTGCTGCTCTGCATACCTTCCCTTCCTGACTGTCAGGAGGCGGCAGACTTCTATCCCAAAATAGCCACACAGTTTAAAGGAGTCAAAGATCTTGTCTTTACAGAGATGAACGTGGCTCTGAATGACCCCCCTGTGGGGACCAGTGTTGACTCCCTCCCGGTGTTCCTCTTCTCCCCCAGGGGGTCTGAGGAGATTTTGCCAGTAACCCCCCAGCCCAAGGATGAAGCGGACCTCGCCTTCTTCCTGAAGTGGAAACAGAACATCAAGCCACTAGTCCAGAAGGGAGGGAAGGGGAAGACCAAGACCAAGGAGGAACTGTAATGGACACATCCTATACATGAATCATGGTCAAGGCAGCTGACGTTAGGGGTTAATTTTAGTTGTCTTTCTCTTTTGGTGCTTGAATTTATACACCATAATGTTTTAGTTGGATCAGTTTGCTCAGTATGATCTACAAAAATTTACAAAGAGCAATTAAGCAAGAAACTAGACTGTAAATGGAGGGGAACTAAGTTTTCATATTTTTTAGTCTAATAATATGGAGTATTCGTCCTCTATGTCTTGTGCAATGGGGCCATGTTGTACTGTGGAGTGCCTCAGAGCATCTGCAAGATGTTGCCAAGTTGGATTGTAGTTAATGTCCACCCAATCCAACCACTTGCTCATCATCTCTCTTTTACAGTCCTTCACGTCACGGTAGTTAGCTTCTATTCCATCTAATGTCGCTTTTCTCAGGCCTAGCTGAAGACCAAGTTCCTTCCAGTTCTTGTTCACATCCACCAGAAACTCCATTATTTCCGCCAAGTCATTAGTACCTGTGCATTTATTGTACTTTTTTCAATGCACAATACCTCAGTCCCTATTTCTACCCACCTAACTCCTTGTCCATTGCAGTCTTCTCAGTTTTCTTCTTGGACTGTTCCTTGGAGGATTTCTTGGAGGAAACTTTCTTGGAAACTGTCTTGGCAATGTCATTAGCTAAGAAAGGCACAGTACTTGACGTAAGATAGAGGTGTCTCTGGTCACACAACCACCACTCACCTGTATTTAGAAGTTTTTCAGCAGCTGTAGACCCCCTTTTTCTTTTTGAACACCATAACCACACTGAGTAACAATTAATGGTAATAATGATTGTGAGGGTGATGGTATTGTACAGTACCTGATGATAATATTACAATGGTAGCAGCCAAGCTGAGGGAGACCCAATTGTCCGTTAGCCACACCCCTAGAGACTGTCCATCGTAGGGCCGGGAGGATGGTCGACTGTTGTCATCCCTGTGAGATGGGGGTGGTGTGGTAGAGTCAGTCGGGTCAGGTGTGGTAGAGTCAGTTGGAGGTGACCCATCAGTTGGCTGATGGCCATCATCAATGTCTAAGGGAATAACACACACTATGACAGTACTACAATACTACAGTTACTACCAACCAATGTCAAACAGTTGTCTCAGCTCCTTTGCCAGTCTGTTGTTGTTCATCTTGTGCTCCAGTATGCTGGCCATGTCACTAGCTATCTGTTTGCAGGCTTGAGCCTTTTTATCACAATAATGTCTGACTAGTTGTCTCCTGTAGCAAGTTGCAGAAACACTGCCTCTAGTCCCACAGTGTGCCCATATCCCCTCTAGCACACCATCCCCCACGCCCAGAAATCCTGCTAATGTCTCCCACTGGCTCTCCCCTAACAATGCCTGCACTATCTTCTCTCTGTCTTGTCCTGCATGGCGGCATATAAGTCATAAGATCTACAGATCTCTCCACATACCATGCAATACGAGTAAGAAGGGGCCTCACATGCATTAATTGTGACGGAGCAACGTATAGCAGACATACCTTCACAGAATGTATTACAGTTCACGACGTCGACTATAAAACAAGCTACTAGTGTAAGCAGTACAACAGTAAACGCCATTTTATACCGCACACTACGAGCCCCGCCCAAATACTTCAATGACGCAACATTTCATCATCATAATTCTATGCAGTACAGTACAGTAGTGGCAGATGAACAACAGTGAGTTGCAGTATACTGGGAGGAGAGTGATGGGAGATTGTGTGCCCTTGTGAGGAGGTGAGGGTCATGCCGGCAGTCGTTACATGTGGGGAGAGGGGGGAGGGAGAGGTCCGAGGAGTAGGTCGGAGAGCACTGTGTAAGTGGTTTTGGTTGCAGTGGACTTCAAACAAAACAGAAAATGAACAAAAATAACAGAAAAAGTTGCTTGTGTGAAAATGTTCAGTAGATCAGTTGTTCATATCAGCACACTGTGTGACCTCTCCTCATTTTGCTGCCCAATTACTGTGCATGGGAGAAGATATCAGCTCACACACCCCACACCCACACAGACACATCCACCCCACCCCCTACACACTGTTTCCTACCTATTATGGTAGTAAAGTTGCACTGGCTGTTGCTGTTGCTGCTGTTGTGGCTGGGAGTCCTCTTGCCCTAATGAGGGGGCGTGGTCAGCAGTAATTACCTGGATATGACCTTTCTCACTTCCTCCTGTGTGCATGTCACTGACATGCTCCTAGATATGATTATATACCATCAATGGAAGAAGTGGTTGACCCATAAAATACAACTCACCTGCTGAGCCATAATGGCATGGGAGAAAGTCCAGCCCCCTGGAGTCTGCTGTGCATACTGGCTAGCCCCCTGGGGGGCAATTTGATAGGTGGTGGGCTGGGGGGTAGCGTATGCAGTAGTCGGCTGATGGGCAGCGGGTGTGTATGGTGAGGTGGTGGAGATGTGGAGGTGATTGAGGTGAGAGCTGAGGTGTGAGGCCACGCCCTCCACACTGTTACTTGTGGCCAGAGCTGTTTGTGTCTGTAAGAGACAGACACCATGTTGGGTGTGAGCTAATGATATTCATAGCCATTGCCCACTAGGGTATGTGTGCACACATTACAGTGTATGGTTACAGTGCCGGAAGCCTCCCGTCCACATTCCAGCCTCACCACACATTGCATACCAGACATTGCTCAGATTCTGGTATTCTCAAGATGTAATTACTTCCACGTAATTGAAGCCAGCCACACATGACATGCATCCCTCCCTCAGCACACAATGGCTTCTGTGTCTCTTTCAATTAATGACAACATATAGTAGTAGCAGAGTACAGACAGGCATGTACAAGGAAGGTACTTAGGGGGACATATGACATGATTTGAAGGGCACTGCACTCATTTTGTGGGTATGTGTATGGAAGTGTACACTGTACATGCTCTCACACTAGAGGTTACCATCAAAGGTGTATCATGTATGGTAATTCTCTCTCTGCAGGGGAACTTACAGAAGGCTGTACATAGTAGGCCGGCTGCCATGTTCCTGTAGATACTGCCTGTGATACTGGTACCTGGGACAATACAAGATACAGGGATAGGAAGTGTGCACTTGAAAGTAATTGAGGTCAACACTCACCTGATAGCCAGACATATGGTGAGTTGGTGTCTGTACGTACTGCAGAGAGAGAGAGAGAGGAGATATGAATGGTATGTACACAGTGTGTGTGGTGCATGACTTACTGGGGAAGCTACCATTCCTGCTTGCACTACTCTAGAGCTGACCAGACCATTCTGAGTTAAGACATGTGAAGCATCGTACACATACTGCACAGGAGGGACAACACATTCATGTCAAAGGAAAACATGTGAAGTATTTCACAACTTACATCTCCAATATCTCTCCAGCGACCTGTAATAACAAGGAGAGGGAGAGGGAGCGAGAGAGAGAGTATTATTCCATCCTAGTACTGTATATTGTATCCTACCTGGGCCATGCTGCCTCTTCTTGTTGGAGCTGCTATCTGCAAACTTGACCAGAAGGGGCTCCGTGGAATCTTGCAGAGTACTACCATTTAACATCTCTATGGTCTTGTCACAATTCTCTTTAGTGTCCAACCTACACACACACACACACACACACACACACACACACACACACACACACACACACACACACACACACACACACACACACACACACACACACACACACACACACACACACACACACACACACACACACACACACACACACACACACACACACACACACACACACACACACACACACACACACACACACACACACACACACACACACACACACACACACACACACACACACACACACACACACACACACACACACACACACACACACACACAAGCATGCAGATGGTATTATAAAATAAGACACTTCCTGTAAGTGTCCATTGCACATTTGACTAAACACATAACATATGTCCACGGTACATGTTCCTCAGTACGGCATGTGTTCTAGTGAACATACCTGACAAAGCCAACTCCTCTGCTGGCAGCTGATACCTGGTCTCTGAGGATCCTGGTACTCACTATGTTGCCATAGGGAGCCACTAGGGCCTCTAGACTCTGCAGGGACAAGGAGATAATGATAAGAGAAGTTACACAATACACAGGCCACTGAAGAGGTGACTGAATAGATTAGGCTTGTACAAGTTCAAACTGGGCTGTGCTAGAGATGATGGTGACACCCTTGGCTGTTTCAGGAACATAACCCAACAATGTTGGACTTACTAGAGAAGCCATAGGACTAACGCCCCCTCCACCTCCAGGAGTACAACCAGGCCTGGCTTCTAGCACAGGTGTACTGACTAAGGATCTCCCAGGTGCACTCCAGCAGCCCAGGGACACCTCTACATGTACACTGCATGCTCTCTTCACTTTACCTTCTCATCATATGTCCTTGGTAGATTGGAGAAATATAGATTTGTAGGATCCTGTTCTTGTTGCTGAGAGAGAGACAGAGAGAAAGAGAGAGAGATAGAGAGTTGGTGTATGATGCAAGTGGAGGCACTACTTTCCTGTTTGGTCTAGACTCAACACCAATGAATAGGAGAGAAGTACTGTGTATGTTGGGCTGCTTCATTACTGGGAACTCATAAGTACTCCCCCCCCCCCTCACACACACACACACACACACACACACACACACACACACACACACACACACACACACACACACACACACACACACACACACACACACACACACACACACACACACACACACACAGTGGCATTACTATACCTGTGGTACCTTGGCAAACTGGGCCAGTATTCCAGCTGCCTGCAGTCCATGTACAGCCTTCATGGCATCCAGTGGGCTCTCAAAGTCCACAAACCCATACCCTGCACACATGTAATGTATGAAACACTGTCCCAGTCACAATGTTGGGCTGACCTACCTTTACACACATTGGTCTGTTTGTCGAGGATAGCTTTTGTAGAGACAATCTTGCCATATCTGTAAGGATAGCATGAAGTAATGAGACTAGCTCAATACTGAAACCTTCACTGTGTATCCCCCACAATTATGGGGACTAGCCACTAGCCCCTGGTATTAACCTCTTTGCTGTACAAACAGTGCAACTCAGTGTATGGTACTGTATGTAAACTAATCAACATAGAGAGGGACTCAACAGCTAATGGAACTAAGGGGATAACAAGGTCAGCCCCTAATCTAACGAACACAATCACTACCAACAGCTTGGATTTCTGCTTTTGATCTTGTGTACATAGCACAGAAGGTACTGTGTCAACTTGCAATACACTACGATACATGGACAGGGTCAATAGCTTCAAACAGCCACAATACATCACTATAACAGTGGCAGACTGGTGTGGAATGCCTCGTGTCTACATATACATGGACAGACTGTGTACACCTGCCACACTGGAATACTTATCCCAGCATCAGTTACATGAAGCCCTATATCAACTCCTCAGGAATGTCATTGGACACACCCCTCCAATATTAGCTACATATCAAATGACGTAATGGACCTACTGCTGGCACATCTTGATAAGGTCCTCGTCACAGCACCTCTCTGAGAGGCCTCTGATGTAGAGGTTGGTACTGCTCAGCTGGCCAGCCGTGCCCCCTGCCCCCACCACTGCCCCCCCTCCAAAATAAGTCTGGGGGGCACAAAGTAACACATTGCATTGGATTAATGGAATGTTCCTGCTAACCTGTGGCTGTGTGGGGTAGAAGACTGGTGTTGGCTGGGGGTGATAGTAGCGGTAGTAGTTGACCGGTGGTAGTCTGTGCTGCTGTCTGGAGTGGTAGCTGCTGCCTGCAGAGCGAGGCTGGGGAGAATGACAGGAAATGAAAAGCAGGATTACATAGCCACCACACACACAAACATATTTGGATCTACAATGGACTAGTTAATACACAAGTTAATTGCTCTGTGGGTATAATTCCACGGGGGATTGCACCAGTCAGGTGAGTGGCTCAGACAGCAGGTGCTTGGCACACTCAACAACTTAGCCACACTCCCATCACATACAGCCACTGCACATTACAACTAGCAAATTAACATTAATCTGGGTATGGTGATGTGTACCTTGCCAGTAGGTGGTATGTGGGGCTTGCTTGGTCCACTGCTGACTATGAGAGACACTGAGGGAGGTGGGGGCTGGTGGGGAAGGAAGGGAAGGGGGAAGTATTAAAGGGGCGGACAGTGAAATGTTGATATAATCACAAACTAGACATTCTGATACACACATGCAATAATGCAAGATTAGAGCATAAACAACAAGGTATATTTGATGGTGATTTCCATTTGTTTGTTTTTATGACATCACAGTTCTGGCTTGAAGGGTGCATTCCTATGTGGAGGCACACCAGGGAAGATACCTCCCATATTGCAATACCTTGTTGGCACACACACATACCTAATGACACACACAACGACAGTTCTTCTACACTAGGTGAGAAAAGTAACGATTAGAATAAACTGGTCATGTTCTCAGTATTATTAACACACTATCGACTCATTTTAGACAAGCCACACCACTGTAATTCCAGATCCTACGCCAACTCTAACTATATGTGCAGAGCCCACACCACCGAGATCCACCCTCCTACAGGCTATAGTACTACGTATTACGGTGCTCACCTTCACGGCGACTTCTCTCTGCTTTCCTGCCGAAGACGAGGTACTACTATCGCCGACACCGTCCGTCAACACAGTAGTCTGTCTTCCTTCATACTCTCCCTCGCTGTCGCCTTCTCTGAGGTCACCGTTAACAAGAGGCTTGCTCCCACTCACCCCTACGCCCGGTGACTCACGGCCGCCCAGGCCGTTCACCAGAACACCTCCCAGTGTCTCGTTCTCTGTCGTCTCCTCACTCATTCCTGGACAAGAGAACATACACAGTCGGACTGTTCGTAACTCGCACTCTGTTTACTACGCCACGCATTCCGTCATAGCCAGCGCAGTTCTTATCCCATAGTCTCCGGCAGCATTCCTGCCAGGCAACTCCCTGCTAGACTTGCGAAATGCACTGTATACTGTTCCGCTGCAGCGTTGGAGGAACGCGAGCACAGGACACAACAATACAAGCCAAACTCACCTTTCTGACCCAGATATTAGCTCCTCTACACCAAAAAGGCACAAACTGTAGAATAACTGTCGCACCACACTATAATATCTCCTGGCAAAATAAAAACTGTTTTTGACTTCTTGCGATTTTATATTCTCCTTGGCTACAAAAACATACTCTGACTCTCTCTCTCGATCAGCTGTACAAATTCAACAATTGTGCAATAAAAACCAGTGACACGGCGCACCCCTCCCTCTGTTTCCAGTTAGGGGGCGTTAACGCATCCTCGCAATTTCGCAACACTTTCAAAAAACAACAGCAGCTTTTTACACACTTTGAAGAGGTGATAAACTCGTTAATTCTTCTAGCAACTCTGTCGACTGAGGAACAGCTGCGATGCAGTGCCCAAAGAGGAGAAAGCAGCCGTTATAGTCGCACGTGGTCCCGCGCACACTGACTATTGACCAATGAATTCACCGCTAATGAAATGTCATCAGTTTAGAAATGTTTTCGTGTTGTCATGGACACTATAATAAACATCACGAGATCCACCCACTTTCTGCATGCATGAGCATGTAAACTAAAGCAGTTGGTATGGCTAAAGCTACAAGGTAGTCTCACGTCTCTCATCTTTTCTACAGTCGAGCCCTGAAAACTAAGACTTATGCCTCGGGCGAGCTTGCAGCCCGAGGCGCTTCGTGTCTTCCTCTTGTGTACCTCACTACTTAGCACTGCCTCACTGACAGCCATCAGAGTGTCAGGTACTGTGTCTCAAGTCATTTATCACATGCTATAATTTATCAGGTTATGTCTTCCTTGCAGATTCTAACACAACAACGTTGACTTGCGCGGGGAACTTCACGCTACGTGAGCGATCCTGCTACAGCTACCCTGGAGCAGCCGTGCAGCGGTCGTTCCATCATGCAGAGAGACACTGCACGAGGCTCAAGGCCTCCCTCGCCTCCCTCCTGAGCCCCGCAGAGGAGAGCTTTGTGATTGAGCTAGTAGAAAACGAGACAGCATTCTGGATAGGGCTCACTGATCAAACTCCTAATAGCGACAGTACTACTGAGACTAGGTTTAAATGGACTGACGGCAATACGCTCTCTTCCCACTCCCACTGGCGAGCAGGAGAGCCAAGCAGTGCAGCTCACTTGCATTGTGTACAGATGGACAGGGAGGGGTGGGCACTAGCCAGTGGTGGCTGCGCTTCAACTAAGCTCCCCTTTGTCTGCAAGAAACAAGGTGAGATTTCTTGTTAGGACATAGTTGTATCCATGTTAGAGATACATGGTAACCAACTGCCTCATTTCATATGTTGTTACACATGTCTCCATAGCAGCAGCTAAACACATGGTCAGGACATGAATAGCTACTCTAATTGGTTTAAAGTGTTCACCTCATAAATGTCATTGTACGTTCTCTCTCCATATAGCATGCCCTCAAGGTTTGGAATGGAGTGGCAGTGACTGTGGTATCATCACAGATGTACCCCAGCCCCTCCCCTCGACCTGTCTCTTAAGTCACCTAGTCACTCTTCTGCTGGTGGTGTGTGTGATGGCTGTTCTGGCCATGGCTATGACTACATGCCAGCATCACATGTACAGAACTAGTGCTAGTGATAAGAGAACTAGTATCACCTCTTGCATCATACACCACACAACATGATTCTCTGCCCTATCATCACACCACATACCAATCTATTATTGTGGAATTACAGTGGGCGTGGCATGTGACTGCTGGGCTAGGATATCACAGCATGGATTGATGGCCTCTAATGAAGTGTGTCATGTGTTAGATGAAGTAAAACTTTCACATATACACATGTACAGACATGGCATCACATAAACTGGAATAATGGATGGAGTGCTAGTAATGGATGGAGTGCTAGTGGCCAACACAACATGTAGAATGATTTGCTACATAATAATTTGTTCATGACAAATACAAATATTGGGGTTAAAAGTCCAATCAGAGGTACGACTCATGGTTCCGATGCTTCCTGACTGGATCTCCTCTCTGAGGTTGCTGACTGGAATGGGATCCAGACTTGATGGAATGGTTGGTGGACCGACTAGTGTTTTGCGGACCATATGAATGTGAGAAGCCTTTCCCTTGATACCCCTCTGAGTAGTGACCCTGCTCGTTGGAGTGGTGCACTTGCATGTTGACGTATCTATAGTTGGGTGGGTAGCCATCACCTACAGCCATATTGTAGCTGATCTTGCGCCTCATGCCAGGGGACCCGGGACTGTGGAGGGTGCTGCCGGCCAGTGGGGGGCGGGGATGTGTGGGGAGGGAGCTGTGGTGCTCTGGTGAGGGGACAGTGGCTGAGCGGTGCAGGGCATCGTGGGAGGGAATGGAGTGGGTGTGTCGATGGGAGGGGAGGGTGTGGGAGGGGGAGGGATGTTGGTAGGTGGTGAGGAGCTCTCTTTGGTGAGCTATAGGAGGAGGGAGGTGTGAGGACAGTATCTGAGAACGACCAGAGAACTCTCTTTCCTTCCCTAAGCCACGCCCCCTCTGTGGATCCTTGCTCTTGGCCCAGATGCTCCCCTTCAGGTCCCTCTTAGCCTCCTCGGCACCTCCCCACTGCTCACGTCCTACAGGATACCGAGAATGAGGGTTCAGGTCTCCGCCAGCAAACCTCATCTCCCCCTCGCGATGTCTAACTGACTGCAGGGTACCACTGCTGCCAGCCCTGCCCCACGACTTGCCAGGGCCTGTGTTGGGCGGAGAGAGAAAGGTAGACATAGGTAGTGTCTTGGAATGGTTGTGTTGCTTTCGAGAGAATGAGGCCGAGACCATGGGCTCTCCTCCGGAATAGGAATTTCTGTCCGATGATCTTCTGGAGGTGTTCAGCTGGTTCTGGATGCGACGCAGCATCTTGGGAGAGGCATTTACTAGAGCATTATCTGAAGAACATGCAGCCATGATCATATCATGTGACCCATGAGGTGTAGTTACTGACCTTTCTTGACCTTCAGAATATTGACTGCTGGATCTGATGATGTTCTCTGTGCAGCCCCCAGCCCTCCTCCCTCCTCCTCCCTCAGTGCCTCCTTCTGTCTCTCCCTCTCCATCTCCCTCTCCCTCTGCTGCTCCTCGTGACATGTCTCAGAGTCAAAGATATTGTGCCACTAAAAAGAGAAGGGGGAGGGGGGAGGGGGGAGGAGAGAGGTTTGACCCATGACCATTGATATGATCAACACCTTCCCAATGCTACTCTACAAGTACCCTCCCACTAACCCCCACTGCTCCCCCACTAACCCCCACTAACCCCCACTGCTCCCCCACTAACCCCCACTGCTCCCCCACTACTCCCCCACTAACCCCCACTGCTCCCCCACTAACCCCCACTAACCCCCACTGCTCCCCCACTACTCCCCCACTAACCCCCACTAACCCCCACTGCTCCCCCACTAACCCCCACTGCTCCCCCACTGCTCCCCCACTAACCCCCACTGCTCCCCCACTACTCCCCCACTAACCCCCACTAACCCCCACTGCTCCCCCACTAACCCCCACTGCTCCCCCACTAACCCCCACTACCCCCCACTAACCCCCACTGCTCCCCCACTAACCCCCACTGCTCCCCCACTAACCCCCACTGCTCCCCCACTAACCCCCACTAACCCCCACTACCCCCCACTAACCCCCACTGCTCCCCCACTAACCCCCACTGCTCCCCCACTAACCCCCACTGCTCCCCCACTAACCCCCACTAACCCCCACTACCCTCCCACTAACCCCCACTACTCCTCCCTCTAGAATGTAAGTTAACTGACATGTTTGCAGAGCAGCTCAACCACAGTGAAGGTAGTGTTCATGGCAACCAGGTCCAGATCCTCGTTCAGTTGAGACCTTAACATTAATGTTGGTCCAAACACCATCGCCACGTTGCGTAGCACCATCTGAGAGAAAGAAGGAAGGAAGAGGGGAGGTGGACATGCAGACAGAACTAACAGTGTGTAGAGCCTCAGGCACTTAGACTACTCAGGGCCAGCTAGCTTGTAAAATAATAAAATATTTTGACTGGCTCTGCAGCCAGGACTGTAGTCTACAGTGATGGCACCTTGTTCAGTTCAGAGTTGTCAGCCACTCTGTTGAGATGTCTGGTGAGGTAGCGGAGGGTGTGGTAGTGTGCCACTGGAAGATGGAACACAAGACCACGGAGACGGGTCACCTGCTCTGTCTCCCCAGGGGTCTCCATGACAACAGCAAGAAACTCCTTGTATCTGTCACCTAGGATACCAACAAACATAACAACACTCCTCAACACTGTACACACACACACACACACACACACACACACACACACACACACACACACACACACACACACACACACACACAACACACACACAGCCCTCACCAGGGATAAGGGAATCAGTTAGTTCCTGGAAGAATTTCTTCAGTAAGCTGCCAATGGTGTGGATGTCTCCATAATCTTCAAATTCAAACTGTCCTTTATCGATCTCTGCCACCATATTCCTGATGATGCTCCTCTGGCCAGGCTTCCTGTAGGCACATACAGCCACACCCACCTAGCACAGCAGTGGGTACAGAGGTAAGGCCGCTCACCTGTAGATACCCTCCACCTCCAGACCGTGTGTCTCCACCTCATGGACACAGAACTCCACCACAATGGGCACACACTGGAGGAGAGAGGAGAGAGGGCTGTAGACCACACCCACCAGGGCCCCTAATACTGAGTACCTTATTCTCTGTGGACATGGGGCAGTCAGCCAGTAGCTGCCCAAAGGAAGGTCTATACTGAGAACTACTGCCTCTCTTACCAAGGACCACATTCTTGAGGTTCCTAACCAGTCCTGGCCACGGGAATAAGAGCACAAATATGAAGGTATACTGATAGTATACTGATAGTATACTGAAGGTATGTTAAGAGGCTATTACATCACTCCTTCAGCTAATGATGTCACTGGATGCACAAATAGCTGTCTCCTAGCAACCACAGAGTGATAGGTCTCACCACACAAAGGTGGCAAGGCACTGTATGGCTTCTACAGGTACTGATGGAGTGTTGATAAGGAAGTCCTACTGTAGCCCCACCCCTCCCCCTAACCTTTCCTGCCACCTCTAGCCTTCCCTGTGGGTTGGCTGTGGGGCTGGGGACTGGAGGATCTCCTGGCCGCTAGGGTGTCAGTAGTCTGCTGTCAACTTTGGGTCTCTGTTGCTCCACCATCTTACCCCCTCCATTGAGTCTGTGTGTGAGAGAGAGATACATGTACACCATTTATGAACAATCACTCCAAGAGATGCTGAGAAAGGCAAAGCAACAACAACACAACAGAAAGCCAAAGCAACACAACACAAGTTTGCCCAAAACAGTCATTTTTCAGAGAAAATTGGCTGCTTTGTGTGGGACCCACGACCATGGTAGACAGTGATGTCATGTACCTGTGAATGGCAGTGACCCAGTGGAGCATGCTCTGGGTGTCCTCACACTGCATCAGGTACTCAGCTCCACTAGCCAAAACCACTCGAAACACACACTTCCTCCTTGTGTAGCCGTGGGTCAGATCAGCCCTCCCGGGGACCACTTCCAGGGGGGGCTCCTCACACGGTTTATTCTGGGGGGGGGGGGGGGGGGGGGGATTGATAGTACAGGGTCAGGGGAGAGATAGAGGTACTAACAGCATCTGCATCCCTCTTGTCCTTATAGAACACCATATGACTCCCCACCAACACCGTTTAGAATGGCCTCCAGTTCCGAGCACTGCTCTTCCTCCCATGACTGCTACTGACTGCTTCTTGTACAGCATCCCATGGCAAGGACCTGGAGGAGAGAGAGAGAGAGAGAGAGAGAGAGAGAGAGAGAGAGAGAGAGAGAGAGAGAGAGAGAGAGAGAGAGAGAGAGAGAGAGAGAGAGAGAGAGAGAGAGAGAGAGGAGAGAGAGAGAGCAGCTGACAGGCTCCCATACGGTGGACTATCTGTACATTATCTACATGATATGGTGTACAAGTGTGAGGCTCTGACAACTTGCTATGCAGCTGCAAATGGACACACACACACACACACATCTAGTGGCATACATTTTTGTTGGTTGTGGATCTCTCTTGCTCTAATGACAGTGAGTGTCTGCGTGAGGAGAATGATGGGGGGAGCATACTGCCTCCTTCACTGCCCACCTCTCCACTGTCTATACTAAAACTGCGACTACTTGCTGGCTGAGTACTGAGAGAGAGAGAGAGAACCTAACTCTCAACCCCCCCCCCCCCCCACCCCACACCATACCTGTGTGTTGTCAGCCCTCCCTGGCTAGCAGCCACTGCCTCATCAATGTTGTACTCTCTTACAATTTCTGTTCCAAATGGAGTTTGTGCTGAGCGTGTTTTTACAATAGGAAGACGACGAGTGCCTCCAGTACTAGGTAGAGGGACCTACATGTAGTGGGAGAGAGAGAGAGAGAGAGAGAGAGAGAGAGAGAGAGAGAGAGAGAGAGAGAGAGAGAGAGAGACAGTGACATGTACTGTGGAGTGGGGGAGGGGAGGTGACTGACCTCCACTGACTTGGTGAGACCATGTTGTCTATGAGGGTGTCCCCATGACATGTTGCCCACAGCAGGGGGCCGGGTGAAACGGGGGTCCATTGTGGCCGACTGGTAGTTGTGAGGGGACAATGGAGGACTGGAGCCGTGGTGTCTGAGGGTGTGGCTAGTTCTCCGTCTACCTTCTTCTCTCTCTCCTTCTCCACCTTGCAGCTCCTAGGGAGGTAAGTGGTAGGAACACCTCCCACATCTCAAGGAGACACTCACCTCCACTAGTATAGTGGGCGTGGTCACCATCTGGTCCTCAGCCTCCTCCTCCATCACACTCTCACTACTCACACTCTACACCCCACACCAAGAGAGGGACACATGTACATATAGTGAGGCTCAAAATGACACTACGTACCTCGACAGAGGCAGTTTGACCACCACCTGCCTCAGGGACATCTCTGTCTACTCTGCTACCTTCCTCCACTGGAGGTTGTGACAGGTTCCTACGCAGACTCTCAGCTGGAGGGAAGGAATCCCAACATGTCACATGACGCGTGGCAATGGTCACATGACCCAGGGCAACATCACATGACCGGGGCAATGTCACATGACCCGGGGCAATGTCACATGACCTACCTCTCTGTACAGCTGCCTCAGTGCTGCTAGTTCTGGACCTGGTCTTGTGGAGCTGCTCTCTCTGACTGGAGTATGACCTCATGGCCTTGCGTGGCCTGACCCCTGACCCCTGCTTACCAGCAGGTAGTGTGTCAGACTGTGGAGGGAATAGTGACATCATTCACACATTCCCACACATAAAAATATCCTCACTTTAAAGCTATCTGCTGGAGGAGCTTTAAAAGTAGGTGTGGTTGATGTGTCTTCATGATGTGGTCTAGAACTGGTTCCACTTTCTGGCTCCAACTTGTCATAGATACTGTCCTGCTGGTTGCGAATGATGACATTGTCACTTTGAATTCTCCTCATACCTCGAGGAGGGGGAGGGGCAGTGGAGAGACTGCAGGAGACACAGTGGGGAGTCAGGGAGTGGGGGAGGGGGGGGGGGGGGGGGTGGGGGTAGAGGATCACTCACCTGGTCAGCATCTCCAGACTCTTCTTATTCCTAATCCTGACCACACCCAGGTCCTCCGCCCACATAGGCTGGGAGTGGGAACCTTCCCCTCCTGGAGCACTCTGGACACTGATACGACGACTCACAGCTGAGTCCTGTGAGTGAGCCCGCACCATTTTGTCTTTGTTGGAAGATGTAGTCTCTCCCTCGTCCTCGGGAGGGTCGTGGTACCAGTGGGGGTCAACCATAGACCGGTATTCATACTCCAGGTCACCATTAGCGATGCTGTCCTCCCCTCTCCAGGAGGGGGCAGTGTACACCGTGTCCTCCTCAAGTCTGTCCAGTTGACTGTTAGAGCCTGTCCCACCTGACCGGCTGGTCCAACCAAACCCCCCCTTGGACGGGCTGGATATTGGGATGTCGTAGATGGAACAGTTGATAAGATTATCATCTCCAGCCTGGAAAGAGAGAAGCAGACAAAGTTATCAGTGTATGACTGTATATGTCATAGCCCTCCCCTCTTCTCCTCTCTCCTCCCCCTCCCCTCCCCTCCCCTCTCTCACACATACTGGGTTAATGTGTTCACTAGATGAATTGGAGTGGGTGTGGTCTAAAGATGAGGCAGATCCATCGAAATTATACATTTGTCCCTCTCTGTCTCCTCTCTCCCCTCCCGAGGGACCCCCCTCCATGTCCTCCCCCGGGGGGCAGGTCCCGTTGCCAACAACAAGAGGTATGTCCTTCACCACCACTCTCTCTTCCCCCGAGGTGTACTCTCCAGGTCTCCCTTCAGTGTAGTCTGAATAGATCTGTATGGGACACAGCCACCCACCATACTGGACTAGTCTCACTGGCTATATGGGACACAGCCACACACCATACTGGACTAGCCTCACTGGCTATATGGGACACAGCCACACACCATACTGGACTAGCCTCACTGGCTATATGGGACACAGCCACACACCATACTGGACTAGTCTCACTGGCTATATGGGACACAGCCACACACCATACTGGACTAGTCTCACTGGCTATATGGGACACAGCCACACACCATACTGGACTAGTCTCACTGGCTATATGGGACACAGCCACACACCATACTGGACTAGTCTCACTGGCTATATGGGACACAGCCACACACCATACTGGACTAGTCTCACTGGCTATATGGGACACAGCCACACACCATACTGGACTAGTCTCACTGGCTATATGGGACACAGCCACACACCATACTGGACTAGTCTCACTGGCTATATGGGACACAGCCACACACCATACTGGACTAGTCTCACTGGCTATATGGGACACAGCCACACACCATACTGGACTAGTCTCACTGGCTATATGGGACACAGCCACACACCATACTGGACTAGTCTCACTGGCTATATGGGACACAGCCACACACCATACTGGACTAGTCTCACTGGCTATATGGGACACAGCCACACACCATACTGGACTAGTCTCACTGGCTATATGGGACACAGCCACACACCATACTGGACTAGTCTCACTGGCTATATGGGACACAGCCACACACCATACTGGACTAGCCTCACTGGCTATATGGGACACAGCCACACACCATACTGGACTAGTCTCACTGGCTATATGGGACACAGCCACACACCATACTGGACTAGTCTCACTGGCTATATGGGACACAGCCACACACCATACTGGACTAGTCTCACTGGCTATATGGGACACAGCCACACACCATACTGGACTAGTCTCACTGGCTATATGGGACACAGCCACACACCATACTGGACTAGTCTCACTGGCTATATGGGACACAGCCACACACCATACTGGACTAGTCTCACTGGCTATATGGGACACAGCCACACACCATACTGGACTAGCCTCACTGGCTATATGGGACACAGCCACACACCATACTGGACTAGTCTCACTGGCTAATGGCCCTACTTGGGCTGTACTAGACTACACTATAGCACTGGCTGAAGGTGATGGGGGACATGTACACATGTACATGGCCTCCAGGCAGCCATTGGCAGCCAGGTACTCAGTGTCCCGGAGTCCAATGTTCTACATTACCACATCACAAGATACACACTTAGCAGACTGGACCTCCCTAATAAGCAGGAATTAGGTATCAATATAGAGTACACTGGATGGTATGTCTCTTACAAATTGAAGATCATCATTTTCTTGAGGTAAGACCATGAGGGTTAGTTCACTGCCACTGAGAGAGGGAGAGGAGAGGGGAGAGGGGGGAGAAGAGGGAGAGGGGAAGAGAGAGAGAGGAGAGAGTGGTTCATACCTCACAACTAAGTCATGTACACTAAACCTAACCAGGGGCACTTCACTCACCACTGTGCCAGTAGGTCTTGTATTTCAGAGTAGCTGCTCCTCATAATACTTGTGCCATTAATCATGTGCACAGTGTCCCCTCGTTGAAGCCCCGCCTCCAGCCCCACCCCCTCAATCCGGTGGACAAATGTTGTTGGGAGACTGCAATACAAGACCAGCTCAATGGTGAGGAGGAGAGTGAGAGACAGAACTTACATATCTGTTGACTCAGAGGATTGTTGACTGCCTTGAGAGTTGGCTCCAAACATAGGCTGGTCAGTGGGACTCTCTGGACGCTGTAAGGAGAGGGAGAGAGGGAGAATGGGAGGGGATGGGGAGAGGGAGAAGAAGGAGAGAGGGAGAGGGAGAGGAAGAGAGGGAGAGAGAGAGGGAGACAGGGAGAGGAAGTGACAATCCTCGAGTCTTATCCCCAGTCACTCACAGAAGAGGGTCCAGTGATTTGCTGGATACTAAAGTATCTGAGGGTGACCCCAAAGTCTCCATTGGAGTTGGCAGTGAGACAAACATTCTGGTACTGTACATCTGTCACATGGAGTGAGGTATCAGCCACATGGAGGGAGAGCTCAGCAAGAGAGGGACAGGTCTCATCAAAGTCAGAGAGCCCTTCTAGATAGTCATAGGTAGCACTGTCCTCATAAGACTGGGGAGGAGAGAGAGAGGGAGAGAGAGAGGGAGAGGGAGAGGGAGAGGGAGAGAGAGAGAGAGAGAGAGAGAGGAGAGAGAGAGAGAGGGTGGAAGACAGTCATCAACAACAGAAATCACTTGACACTGGTAGAGTTACTACACAGTGGAGTACTAGAGCAACAGGAATGTAGTCTCTCCTACACAGTCAGTGTATCATTCCCTACAGACCTGTGTATGGTGATATAAGTGAGACACACACACACACTCTAGTGGATAGGTATTGAGCTATTAGCAATGAGGGGGCCGTGACTACTGCTATGTACCCACAACATACCTATCATGACACACACACACACACACACACACACACACACACACACACACACACACACACACACACACACACGCTACATGCAGTAGGGACTGCCACATGTACAGATACGTCACAAAATATTCATCTGTCAAAAACTGTGTCTATAATAATTATTCTATTTATAGACCACCAGCCGTGGGTCAATCACTTCCTGCATGTCATGGGCTGTAGGTGTCAGTGGCTTAGTAACAACTGAACTGCTAATGATTACTGTTAGTGGCCAAGCCATACCCCAGCCATTACCCACTAACCCAAGGCTATGTAGGGATATAGCCTATATAAGGACAGTAACACATGTTCTACATGCCTCTCTGTGGAGTGAGAACTGCTCCACTACAGCCACTAATGTAAACTGTATGTAGGTATACAACGATATGGGAAGGAGGGGGAGAGGCTGGTGGTGAGCTGGCTATAAACAGTGATGGCCACTGAAATACTACAAACATAGTGACCTGCAAACACACACACACACCACCACACACACTGTAGACTGTATCCTGTTTGAATCCCACATCCACACACTGCCTAACACAGTAGCACTGGAGGGTGTCATTACTAGGGTAGCCTTTCCAATCAGGACATGTGGTAGTGAAGACTCCTCAATAAACCACCAGTTTACTATGTTCATGTACAATGTTGTCTCCTGTCATTGGAAGGTACATTATGTGTGCCTTGTCAGTGTACTGTGGAGTAGCTGTACGGATGGGCTAGCAGATAGTTCCATTCCTCTGCAATACTCACCTTCTCCTCCTCCTCGCCTCCCTCTGTTGCGCTCTTCTCCACTGTCAGGTACCAGTATTTGGGGAAGGCCTGGAGGTAGCTGGGGTCTCGGAAGCTTTCCTTTGTGAGTGTTCTGTTCGTCTCCGCCTCTCGGAGGCTAAACTCTACCTCAGTAGGGACGTTGAAGGCCAGCCGCACGATGCCACATAACTCCAGCTCCGCTTGGTCCACCTGAAAATCGCTCAGTTCCAGGCTTGGCTGGACCACCAGAGGGATGCGCCTCTCCCTCCCGTTGTAGCTAACTGTAATTTTTAGCGAGTCGTCTGCCATGTTTTGTAGCTAGCTACACTTGCCTACCGCGGCGTTATGTTTTACTACACAAATGAAATAGTTAAGGGGAGTGGTCGAAGCCGACTACGCATGCGCACAAAACAGATTAGTTTACATATAACCCTAACAGCAATTCTGTATCTAGGTGTTTTTTACTGTGTTAGAAGTCACGTCAGTGAGAGATATAATATAGCATTGATCCAGGAGCCTGGCCAGAGGGCAAGTGGGTCGTTTCTCCCCCTCAGAGTGATGTGAGGCAGACCTACAGACAGCAGTTCTCCATACCATGGCCTTCAGCTCTGGGTCCTCGTGATAGAAAGATGGTTTACAAAGTGGCAATGACAGCTGGTGGTCCAGGGGGTGGGTGACGGAGGTTGTGTGACCAGTGGGAGTGTCAGGTAGGGGGTGTGGCTTAGTGAGAGGTGTGAGGGTGTGACATAGTCTGGTGTTTGGCTGTGACCCAGAGGCCATTGTCTGGGGAGAGAGCAGTACAGTCCTGACATATTAACTGTGAGGGAGGACTGGTCCTACCTCTTCTGCTGCCTCCTCCAGCTGAGACTCCAGCCTTAATTTAACCCCTTCAAGCTCCACTTCCTCGCCCGTAGTCCCTTCCCCTCTAGCAAGGCGTGAGACAGTTCTCAAGGTGGTAGCTGTGCCTTGCACCATGTCCTGGAGCAGCTGGCGGAACTCACTGGGTCTAGGGCAGCTGCCACCAGCTGAGACAACACCTGCACCATCAGATGCCTTGGACTGGAGCAGTTTACGAAGAGTCTGCAGGAAGATGTAGTAAGGAGTAGAGTACAAAGTGAATGACAGACAGACCCTGTCCCTCTTGGTGTACACTGAGAGTCGTATCTGTTGCCCTGGAGACAGGGCCACGCCCATTACCATGGACTGCCCCCTCTTCAACGGTCCAATATCATTTGGAGTTTGGGGAGCAGGCTAAAGGGGAGAGGAGCAACACAAGTCACTGGAGACTGTAATGGCCGACTCACAATCTACCTCTACTACTGGTTGGTTATTGTTGAGGATGGCCTGCAGGCAGTCTGGCCGTGGTTCAAAGTCCACAGTTGTCTCTCTTGTCCTCTTATCCTCATCCTCCTCTGAACTATTTTCTCTCCTCTCCTCTACCTCCTTCCTTACCGTCTCTTGATGCTCCTTAACCCCTTTACCACTGCTATTGTACTTCACTGATGGCTTGACTACTGGTGTAAGGTCGAAGGTCTTGAACTGACAACGGTGAGCAGTAATTAGGTGAGGACTGAGGAGTTTGCTACCAGCAGCAGCTGCTAACCTCAGTGAGCTGTTTATTCTTCTTTGCCTGATAAAATATTTCCATGAGCCAATGCTGTAGTGAGATTGAGGAGGTACTAACCTTCTCCATCTGCAGCTGAAATGACTTGTGCAATTTGTTAAAATCTGGCACACGACGAACACGGGACGTGTTGCTAGGAGTGAGAGGGACCTTGGCTTGAGTTGGGGCCAATGCCTTCACAGTATCACTAAGAAAAACACAGGTATAATATAATCAAGGTGCAGACGGTATAGTCTACCTCGGTTTGGTGGCTTTTCTGGCGCCTTTCCTGTTCTCCTTGTCCCTCATCTCTCCTGCGAGTGAAATACCAGGTCCGTATCTGCTAGTCTCTCCTGTTCCACTTACCTCTTTTCCTTCTACACTGACTCATTCCTCCAGCAGCGCAAATGGCGCAGTTGTACTTGTTTTTCAAATTTCCCACCATTTCATTTTTACTATTTTTGTTAAATTAGAGCACAATGCATGATACAACATACGGTATACACCAACAACAATCATTGGATATGGCACATAATATGAGAAGAGAGAGAGAGAGAGGGAGAGAGAGGAAAAGAGTGAGAGAGAGAGAGGGGGAGGGGTATGGCAGCCATTGCTAGTCATTAGCTGCAAGTCTTCTGCCTATAGCTCCAAAAGTGATGCAACCTGAGAAATAGAGACACCAGAGCCGCGAGTACAGGTAGCCTGGGTCAATGGAACTGTGAGAGAGAGAGAGAGAGAGAGTCAGTAAAGTTGACTTATGGTGATTAGTTGGAGGGTCTCTCACGTGAGGAAGGAGAAGTGGAGGAGGAAGTGTGTGAAGGCTGCTGATATCATGGTGAAGATGACAGAGAGGGCCAGCCCCGGAGCCGACCGGTCAAAGAGCCACCAAATCCCAACAGACAGGGCAGCAAGGGTGGCCCCTAACTCAGCATAGCCAGAGAAATCAATCTTCTGTTAGATGGTCAAGGAGACATGTAATATGCCACGAACCAACCATTAATACAGCCAGACAGTACGAGGAATACATCACAATGGTGTGTGTGTGTGTGTGTGTGTGTGTGTGTGTGTGAGAGAGAGAGAGAGAGAGAGAGTTAGTGGATACGGTTGTTGCCTGATAGATGCCCACAAAGACAGCGAGACATCTCATGACAGTTGATCCATCAGGAGCACCACTCTTGCCCAAGGCTAGTGGATACAATAGGCCAACTATTGTTGCTGCTGCAGCCAGTAGAGGCACCGCTACCCACACCCCTTCGGCTGGGTCACGTCGATGTACCTGGAGCAAGTTCAGAGCCAGCACCAGAGCTGTACCTGATGGAGGGACAGAGGGATACTTTGAGAGTGAGGGAAAGGCAGGGATGATATTTCTGATCAGTATACAAAACTAGACAGTGGCAATCTCAACAAACTTCCACGGTCAGCTGCACACACTGTCACACACTCTACTCTCAACAATTCCTAATAGATATGAGACAGTCTCTCTGATACCAGCTCACCTGCAGAGAACAGTACGGCTGCCCTGGACGCCAAGCGAAGGTACATGTTGACAGTGTACACCTTGGAGATAAAGACACGGGCCAACTACAGTGAACTGCGACTTTCTGTTTACCACAGTATAAAATATCACACGACATATCAGCCCACCCCGTAATTGAGTGTGGGAAATCCCAAATATGTGAGCCCCTTGCGCATGCGCTCAATTTCAATGGAGTGGAGGAGCATTCCTCTTGCTCCCAAGGAGTTGAACCTAGGGTTGACTTTGTCGTCAGGGCAGGCCTTCAGATGGGTGAAGGGGGAGGAGGGAGAATGGAGTGGCTCCATTGGCGAGAGGTGAGGGACAAGAGAAACACTTGGAGTGTGTGTCATCCTTATTACTGTGTCAGGTTGTACATTTTACATCACCATGGTGACGTGCTAGAGTACCAAGTGGCCACACCCACTACTACTCCAGTAGAAGACAGACGTATTCTAGAAGACTATTTCCGACTGGATGTTGATCTGACTGGCCTCTACACACTGTATGGTCCATTCCACTGACCATCACATGACATGCTGTTCCCCTACTGCTGCAGGTGGTCTGAGGATCAGAATTTCAGAGAGAAGGCATCATGGTGTCAGGGAATACGGCTGCTACGGCAACCTTTCTTGGAGACTCTCATAACGTTCATCTGTTCTGCTAACAACCACCTCACCAGGATTTCTGCCATGGTGACCAGGTACCACATGGAGTGAGGCGGGGCTAGTGTACTCAACTCCTTTTCTCTACTGGTCTAGTTTCTGTGAGATGTATGGAGAGTATCTGGGGAACCACAGGGGTAACAAATTTCATTCGTTCCCCCATCTTAACTTATTAGTGGGTGTGGTCAGTGAGACTGCCCTGCGTGACTTGGGGTTTGGCTACCGAGCACAGTGAGCGGAATTGATGATGTAATCATTGAGTGCTAGTGGGTGTGGCTGTAGATATGTGAAAGGGAGTCTGGAGGAAATAGAGAGAAGGGGTGGGGAAGCTTGGTTGTCATCACTACTGAAACGACCCTACTGTGAAGCAAGGACGGAGCTGCAACAGCTACCTGGAGTGGGTGCAAAGGTCAGTCGCTACGTACATCACACAGAATGCCAGCTGTGGTTCTGTTCCATTCTAGGTAGCAGACTGTGTGTGTCTGATGGGCCTGGGTCACTTGCAGGCAGTACCAGTTGATGTACATGTGAGGAGGTTAGCTCATCGTGACTATGGAGTGGGGGGAGCAGGTGGCAGCCTGACACCAGCTGTGTATGACTCAGTAGGTAAGAGAGAGCACATGTAGGTACACTGCTGTCACTGTCGGCTCTCCTCTTATTCTTAGGGGATAAGTTTCGTAATGTGTTTGGGGCTACTGCTGGCTGGGCACAGTCTGTAAGTCTCCATGGACACACTCTCCAGTGACGTCAACTATATGTACCTCTACTGACAGGTGTTGTTCACTGCTGAGCTACAGCAGCAGAGTGAGGGCCAAGGAAGGTTGGGAGGGAGGAAGAGACAGAGAAAAGGGAGGGGAGGAGGGAGACAGGATCAGAAGACTGACCCCAGTGAACCTTTGAGCAAGAGGAGTCTCAGACCAAGGAACAGTTAGACCATTAGGTTCTCAGTGTGGTATGTAAGAATGAGATTGACAAGTACAACACATGACAGTCACATGATACCACATGACAGTCACATGATATTAATGCGAGTCTTATGTGTTGAGTGAAGTGAGGAAGAGGGAGAGGGAGGGAGAGGCTGCTTGCTGCTGTCTCTGAGTCTCCTGTTGACTGCTCTCTGCCAACATTCTCTTCAGAGTCTTAGACCGGCGACCCCTGTGTATGTGAGGGAGGGAGGCAGTACAGAAGGGGACACTCACCACGGAATGGGTACCTTCTTGTGCACTTTGGAGTTACATCAGGTGGGTGTGGCCTTCTCCCCTCAAGGGGTCTTGCCAGTGTTGCCACCACATAAGACCCCCCACATGTACAGTTGACCATCTGGGGGGTGGAGACAGTGACTCCACTGGACTACAACCATTCATTGGTATGACACAGGCAGTAACAGGCTCTAATATGTCTAGTGTGGTAACTGCACTCACAACATAGGCTCTAGCCTTGCCCAAGGGGTTGTTTAACCACACCCCTTTCCTTCCATGGCTCCTCCTTCTAATAGCTTTCAGCTTCTGCAACGACACAGTCCGCACTTGGGGGGAGGGGAGAAGGGGAAGAGAGGAGGGGGGAAGAGAGGGAAGGAGGAGGGAGCCACACCCAGGACACAGACGCTCTTTAAGGGTGGCTGGAGGAGCTGGGAGGGGAGACACAGGATGCCAGTCTCTTCAGAGAAGAGGGATAAGTTACGCGAGAGAGACGTGTACCTGCCCCTACGTCGTCCAATAACCTTTTACTGAAAAATAGCGAGGCAACAGCGAACACATTGAACTATCCATGCAATAGGTCAGATCCTACCCCCAATAGGCAGCCAGCTGTGGACACTTGGCAGAGTAGCGGTGAACCACGTCCCATAGAAACTCTACCCGACAACAGCTCTCGTGCTCTCGTACCCGTACTGCTTCCATAAGGAGTGTCCTATTTCTAATTAGTGCGCATCCTAATTAGCATACTTAATACGCATAAAAACAAACGCGGCTATCAGTGCTAATAAACAAACGCTGCGTACGTGTATAATTAGTATGGAAAAGTCTGAAGAGGGTTTTACGAGAATGTCCAGAGGCCACCCTTGTATCCAGGAGCCTAAACTTCCAGCTACACGTGGTACAGTACCTCCCTCTAACTCCCGCAGATCACTGGAGTCATGGCGACCTAGTGTATTCGACTTCAGGTCTGGCAGAAGGTGTCCCACCTGCCACGGAACGGGAAGAATACCTCATGGTAAGATCCTCCACTTTGGCGTGTCACCTCACTCTGGAGTGGTGTGTAATGTACAGGTCAAGACGATGAACTGGTCGCCCTCATCCCATACAGTGACAAGAGACTGAAGCCTCGCAAGAGATAGTGAGCTAGGGAGCAGCTTTTGTATGATACAAGCAGCCTAGCAAGCCAAGCAATCTTCTCTCTGAGAGGGTCTGGTACAATTCCTATGCTGGCCAAGCCACAAGTGAACATACCTTCACCCACTAACTAGAGTACTAAACTATACCATGAGCAGTTGCAGCTACATTGGCTGTTGGAGGCTGCCTCTTACGTGGAGAAAACATTGGCAACACTGCATGATTGTACCAGAGCCTCTCCTGTATTTGAGGGGATGTGGCTTGCCAGGGTGATGCAATATGTGTACTGATACTGGCTGGTATACTGTGTGATGCAAGGCACAGGAAGTGGAAATAATGCCTTCACCAACTCTGTCTTCAGCTGTGTCCGTCTTTCTGTCCTGCTGGTTGTCCTACTGGTGGTCCTGCTAGTGTGTGGGAGTGTTCTTCTGGCCTTCATGTTCCCTCGCTCAGCCTCCCTCTCCCTAGTGGCCATGAACTCCTCCACTGAGTGGGACCGTCTCTACCCCAATGGGACAAACCTGAATATAACTATGCAGGTGAGGAGGACACCCCATCTGCCCTTCTCTTACACCACTACCCTCCCCCCTCCCCCCTCCCCCCCCTCCCCCCCTCCTACCCCCCCCCCCCCCCCCCCCCCACACACAGACCATTGTCCATATCAACAACAGAAACTTCTTTTCTCTCCATGTACACTGGGTGAGGATTGACCTCTACAATATCAACACTCACGTTGGGACCGTTGTTAACCCTTCCTTCACTGTCTCAGCAAGAGAAACTACTGCGGTAAGAGGATAATGGTGTGAGTGTATGTTGTATGTAGTTCTGACCAATTGTAGGCTGTAGTGGACCAGAATGCCACATTCAGTGGATCACTGGCAGACAGAGTATGGTGAGTGGACACCTCATGTTGCAGTCTCTCTCTTTCACTCCCCCCCCCCCCCCCCCCCTCTCCTCTTGTCCACAGGACTCTCTGTACAGGCCATGGTTGGAGCCACTGTCTCAACATGTTAGCAGAGTAAGTAGTAGTCAATATATCTTCCCTACCTCCAGCTTATAATTCTCCCTCCTTCCCCCCCTCAGGGCAGAAATGCAGTATTCTGTGCTCTCCCACACGGCAGAGACAGTCACATCTAAGAACTTTTTTGTGTCCTGTGACTTTTTTGAGGGTTCTACATCTGATTGGACAGACCCAGGTGCATGTTCATGACACTAAAGTATTGTACAAATCATTATTGTCAACTGCTACACTACAACAGGCTAATTGCCTAAACTAAAGGTTTCCATTCTTTATCTGGTGGCAGAGGAGCAAAATGTTGCTTCACAATTTTGTCAGTGACCCCCTCAAGTGAAGGGGGGTCCCAGTGAGGCGTGTTGTCTCTATCGACTAGCACTGCACGGACCCCTTCATAGAAGTCATGCCCTGCCATACACCACTGGCTCATGCGGTACTCCATCTTCAGGCACTCAGCCAGGCTGCCCATCTTGCTCCCCTCACGAAGTTGACGATGTGTGATTTTCAGAGAAGTGGGGGACATCTTAGCCAGAATTTCAATTTGCTGGGCCCCCCACTCACCCCCTTCCTCCTTCAGTGCCTCTAATATATCCTCCACTGAGTCCCGACTGAAGACAGAGTCAATTTGGTCAAAATGCTGCTCCAGACTGAATGAGCGATGGTCCACTTCCTCATTCTCCTGGTGAAAAGTGTCTAGTAAACCTCTCACTGAGTCCAGCCTCTCCTTGGGGTCAAGGGTCACCAGCTGAGGGCAAAGTGCAGCCATTCTATCTCTTAGTTGTGGCAGAGCTGCTCTTGCCATGAAGTGGGTGGCTATTCCAGCATGGACCACATCCCTTCCCTTCAAGCGATAGCCGGTCAGTGCAAGAAACATCCCCAACCCCCCACGGAGTTGGGGGAGGAAATATGACCCCCCTACATCGGGGAACAGTCCAATGAAGGTTTCAGGCATGGCAAATACAGAATGTTCAGTTGCAATACGGAATGGACCATGGACAGACAGCCCGACTCCACCCCCCATTGTGATACCATCAATGACAGCAATGTAGGGCTTGGGGAAGACATGTGTGGCGTGATTTAAAGTGTATTCTTCTCTGAAGAAATCCTGAGCAAGAGGCAGGCCTGCCTTCCCAGCCTCTGTAACTGCACGGATATCACCACCAGCACAGAAGGCCTTATCTCCTGCTCCTGGAGGCCACACTAATATGAGGGGCATCCTCCACAGACCAGGTCACACTTACCCTCAATAACCACCATAGCAATATTGGGGTCCTCTGCTGCAGACCTCAAGTCAGCCAGGATGACACGGGCCATGCTGCAGTTGAGCGCATTCAGAGCTCGAGGGCGGCTCAGGAGGACCTCCCTGTAGGCCCCGCCCCCCTCCCTGGAAGACACGTCTCTAAAGAGCACCTGGAGTGCCAGCCAGTGGGTCAATGGAGTGGTCAGATTAGGTCACGTGCACTCACCTCAGGTTCCGCAGCACTGCTTCCCTGACATCTCAGATGCTGCATCATCACACCACAACGCCTTGCTCCCCTGCCCGACAAGTAGCACAGACTCCGAGCAGACATCACGGATAACTTCTCCTCATGCTCAGTGTACTATGCGCAGATTTTAAATTTATAAATGGCTCCTATTAGATAGCCACAATGTCTGAGCGAGGACCAGTTATCTATGGCGTAGAGCACCAGGTAAGACCTGTTCCTGGCATGCCAGCCTCTTACTGCGTCCATTCTCCAGGGTCGAGGGTTCACGGGACGCGCGCTGGCGGCTAGAAGTGGAGAGACAGAGAAGATCCAATTCCTGTGTGGGACTCAGTCACTGCGCCATGACAACCAGGTCAGGTATGAAACTGGCCAACGTGCTACCATTAGGAGATGTCGCCGTGTGTAGGTTCATCTCCTGGACTATAATGATGACACTGGCATACTGGACAAGACCACCTTCCCTCACCCAGCTGGTAACTACCTCTCACTACAGTCTACTAGTCAGTCACCGTGTGAGGTGCCTTTCCTGTCTAGGGGAAGTGTGGGACATTGCTGCCTGCCCTGCTGACAGTAACATGGTGGCTACTGTCTTCTCCAGTGTAAGTATTGAAGGCATCAGTGGAGGAGTGGGGGTGTGGAGGATGGAGGGGGAGGGAGGGGAGGGGGAGGGAGGCACCCTGGAGGAGGTGTGCCAATTGAGCCATGACGGAATGCCAAGATGGTAAGGAGTTGTTCAAATTTGGTCACTAGTGGTTCACAGTTTTCACTGCTCTAGTTCCGTGTGGTCTCCCTCTTCCTCTACCATGCAAATTGCTACAATTGACGAAAAGCAGGCCACTCTATGGAGGCTGGGCCAGTCCACTGCCACGGTAACCATCTAATGTGGGTTGGAGGGGGGCGGGGAGGGGCAGGGCAATATCCATACTACTATTTATCTCCACTAAAGGCCCAGACACACATAAACCTGGATAGCAAAGGTCGTAGTCATGGTTACTCGTGTGCATGCTGGAACCCTCATCACAACCATACCCAGCTCCTCATATCTTGTGATGCCAGCCTCTGTAGTTGGGACATCCGCACCGACAAGTGAGTTGCTAGAGGAGGCAGGCAGTGTCCATGTCACGTGACTGTCACATGACTGTCACATGCAGAATGGCGTTCTCACTGGATGCACCCCATGGTCTGTGTGTAAGGGGGATGGACTACAACCCCAACAAACCATATGTCTTTGCCTCCTGTGGAGATGACTGCCGTACAAAATTTTGGGACTCCAGAAAGTTAGCCACACCTCTTTTGACTAGACAAGACCACTCCCACTGGTATAGACATGGTGGACCCCTGTACTCTGACCTTTCTAATCATGTTAGGTCTCTGCAGGATCTGGTCGGTGCAGTACAATCTGTTTCATGATCAACTGTTGCTGACTGCCAGCTCTGACAGCCAAGTGGTACTGACTAGACTCCCGTCCATAGCATCTGAGCCCCTAAGGCACATCGACATGGAGGAAGGGGAGGATGAGAGGTAGGGACATGCAGCACATATTGAGGGGTCTAGCAATATTATACATCTTCCCCCAGCCCCCCTGCCCCCCAGAAAAATGAGGTGATTCGTACATTTGAGGAGCACGAGGACTCTGTGTACAGTGCAGTGTGGAGCTGTGCCGATGCCTGGGTGTTTGCCTCTCTCAGTTACGATGGCAGACTGGTCATCAATCATGTTCCTACCCAAGAAAAATTTGCTATCCTAACATCATAACTACCATATGCATAGTCCCATTGAAACATTGTTCATGGACACACACACTGTAAACGGTGATATTGATTATGAAACGTGACAGTGATTAGTATGCAGAATAAGGGGGTGGGGCTTGGCTGGGGTTATATGGAGGAGGTGCACTGGGTGCCTGGCCAGGTTGGGTACCATGGTAACCAGTTTCCCTCTGTCTGTAGTTATGGTAACCTGTCTCTGTGGTGGAAGTGGGCATGTGATATGGCTGGTAATTTGTGGCTTGTGCAGTAGTTGGCTGCTTGTATCCACAGTTAGGAGTTGGTGCTGACCCATACCCTACACAAGAGAGACATGGGCACATGGAGGCTTGGGATCAAGACGAGACAAGGGAACACCCAATGGGAAGGGGTCAAGGTTCACCTGGTGTCCTGTGAGTGACAATATAGGATGCCGGTAGAGAGGTCCTTCTGTATCTACGGTAACCATAGGAACCACAGCCAAGACAGGAACACAGACAGACAAGGAAGAGCAGAGTCATTATTAACCTGAGGTGAGACAAGTCAGCAACCTTAGGGATGAATGCAGTTAGCTATGTAGTAATGGAAGGCATTATGTAAGTGAACAATGTAGTGTGTGTCTCACAGCAGTCAGGTATTGTCATCAGGTACAGAGCACAATACAGTCTATACTACAACTGACAGAGGTGAGTGTACTGTCACATGACATGCACTTTACTACATGAAGTGGCGGTTAAGTGCAGCATTGTACTGCTGTATGTGTGAGAGAGAGAGACTCACCAGGCATACCAGTAGGAGGAACAGCTGACACAGCAGTAGTCATAATCACCACAACATCCACACGTACACCTGCAAATGAAAGGAAGCCAGAAAGCATGTTAACTGTGCCAGTGATGTATTAGTAGGGGACTCACTGCCAGGCAGCTGTAGCAGACTGGCAAAACTCGGCACTTACCTGCGGACAATACATGTACACTGTCAATACAGGCCAACATACCGCGAGGTACCTTCCTAGTACTGTAGGGGTACAGTGTGCTGTCGTAGGAGACAGCGGCTCACCAGGTGCAAATGAAAGGCGATGAATGCAGTCAGTACTTTACTAACAGTATACTTCACTCCTTGATCTCCCATCTCTCACACTCTTCAGTCTCTTGGCTTGTCTGAGACCGTCTATTTTAGTATTTAATAAATGCAGCGATTTGTGTAGCGTGCGCAGTGATGACTACTGTCGCCATGGTGACTGAGCAACAAACAAGCCCCGCCCCACATTTTGAGCTAGACGATGGAGCTACTCCTTGGAACAGTCTTACTCGTTGCAGGAGTGCTGTCAGTGACAGGTTAATATAACTGTGACTACAACCTAGTGCCCTACTGACATCCCCCATCCTATATACGTAGAGGGACGAGTGATCTGCCATCATGACAGCTATGAAATGCGAGGCCAGTACTGCTACAGGTATGTGCTGGCCACTGCAACCTACTCGCAGGCCACTCGACGTTGCGAGAGAGATGGCTGGGGCTCTAGTCTACTGTACATCACCTCAGCTGAGGAGGATGGGTAAGAATTGTACCCACTGCATGTGACCAACTGTTAGATATGAGTGTTTTTTCCCAGTTACGTGTGGAATGAGATGTTTGTTGGTGAAGGAGAAGAGGAGTTCTGGCTGGGTCTGGATGATCAGATTAATGAAGGAGACTTCAGGTCACTGCATGTTCTGCCATGACCTGTTCCTCTGTACACCCAGTACACCATATCTCTGCAGGTGGTCTCACAACCAGTCACGACCATCGTACACTAACTATTCTGTCAACTTTCGTGAGAAAAACAATGACAATTATGATTGTGTCAAGTTCACAGACAGTGGCTGGCAAATTGAAGAAAATTTCTGTGAAAACAGTGGAATGTCATTTGTCTGCAAAGCACCAGGTAAAATATGATGTAATCTGTCTGGTCCCCAGTGATAATATTCCTGTGGGGCCCCTGTGCAGTGTGTGAGAGTAGTGATGGTGTGATATGTGATGAGGTGAGTGTGGCAATGGATAGTGGAGGAATAAGTGCAGGTGCTGTAGCAGCCATCGTTATAGTGATTGTAATTCTCATCTGTGTGATCGGTGAGTTGTGTGTAGTGCTAGTGGACTACAGCCTCTCTTCCAAGGATGATATGTTCTGCAGTTATTGTCACTGTACTGGTTTTGCTGTGGAAATTTAAAAATGATGTGTTCCGTAACTACGTGTGTCCCTGCATGGGAAGAGGCTCAAAACAAGCAATGATGTCATTGCAACAGGAGAACCAGCGGCTGCGACAGGAACTGAATCAGTTAAAGATGAACAGTAGTAACCGTTTCTCCCAGAGCCACTTCGGTCAGCAGCCACTCTCTCTCTCTATTCCTGCAATGTCCTAGTACTATTCTCTTGGTCTACCTGTAGGTCGTGAGTCCATGTCAGGTGTACCAGATGGCATGGGAGGGATGTTGCCTGCCATTAAACCAGGAGGAGGACGCCTACAAAGCCCCGATCCTTTCTCTCCATCCTCTCCAGCACAGCCTCCACCTCTCTCTCTCCAGGTGAGGCTCACTTACACTAACGTAAATATATATATGATGTTGTTCTACTATCTTCCTGCAGCGCAGCACATCACGAGTGACCCCAATGACCCCTACTGGTGGCCCATTCCCTCCCTCTCTCTCTCCCACTCCACCAGTGTTCACTGCCCAGTCACACAGAACTAGCAGATCTGTAAGACCTTCATCCAGACCTTGCTACAAATGTACACAGCAAATATATACATGAGTGGATGTTCTTATTGTTGCAGCTGAAGCCAGGTGGAGGGGGTGTGGCAATGGGTGGAGTTTTGCTTCCTCCACTGAAGGAGAGCAAGAAAGAAGAGCTGACAAACATCAGTAGTGGAGAAGATGAAGATGAAAATGAAGAAGAAAAGCAGTCACCTGTCACAACAGTGAGTGATTCATTGAACTAGAGCTAGTGTCAGCACATAACATGGACCTACACTTCAGGAGAAAGAAGTAGAGCCACAGGAAAAAACACAAACACTAAGTAGTGATGAGGTCAAAGGTCATGACACAGTGGCAGGCAATAAAGGACCAAGTTCAGAGATCACTAGTGAAGAAGTCAGCCCAGATGACTCGTAGCCGTGTACACACAACACCACACAACACACACACACACACACACACACACACACACACACACACACACACACACACACACACACACACACACACACACACACACACACACACACACACACACACACACACACACACACTACACACACTACATTGGATGTGAATATTGACTGAACCATGATTGATGTATCAAAACCTAGTTACATGACTACATAGTGTTGTTGACAGTAGCAACCTGGAGCACTCTGTATTCTGAATTAGTGAAAGCAGGCAGAAATGGAGTGGGAACACGTCTTCTGATCTCTTCACAGAAAAGTGGTCTGTCCTGATTACCAGGGTCCTCCTCATCCCACATCTCTCGGAATGAGCAGCCTACATTGGAAATGGAACCAGTACCACACATGTTGTGATGACATCATATACTACTCACCAGGTTTATAACCAGTTCTCCTGCACCATGAATCCTCACAGATGACATAATGTACTCCCATTCCATGCAGAATGGCATGGATCTCAGGGGCTGGTTTGCGGCTGAAGACAGTGTACACATGTTTAGTGCGATTTCTGCAGTGAGGGAGAGATAAGGAGGTCGTGTGTGATGGTAGGCCACACCCACCACACCTGAGGGAGGCACTCTCGTAGTGAGGGTGGTTGACAATTGGCCTGCCAGTGGTCAACAAGACGGTGGCCATAGTGGGCATACTCCCGGCAAACACAGCGGACTTAGGGGTGTGGTCATGTATCCACATGACTAGCTCCTCCCCCTGTGGGTTATTGTACTCTCCAGACACACTCTGTACAGAGGAAGGCGGGGCACCATGGCCTGGCTGTAGTCCAAGGGATGTATCACAGAAGAGCTCACCTGCTCCAGGTGAAGGTTGTGCCACCCCTTCAGTGAACTGAGTACTAGCAGGCCGGAGAATATCCACACCCTCCACTTACCAACACTAGAGGACTGACAAGGAACACACTACCACACCCTCCACCAACCTCCTCCCTCCACTCACCTTGGAGGAGACGACGGCTGGTAGAATACCACACATGACTGAGAGCTGAGGGGTCAAAAAGGACTTCAGTCGCATTATCAGTGTTGCCATGACAACATATGCCATTGTCTGCATGACATGGTACAGTTGGACTGCCAGATTAGTGGAGACAGCAGATGAGGTAGTGGAGACAGTAGATGAGGTAGTGGAGACTGTAGCAGTTGACCACTTCACATGTCTCACCACCTGCACAGTCACCATCACCATGACAACCAGTGACATGGGGAGCATCAGTGTCCACGTTATATCTAGCCAATACCTAAAACAGAGAACAAGTCACACCATTGGATTACACAGAGTATGAGATATCCCATACCACTCTACATGTACACATTACGTAACAGGGAGAATGGTAGTAGACTAGAGCCATTACGTGAGGGACAGGAAGTCAAACTCAGCAGCACATGTATAGAGTTGAGTGTGGAAGTCGTGGTAGGAGGTGAACTTGGACCTCAAGATGGACATGATGTGCTCCTAGTGAAGAAGGACAGACACCAGAGCTACCGTACAGGCCTATCTCTTGTCCAGTGCAGCTTACATCTTCCCTGGACCCCATCAGAGAAGTGACCACTGTCTTCAGTCCCACACTCGCCACAACCACTAAACACACCTCCACAACCTACATACAGGTTGCCATGGCAATAAACCTTCTGTATGTACTGCAGTGGTAGACATACCGTGATAAGAGGGAGGTACTTGAGACGATCTGTCAGCCTCACCACAACACATAGGACCTGCCAACACAAAGGACTACTAACAGAGGGAAGGACTCATACCACTCACAGCACAGGCCAACAGACAGTATGGAAGGAAGGAGGTCAACAACATCACATTACCAAACTGTAGAACTATATTCCCTACATAGGCCACCTGAAGAGGGCAGGAAGTAGTAGACTACAAGACACACCAGAGAGAGAACTCACAGAGAAGGCAGACAGTATGTGGAGGAAAGTATGAGATGGAATGAGACGGACACTGTGTACAACTGACAGAGATAATACCTTTAGACAGAGAGAGGGAGGGGGTTAAACACGTTACTAAGAGCATGAAAATACTGAACCTGAGTGAGCAGTGTGAACTGGGAGAATTGCCATGGCAACAGGAATGCTAGTGTGGAGAGGGCCAGACCAGTCCACAGACCTCGGGACAGTGACCTCTGTCTAATGGTAGTAATCAGAGGAGTCAGGCTGACTGGCTGCTATATTGAGAGGGGGTCACCTGATGCTGACAGTGAGCAGTAGAGACTGTAGCAGAAGGAAGGGCAGGGCAAAGCTCTCTCGTAGAGGAGGTGTCCACATGACTCGTGTGGCCTAAGAGGGAGGAGTTGTCTGGCTGGCCTATAGAGAGTGGTGATGGTACCTGACGGTGGTTGTAGAAGAAGGCAGTCAGACTGAACACTCCTCCCCACACACTGCCACTGCAGATATCACATACACAGTTACAACCTAGTGTTCCATAAGGTAGTGGTACCTGAGGTACGTCCCCAGCAGTGCAATGACAGAGGCAAATATCCCATTGAGAGCAAAGATCATGTGGACATAAAAGTAGGCAGGGTCTCCCAACCCTGGACCAATCAGATCTCAGATATGATCGACACCTCTACCATCAGGTACCACCCACCATTGCAAGCCTCAATACTGCTCTGCCCATAGCCACGGGAAATTGTCAGGCACTTGGTTCCGGTGGTTCCAGCCACACCCAACATCCAGTGATAGCCACGATACATCACTGACAAACAGAGCTGCCAACAAGGAAAGTATGGCATCCTGCAACTGCATGATGTGTACGTGTACCTCGGGATAGAGGTTGAACCTCTGTAGGGTGTTAATGGTGGTAGGGTACTCAGTTATGTTGTCATGGAGAATAGAGGCCACACCTCCTGAAAGGGAGGGTGCCTCCACTATTCTCTTATAGTAGGAGTAGTAGAGTCCCTGAAATAAGGGAGGAGGGGGGCAGAGGCAGGGCAATGAATTATTTACTGTGTGTTCAGAGAGCAGCAGCAGCAGCAGTAGTAGCATACCATCTCTGTCCTGAAGGAGAGCTCCCTCTCCAGAGAGGAGAGGTAAGAGAAGAAACGGTCATTCTCAAACAGAGCAGCCACATGCATACTGCGAGGGAATGAGCACTGAGTATTTGGTTACCTAGCAACCAATGGCTGCTATCACTCCATACCTGTGCAGTAGACAAGCTACCACGGCTTCAGTGGTAGAAGATAAAGAGTAAAGTTAGCGTTACATCCTAGCTGGGATACTGATTCCACTCTTACCCAGGACTGTGCCCCAGGTCCACAGCGGAGTAAACCACGGTTGAGCTAGTTCGCCATCTCCACTGCTTTCTTTGTATACTTTAACCTTCTCTCCACGAACCTGCTTTCCTCCTCGCCGTTTTCTAGCTTGCATCTCACTCGATCAAGGTTCTGTAGGCACGAGCTAGGGCTACATGTGCGCGCTTACGTACACGCATGCGTAGGCCTGAAGACCCTTGGTTGCCAAGGCAACTACGTTACAAAACACACTAGATCGCACACTGTACTGATAGACTGTGTAGTGTAGGTAGACTACAAGTAGCACTATGTCCCTACCATCCGATGAGAGCATCTATAACCTCATTCCAAAGGCTGAACCTCCTCAGCCGAGACCGCCCAGGTAAGCAGCACATGAAGCCAGCCATGGAGCTGTAGCACTGGCTTATGTGTTTGCAGGTACAGGTCAAAGTTCTCCAGTACAGTGAAGACAGAAGGAAAGTTGGACAAGGCCACTAGCAAGACAATGGTGAGCTCATTGGATGAGTGTGAGTGAGTGAGTGATGTGAGTGCTGGCTGCAGGGGCCTGCAAAAGTAGAGCTGAACTCTCCACAAGATTACCTCAAGAAACACTCCAGAGAACCCAAACTACCAGACAGTAAGCTCTTCAAAATAGTCTGTTGCCCTCACATAACAACTCCTTCCCTCTTTAAGAGTGTGAAAAGCAAACCAAATCCACTTTCCTTGGGTCTGGAACCAGACGACCAACTGTACCCCCACACACTGACCAGCCACAGATGGGGTCAAAGTCCAACAAAAATTATATCACTACAAATGCAGTCAACAACATAATGGCAGGTATGCATGTGGCTCACTGTCTAATAATAATAATAATATTAGTGATTGATGTGATGTAGTCCCCCGTAAGCCAGCTGCCAAGTATGTGGACACTGTCAGTGGAGATAGGTTTGACCTGGAGGAGTCAGGACTGGTGCCAAAGTTCACTAACAAGAAGGTCTCTTCCATGTAGAGGGTGTGGCCTCCTATATATAGATTATTTCCTCTCCTAGGAATATGGCCAAGTACCAGCCTACCTCCACCAACGACGTCGTGAGATGGAGGAAGCTCAGAGAGAATACGACCGATATATTGATGAGAGCATGCGCAGAGGCCAGATGGAGCAGATCTCAAGTGATGAACGGTGAGTGTGTAGGTGAGGGTAAGAGGGGCTGCTGTTACTATGTGACTATGTTGTGCAGAGAGGCTCTGCTGACAGGACTGAAGGCCAACTGGGAGGACCTTCATCATCAGTACCAGGGACTCAGTGTCATCACTGATACTGCTCCCAAAAAGGCCCGCAAGGAGCGCATGGAGGCTGAGATGAAGCAGTTGGAGAAAGACATTGAGTTAATAGAGAGACACCAGAGACTCTACATCTCTCAGCCTCCCTCTCACCACTGCTAACACCACTTCCACTGACTCAATATAGTGATGACAGATGGTATATGTGATTCATGTCAACTTAGCTATTAGAGAACGAGTCTGATTGGCTGCGTCCTTAGCTCTGCGTACTGCCTCCTTTGCATCTCCTCTCTCTGTGCACCTGCCACCATGATCATCACATCTTGTACCACACATGAACTATTAATGATTACCTTTCTCCCAGGAATGTACCCTCCTGACGTGGGTTACCATGGGAACCATCAGGTAGAGTAACCAGACCTTTCCCCTTCGCTTGACCATCCACAAATTGTCCCTATAATGATTAGTAGATAATTAGTCACATCACACCATTGGTAGCTTCTAGCTGGCACATTACCTCATACTTCACTCCACTTTCTAAACGATACACTCCATAGCCATGAAACTTCCCCACCTGAAACTCCCCCTCATATCTCGCCCCCCTCGGGAACACCAGCTCCCCTAAACCCTACAGGAAACCAGTCCGTACCAACGCGCAGCTATGTCTACTTGCTGTGATCGAAACTAACATGGAAATATCCAGCGGAAAATTGTCCCTTGTATTTTGAGCCATCAGTGAAGGTGAGACATCCCTTGCCATGCCTACGGCCCTCCCCATCCCACTCTCCTGCGTACACTTCTCCGTCTTCGTACTCAATTCGCTGAACGACAGACGCCATCTTTACGTATAACTCTGACGTCAAAGATTGCAATTACACGATGTGACCGTTGTGAAAATGAGCTACATGAGAAGTCTATTTCTTGCTGAGGTGATCTTGATACTTCTTTTCCTGTGCTTGCCACATCTTACGCAGCTTCTTGACCTGCAGGAGAGACAGTATAAGGCTCAGTGGAAGTTTGTGATGTGAAGGGCTGTCACCTGTTTCTCACTGAGGGGTGTACCATCTTCACCATGAGTAGGGAGACCTGCAAAATGTGACTATCATGGACACAATCTCTGGCATTTTGTGTGAAGCTCACCTTGCTCATCAAAGGCACTATACTTGTCTGTCTGGTTCAGGAACATCTGTTGTGGAGGAATGGCCGCTTGTTCCTCGCGCTGCCTCTGCAGGTCAGAAAGAGAATGTGCTCGGTCCTTCCTTACATGGTGAACAGCTAGTCTTACTTTAGCTTCTTCCATCTTCCTCTTTTGCTCTTCTTTGGCCCTCACCCTCTCCTCCTGGGCCTACAACCACAGCAGCACATCACATGATACCTTCTGCCATGGCCTCCACTGACCTGCCTCTCCATCTCCCTCTCTCTCATGATGGCCTCCCTGCCCACTATCTTGACCACAGTTCCCTTCTCTCTGTCCTCCATCCTCACCCCTAGCTCTGCCAGCTTGTGGTCACGGAGGTCATCACACACTCTCAGAAGTGTGCCATCTGAAACATACTATTATCACCTCTCACATGGGGGTAGTTACATACTGACCCTTGACCTCCAGGGCTCTTTTTCGAATATCTTCCCTGAACTGTGCCAGAAGATTTAGGTACGGCATAGCAACAGTCTCCTAGGAAATAGACATGTACATGAGTTAAGTGTCATGTGCTCAGTCTCAAGTTCAGACCTCATCCAACACACCAGTGGAGACCACAGGGAATCCTAGAGAGCTGTCCTCAGGAACTACACCAAATACCCTCAACATGTCTGTCAGGTATTTCGCTGGGTGTGAAGAGGGGGAGAGGAAGTGGGGGTAGGAGAGGGGGAGAGTACCAGGTGTATGGTTGTCATGGTTACTGACCTATATTCTGCAGAAGTCTTGCATTAGGAGAGGAAGTCTGTTCTGACAAGTAAATGTTGCTAGTAGTAACAAGCTCCTTCATGACCCGCATTGCCTGAGGGGTATCTACTGAGTCTGGAGAGGGGGAGTGGGGAGAGAGGGGGATAAGGTTAGCAAATGGTGGGCTAGCTCTAGTGCTCACCACACAATGCTCTGTGAACAGCTACTTCTGTATCTGTCAACCTAGAGCAGAGCACACAGACATGGGAAGGTGGAAGGGGAGGGAGGACACTAACTGGGCCAACAGCTGCTTCTCTCTATCAGTGAACTTGAGGTAGCTGGCTACCCCCTTCGGCTGCTTCCTCAACAAGTCCTTTACAGTTAGGAAAAACTCCTGCAGAGCAACAAGAAGATGGTGATAGATACACTGACAGTCCCTGGCTGGTCATCCAGTCTCACATTAAACAGTTTCTCACAGTGCTGTGCTTCTCTCATTGTGGCATCGCTGTAGTCAAGAGTGGCTGACCATGAGTGGAGTAGGAACGCCAGTCTCAACTGCCGGGACGAGTGCTTCTGCAGGGCCTGTGACCATTACACCAACCACTTTAATTATCAGCAGATAATCCTTGCCATGTTGTTACCTCTTTGATGGTGATAAAGTTCTTGAGGGACTTGCTCATCTTGCAGCCAGCAATAGTCAGGTGGCCAGAGTGAAGGAAATAGGTGATCCACTGGTCTGAGCCATAGCGAGCCTGTATACACACCACTCACACACCCTTCTCACTTATCACCACAACCTACCTCTGCCTGGGCAATCTCATTGTCATGGTGAGGGAACTTGAGGTCCACTCCCCCTGTGTGAATGTCAGCTCTTTCTCCAAGAATATCACTATGGAGATACACATTGTGACATCACCAGAGACTCCACCCCCTACCAGGCCACTCACCATGCCATGACAGAACACTCAATGTGCCACCCAGGCCTCCCCTGTCCCCATGGACTAGACCACGATGGCTCCCCAGCCTTGCTGGCCTTCCAGAGGGCAAAATCACTTGGTCCCCTCTTCTCTCCTTGGTTCTGAACACTGAGTTCTCCTACAACACACACACTTACGATCATGTATGTAGTGAGACCACTCCCACTCACCTTCTCCCTCGGCCAGAGCTGACAGGTCTCCCACTGCCTCTGGCACCAGCTTGGCATACGTGTGGTCCGAGGAAGATGAGAATTTGACCACATCAAAATAGACGGAGCCATTGGACTCGTACCTGAACACAGTGTACAACTGGCACAAGAGGACACACACTACAAGTGCCTACCCAAAGCCCTTGTTGATGATGTGCTGAATGTACTCCACCACTTCAGGAACATACTCACTGACCCGCGTCAGCACATCTGGAGGCAGTACCTACACATACAGTAGCAATTGTACAACCATTAATTACATCATCATTACATCATACATTTAGAGCTTCCATGTCATTATGGAATTCCTCCTCAAACTGCTGAGTCAGCGATGCAAAAATGCTCTTGTCCCTCACTTCTGAGCCAAGATGGCAGTCCAGCCAATCAGATAGAGGGTCGGCAGCTACCATCAGCAGGTTGGTCACCTGACCACACCCACCAAGACACCATGAAAAGAAGTAGGAAGTGATATGGCAAAACTGACCTGTGCACCCTCTGCAGAGTCTTTCTTTGCCTCTTCCAGGGCACAGTTCACTTTCTCCTGCACAACGCAACACAACCCCTCTGTCACACCACTTCACACACACACACACACACACACACACACACACACACACACACACACACACACACACACACTGTCTGCCATACCATAACACCTTGCAACATGGCCTTCTTGTCAGGGTCTGTCTCTGACAGTGCCTTCTCAGTAAAAGGCTGGACATGTAGTAACATAATTACATGCCATCCTCCCCCTCCCCAGCAGCTAGTACCTGAAGGGCCTTTGTAACATCAGCGATGAGGGTGGCTAGTGATGGCTGTTTGTTGGTATACTGCTCAAGGAGGTGGTTGCGTCTGGCTCGGCGAATGATCTACAATCACACACACACACACACACACACACACACACACACAGAGTCAGGTGAGCAGTACAGGTAGGAAAGGGAAAGTCACCTTGTCGTCAATATCAGTGATGTTCATGACATAGTTGACATGGTAACCAAAATAGTCGGACAGAACACGTCGTAGGATGTCAAATGTTATGTAAGACCTGAAGCCAACCACAGAGGACACCTCAGAGAGTGTCAGAGTAGAGGGGAGACAAGTACCTAGCGTGGCCCATGTGTGCTGCATCATAGACTGTGGGGCCACAGCTGTACCACGTGACAGTGGGTGGGGTCAGGGGGACAAAGGTTTCCTGGATAGAGTACAGTCACCATACACAGCACTAGCTCAGCCAGTACTGCTCTCACCTTCCTACGAGTGAGGGAATTATACAGTTTCAGTTCAGAGTTCTTGCTAATCTCGGCAAACTGCTGATGCTCTGGGGAGGCAATAATTAAAGATGAGGCACTGGCGGCCACAGATAGTCGCTCTTATTGACAGAGCCCACCTCACCCACCTTGACTGGGCCCTTCTGTCGCCATGACCACACGTAGAGAAGTAGAGAGCCGCACTAGTAAGGATCTGAAGAGACGCATACACACAAGTACACGTCATGAGCAGGATGTGCATACGTCAGCAGTTGTATATACGCGTGGCGGCAACTTGAGGTCAAAGGTTAGGAGGCGCTGTCGAAGTGGGCGAAAGAGGTCTATCATGGCAGCAGTGAGTGTCCCTGGGTTAGAATAGACTACATGTTACAGCCTTTGACAAACCATTTAGGGAGCAGTAAGCCAGGTGCAAGAGATTCGTGACATCACCAGAATTGAAAGAATTGGTAGGGCTTCATATATCACGTGACCTGTAACATATATCATGTGATATTTTCTAGGGGCACATTCTCACATTCGAGGCCTTGGGCTGGATGATGCATTGGACCCCCGACCTGTTGGTCCCATCTGGTGAAGTGTAGGATGATGATGTGATTATAGCTGCACTGCAGGTGTCCCAGGGCATGGTGGGGCAGCTGGCTGCCAGGAGAGCAGCTGGGATTGTGTTAGAGATGGTGAAGGATGGGAAGATAGCTGGTCGAGCAGTGATGATAGCTGGCCAGCCTGGCACAGGGAAGACAGCAATAGCCATGGGTAAAACCTGCACTCTCTCTGTCTCTCTTCTCTCTATTGCTAGATCTCCCCTGCAGGTATGGCCCAGGCTCTGGGAGTTGACACTCCATTCACTGCCATTGCTGGCTCTGAGATCTTCTCCCTTGAAATGGGCAAAACAGAGGCCCTTACACAAGCTTTTCGCAAGTCCATTGGAGTCCGGATCAAGTAGGTCCCTCCCCTTACCACCTCAGGTTGACATCCTCCCTCTGCTGTAGGGAGGAGACGGAGATCATTGAGGGAGAAGTGGTGGAGATACAGATTGACAGACCCACTACTACCTCTGTCAGTAGTCTCTGCAGACATAGGTAGCTACAGTGTATGCTGCATCTCCTCTTGCGCTGCAGGGAGCTCGTGAAGGCAAACTGACGCTGAAGACAACTGAGATGGAGACGATATATGATCTAGGAGGGAAGATGATTGAGTCCCTTACAAAGGAGAAAGTACAGGCAGGGTAGGTGAGAAGGCCAGTGTGTCTTCAGTGGGTGTAGCTGTTCGTTGTGTGCTGCTGTAGTGACATCATTACAATTGATAAGGCAACTGGTAAGGTGTCACGACTTGGCCGATCCTTCACTCGTGCTAGAGACTATGATGCCATGGGCCCCCAGACCAAGTATGGCACTACCGCTCTGTTACTATTCCACTCCTGCTCAATTATTCTGCATGTGTACATGAATGCCTGTACAGGTTTGTGCAGTGTCCAGAGGGAGAACTGCAAAAGAGAAAAGAAGTTGTTCACACTGTCTCTCTTCATGAGATTGACGTTATCAACTCTCGAACACAAGGCTTCCTGGCTCTGTTTTCAGGTACTCACCCTCTTCCTCTTCCCCTCAACAATGGTCTCTTTTCCTCACCTCTCTCTGCAGGGGACACAGGAGAAATAAAGAGTGAGGTCAGGGAACAGATCAATTCAAAAGTGGCAGAATGGCGGGAAGAAGGGAAGGCAGAAATAGTCCCTGGGGTAAGTGAGCCTCATGTCACACTAGTGGGTGTGGTCAACTGTGGTTTGTAGGTATTGTTCATTGATGAAGTCCACATGCTGGATATCGAGTGCTTCTCATTTCTGAACCGAGCCCTGGAGTCTGACATGGCTCCTATCCTCATCATGGCTACTAACAGAGGGATCACAAAGTGCTCTAGTCCTTCAGTCATCCATTGCTCATAAATGATGCCATCTCCTCCCTTGCAGGATCAGAGGAACTACCTACAGCAGTCCTCATGGAGTGCCAATAGACTTGCTAGACAGACTGCTCATCATTTCAACACAAGTGAGTGGGTAGCTGTGGACTGTCTGTGCATGTGTGTATGAGTGTATTCCTACAGCCCTACTCAGAGAAAGAGATCAAACAGATCCTCTCCATTAGGTAAACCTCGTGTGTGTGTGTGTGTGTGTGTGTGTGTGTGTGTGTGTGTGTGTGTGTGTGTGTGTGTGTGTGTGTGTGTGTGTGTGTGTGTGTGTGTGTGTATGTTGTGTGTGTGTGTGTGAGTGAGATATGTGTGTGCAGGTGTGAGGAGGAGGATGTGGAGATGACAGAGGATGCAGTGGCCATACTCACTAGAATTGGAATGGAGACTAGTCTTCGCTATGCCATCCAGCTAATTACAGCTGCAAGTCTCACTTGTCGCAAGAGGAAGGTGGGGTGGCTAGTTGCCATGGTAATTCATTATAGAGTGATGTTCTTGCAGGGAGCTGAGGTGGATGTTGATGACATTAAGAGAGTGTACTCTTTGTTCCTTGATGAGCACCGCAGCACTCAGTTCTTACAGGTGTATAGAGACTGTTGGTGTGTTGTGCTAAAAGGCACGTCCAATTTTGTGTACAGGAGTTTCAAGATCAGTTCCTCTTTTCTGAGAAGGCAGCAGTTGCTATGGAAACAGTTTAGCACTAGGATGTTACCTTTCCCGTAATACCCTCAGCTGTACAGATACACCACTCAATGTTCTATCCAATGCACTAGAGTATATAGTGATGTACATATAACTTGTACACAGTGGGAATGGGCAGGACAAAGTACACTAGGAGGAGTCTCTTAGCAGGTTGTCTGTGGAGCCAATGGGCGTGGCCACATGAGACGATGGGTCAGCATGGAGATGTAGCATATCCATAGCATTCCCTGTGAAAAGAGGGAGTACGGATATTGCATGTTAGCAGCAGTGACTGAGGGGCTACCTCTGATCTCATTGTCATCAACAGTGCAGCGGAGGATGTCTGGATTAGAGCGAGCCTTGGCTAGTCTAGCAAAGTCGTCGTCAGCCGCAGCTGTTATAGACTCAGCATCAGAGGATAGGGAGGGTCTTGTGACATGCACTGTAGGCTGTGGGGTTTCTTTCTGGCTGTCCCCTGCAGGGCTTCTCTGTACAATACAGTACCAGGAGGTTAATAAAGTGACATAGGCAGACTGGGAGGGCACTACCGGCTGGTCATGTTCTGTCTTGGGGAGGGTAATGCGAGGCCGGGGTGGAGTGCGCTGAGTGTCATTGGGGAGTTGAGGCTCAAACAGACACTCTCTCTCGGGAGTAGCTGGGAATTGGCCTTGCTGCTCCTGCAGGATCTGAGGAGAGTGATGAGGGTGTACACACCATTCAGTGGCTATCTCTTGTACTGCTAACCTGATGAGGGTATACACACCATTCAGTGGCTATCTCTTGTACTGCTAACCTGATAGGCTAGGTAGAATGCCTTGGCTACTGCAAGAGCAAGAGCATATGCTTTATCCTCAGATGCACAGCGGAATACATAGCAGTAGAATCTGTGCAGACAAGGGAACAGAATGGATGGTGGGTGGTATGGCACTTGACATCCACTCACTCTCCATCATTGTCCTTAGCAACAAAACTGAAGGCCTTGCGCTGTGAGCGATCAGTGCCACAGTACGAGACACGGAACAGTGGAAGGTCACACACTATATCGCCCCCCTCTGTCTTCTTCACTCGCAGGTTGGTGGTGGTCACCTTCACTCTCACCTCTTCCCCGTCCTCCCCCCACAGCTGCCTCACCGTGGAGTCTGTCACGCCGTGGTCCTGGGCCAGAAAGCTCGACACCAGTCTGCAGCCCAGATAAGACACCTAGTTAACACGGAGGGAAGGAAGAGGGTCAATGTACGTAAGGCAGTAGTGATCTGCCTGCCTGAAAGTTGATGCCCTGTACAAAGGGAGTCGTGTCTCGCTCCGGTGAGAGCGGCCGAGGTTCCTCCTCACAATCCGCACGGTTTTGTGTGCCAAACTTCCTCCTAAACAGAGGACTGTTTCTGATGGTATCCACAGCCCCGCTAGCCGCTTTCTTCACGGCATCCATAGCTCTTGTCCAATAAGGGGGCGGGGCAAATCGTATGTAAACATGGGCGTGGCTCATAACTAGACGTAGCCATGTCTGATGGCCGCATTCCCATGTACTCCAAGACTCCTAACAGAGCGTGGGAAATTCTGAGGTCAAAGCAGAAAGTTAAAAAAGTGGAGCCACTGGCCCACAGTGCACCTAAGCCTCCTGGCCACACACGCTTCGTGTGCATATCTGGTAAGAACCACATGACAACTGTTGCTATTGGCGTACCTGGTATCCCATGTGATTGTCGGGTACAGACACTCATAATCGGATACCTGGAGACTTCCAAGTTCCCGTGGGAGATGTTCTCATTCACGCAGGAGATTTTTCAAATGTTGGACTTCCAAAAGAAGTGAAACGCTTCAAAGAGTTTCTGGACCAGCAACCACACACCCACAAGGCATGCCTCATGCATACCTCTCTCCATTTGTAGAGGTGTAAGTGATGCAGACTATGTACATCATTATAGGTAGTGATAGCAGGTAACCATGACTTGACTTTTGACCTGAAGAACTATGGCTCACTTTGGCGACGCTTTGGCCACTCAGAACAGTTTCAATGCCAGCCATTACGTGACCTTGTTGCCACGGCAACAGGAGTAACCTATCTGGAAGACTCTGGGACTGTTATTAATGGCATTTCCATCTGGGGATCACCATGGTAACACAAACTTTGGTTGTATTCTCTTTGCATTTCTGTGATCTCTCTGTGTGTGTAGGCAGCCTGAGTTTGGAGGCTGGGCCTTTAACTTAGAGCGTGGTCAGCCATGTCAGGACCAGTGGGACCAGATCCCCAGTGGTGTTGATGTACTTGTGACCCATGGACCCCCCATTGGCCATGGGGACTTGTGCAAAGGTGGAGGTCGTGCTGGCTGTGTCCAGCTGCTGCAGACAGTCCAAGAGAGAGTGAGGCCAAAGTATCATATCTTTGGCCACATTCACGAAGGTAGCCAGCTCTCTCATTTCAGAAGATGTGTGATTGCACAATATCTCTCAGGTTATGGGCTGACTACTGATGGCCATACTGTGTACATCAACTGCTCTACATGTGACTTCAACTACAGACCAGTCAACCCCCCAGTGATATTTGACCTTCCCAATCCATAGACCCATCACAAGGATATGTAATTATGAGTTATAATAAAACACACATTCTATATATGGAGTATCACATGATGTGTCTAACACAGGCATGTACAAAGGGCTAAAATGTAAGTGAAGAGATTGGGAAGACATCAGTACTTGGGAGGCTGTTCCAACGCTGTCTTTCTCTGCTTCACAAGTTTCATAGCTGCCTTCTCTTTCCGGATATCCAGAGCTAACCCTGTGCAGTATTAGAAGTACCTTTGAGTAGACACATTGTGGTTCTAGGTGTACTATATACCTCCAGCCAGCATGATATTAAAGAGCTGGAATACCAAGAGCCCTATACCAAAACCCAGGATCACAGAAAGGTTTTGTTGAAATACATTCCGCACGGCATCCAGACATCCCTCAGAATGGATGTCACTATCAGCAAGTCGATAATAGTACTCCTGCAAGATGAGACAGTGAGCACAGAAGGGAGGGTGGTTGTATAACACTTACTGAAGTGGCATTAAGAGCTTGTATTCCACACTGTACATTGACTACTTCGTTCTCCTCCTGCAGGAGTTACTGTCAACATTACCACAGCATGTGTGTAGTACTAACACTCACCAGAACACAGCAGGAATAGGGGACAGAGCAGCGCTGGAAAGTTTGACTGGAGCAGTTGAAGTACGGGTTAGCCGTCCAATCCTCGGGTCCATTCACTCCACAGCATTGGAACAACTAGATTAGTGACAGAGATGTCCACACGGCAGTACTCCAGTAGCATGCACTCCCAGTGACATACCTCAGACTGCACATTGTCAATGATGCTGGCCTTGTCAGGGTCATCATAGTATTCCACTATGGCTTCATTCAGAGTTGACTCAAGGGCTGTGTATGCCTGAAATGGGTGGGCAACAAATAGGGTGTATGCTCTAGTCTCAGGACTGGATATCTTACACTATCTTGCCGTAGATAGACATATACCACTACTACAATCTCCGCTAACACCAGACATGTCAGGACACCAGTGTACTGGGTGGAAGTATATACATAGTAAGTAGTATGGGAGGCAGTATACAACCAACACACATACCACTAGCAGTGGAACATATAGCTCTAGTAGAGCTCCAAAGCAGCCACAGAAACCGAGAATGAACAGCAAACCTCCAATAATACACAGCAGGATGGCAGGGGCAGTCAGAAAGTTGTCTACATCCAAATTATCCAAATTAGTTTCAGGAGCTCTGAGAACATACACACCAGCTCCCAGGAGGGCAACACCTAACAACTAAGAGAGAGATACATACATCAGGCAGAACACGGAAGTGGTATAAACCATAGATTCTGTCTCGTCATTGTGAAGAGCTCCATTCCGACTTACCCACACGATTATGTTAGTGACAAAGAGTAAGAACTTGACGATCAAGTTCCACCAACCAAAGTCGTTTGGGTCCCCGTAAGCCATGACGAGAGTCTACTTTCAGCAAACAACAATGGGCGTGCCACCAGGGAATAGCCTCAATTCCGTTCGGACCGGCGTCACATCCTGGCCTGCATCCAGCCCCACCCCTTCTCGACGAGCAGCAATGAGTGCAGCCCCCTCTGCAAAACACCAGGAGGGGCTTGACGCCTTGAACGCTGCGTGTCGTGGGCTTTATCCAGAGCAACCCAATCCATGTCAAATAAGTGCCGTGGTGAAATACTGGTCAGTTCATTGTAAACTAGCTACTTTGCCTCTTTCAGTCGTAATCTCTCTGTTTAGGTTGGGGGGTCCAGATCCGCTTGACTTCATTACTGTATACAGCAACAATGGTGACAGGTCTAAAGGAGTACCTTCTCACTGGCATTATATTTCATGTGGATTATCTGATCTCTATGGCGATGGCCGGGTGCACAAGTACGTACGTGTACATGTATATATGAAGTGCATGGTGTATTCGATGTGTGCCAATTGCCTCGATCTGCAGAATTGCAGCGAATGCTGGTCAGGCCAGTGGATATGGATTTGAATTGACATTTCGACTGAAGAGAGACCCAGATGACAGTAGTCCTCCTCCTGCATGGCCTGCTGCACTCATGCAGGTCTCAACAACCATTATATATTTCTAAATACCAAGTCTGAGCTCACCTGTTCATCAGGTTGAGATGCTTTGTGATTTGTATGCAGGATTCGGCCCAGCCAGCTGAGCTGCCTTGGTAGCTCAGTTGGTAAGAGCATTGCCTGGAAAGCTGATGGTTGTGGGTTTGAGTCCCACGCGAGGCAGCCAATTTTTCTTTGAAAAATTATGGTTTCGGGTGAGTTGTGTTGTGTTGCTTTGCCTTTCTGTTGTGTTGTTGTTGTTGCCTTGCCTTTCACAGCATTTCTTGGAGTAATTGTTCATGCACATAATATACCCCTCTATACCATTATTTGTGCAGGCTATAGCTCGTTATGTGTTCCGTAGTGGTAATCCTCTGTGCAGTGGGGACCACGTGTCATGGCACACTCCCTTAAACAATAAGAAGCAGTGTTCCCTCAGACACATGCTTCTAGCTGAGGATCCTCAACTCACACAGCTAAACACTAACTTAGGCTCAGTGAAATTTTTGCAGGTACTAGCTATAGTAGTTGTAAACTTATGTGATTAAAAGGCATAAGCCTTTTCCAGATAATTGCCATAATGACAGAAGAGCTGGAGGCAGCTCAGAAGTGGAATGGAGATGGGGTCTTGGAGCTCATGAGGAAGCATGCTAGGTGTGTGTATGTGTGTGTCTTTGAACTTTAGTGAACCGAAGAGGGTTATACATGCAGTATGGGTGGAGAGTGGCTGGTATGTGATATAAAAAGACAGGTCTCTGTATTTCAGGAAGACACCAGTGCACAAGTAAGTTATAGGTCACACACACAGTAAGTTATAGTTATTGATGGCTGCAGGCTACTCTAGAAGATGGCCTTGCACGAGATGGTTCTAACCTGAGTGGTGTGAGTACTGTATGTGACTGGAAGGAAGAGAATGACACTTTGGCAGGTAGTCAGCAAGTGGATGCTAATGGTGTTTACATCATACCCAAACTACACCTCGAGTTAACATTAGAAGCTGTTGCTCTTCTACCACTGGTCATAAAGTATGCATCACACATTGCATTGCAATGCATTGTCTCCATGTCAAATATACATGCATATAGGGGTCGCTTGGGACACCATCGTCACTTTACCTTCACAAGCACAGCAGGAGAGAAGGCAGTGACACTTGTATCTGATGGCGTAGAAGGAGCATTTGCAAATGAGCATCAAGTCTTTGCTTGTCAAGGTTCCTGGCTACAAATTTACTTCAGTAAAGAGCTCTGTCAAGACATACTGCATTCCCTGCAGCAACTACTGGATATAGGGCAGGAAAAGGTGAGTACGTGTGCATTTAGAATGCCATTGCATTGAATTTTCTCCATGCAGTCTTCACTGGTCCTACCTAAGATGCTAAGTTGGCAACATCACAGATTAACATTAATTATTTTACCAAACTAGTGACACTTTGTAGTAGAGAAATAATATATACACATCCTCCGCGACATAACTGACTGCCCTTTTTTCTGCGGGTCAAAGGTCATACATCACGAAGATATTCCAGGCGAGCGTTTACACCGGATTTCGGGTCCGTTGTCGTTCGTTTTTCCATTGACGGCTGCACATGCGCATTAGGCTATAACCGTATTTGCTCTCATCTACAAGCAGATAGCATAGACTGGTAGAGACTAGAGGGGATACTGGTAGAGACTAGAAGGGAGACTGGGAGAGACTAGAGGTAGACTGATAGAGACTAGGGGAGACTGGTAGAGACTATAGGGGAGACTGGTAGAGACTAGAGGGGAGACAGGGAGAGACAAGAGGGGGAGAGTAGTAGAGACTGGTAGAGACTAGGGGAGACTGATAGAGACTGATAGGGACTAGAGGAGAGACTGGTAGAGACTACAGGGGAAACTGGTAGAGACTAGAGGGTAGACTGGTAGAGACTAGGGGAGATTGGTAGAGACTAGAGGGGAGACAAGGAGAGACTAGAGGGGAGACTGGTAGAGACTAGGGGAGACTGGTAGAGACTAGGGGAGACTGGTAGAGACTGGTAGGGACTAGAGGTGAGACTGTTACAGACTAGAGGGGAGACTGGTAGAGACTGGAGGGGAGACTGTTAGAGACTATAGAGGGGAGACTGGGAGAGACTAGAGGGTAGACTGGTAGAGACTAGGAGAGACTGGTAGAGACTAAAGGGGAGACTGAGAGAGACTAGAGGGGAGACTGGTAGAGACTAGAGGGGAGACTGGTAGAGACTAGAGGGTAGACTTGTAGAGACTAGAGGGGAGACTGGTAGAGACTAGGGGAGACTGGTAGAGACTGGTAGGGACTAGGCTGGTAGAGACTGGTAGGGACTAGGCTGGTAGAGACTGGTAGGGACTAGGCTGGTAGAGACTGGAGGGGAGACTGGGGCAGGGTAGACTGGTAGAGACTAGAGGGGAGACTGGTAGAGACTAGGGGAGACTGGTAGAGACTGGTAGGGACTAGGCTGGTAGAGACTGGTAGGGACTAGGCTGGTAGAGACTGGAGGGGAGACTGGGAGAGACTAGAGGGTAGACTGGTAAAGACTAGAGGTGAGGCTTGGAGAGACTAGAGGGGAGACTGGTAGAGACTGGTAGAGACTAGGGGAGACTGGTAGAGACTTGTAGGGAGTAGAGGGGGACTGGTAGAGACTAGAGAGGAGACTGTTAGAGACTAGAGGGGAGACTGGGAGAGACTAAAGGATAGACTGGTAGAGACTAGTGGAGACTGGTAGAGACTAGAGGGGAGACTGGTAGAGACTAGAGGGGATACTGGTAGAGACTAGAGGGGAGACTGGGAGAGACTAGGTGAGACTGGTAGAGACTAGAGGGGAGACTGGTAGAGACTAGAAGGGAGACTGGGAGAGACTAGAGGGGAGACTGCTAGATTCTGGTAGAGACTAGGGGAGACTGGTAGAGACTGGTAGGGACTAGAGGGAAGACTGGCAGAGACTAGAGGGGAGACTGGTAGACACTAGAGGGTAGACTGGTAGAGATTAGAGGTGAGACTGGGAGAGACTAGAGGGGAGACTGGTAGAGACTGGTAGAGACTAGAGGAGACTGGTAGAGACTGGTAGGGACTAGAGGGGGACTGGTAGAAACTAGGGGAGACTGGTAGAGACTGGTAGGGACTAGAGGGAAGAGTGGTAGAGACGAGAGGGGAGACTGTTAGAGACTAGAGGGGAGACTGGTAGAGACTGGTAGAGACTAGAGGGGAGACTGGTAGAGACTGGTAGAGACTATATAGGGGAGAGTGATAAAGACTGGTAGGGACTAGAGGAGAGACTGGCAGAGACTAGGGGAGACTGGTAGGAACTAGAGGGGAGACTGGTAGAGACTAGACGAGACTGGTAGAAACTAGAGTGGAGACTCTTAGGGACTAGAGGGGAGACTAGTAGAGAGTAGAGGTGAGACTGGTAGAGACTAGAGGGGAGACTTGTAGAGACTGGTAGAGACTAGGGAAGACTGGTGGAGACTGGTAGGGACTAGAGGGGAGACTGGTAGAGACTGGTAGACTCTAGGGGAGACTGGTAGAGAGTGGTAGGGACTAGACGTGAGACTGGTAGAGACTAGAGGGGAGACTGGTAGAGACTAGAGGGGAGACTGGGAGAGACTAGAGTGTAGACTGGTAGAGACTAGGAGAGACTGGTAGAGACTAGAGGGAGACTGGTAGAGACTAGAGGGGAGACTATGTTAGAGCCTGGAGGGGAGACTGTGAGAGACTAGATGGTAGACTTGTAGAGACTAGGGGAGACTGGTAGAGACTAGAGGGGAGACTGGTAGAGACTAGGGGAGACTTGTAGAGACTGGTAGGGACTAGAGAAGAGACAAATAGAGACTAGAGGGTAGACTGTTAGAGACTAGAGGAGACTGTTAGAGACTAGAGGGTAGACTGGTAGAGACTAGAAGGTAGACTGGTAGAGACTAGAGGTGAGACTGGGAGAGACTAGAGGGGAGACGGGTAGAGACTGGTAGAGACTAGGGGAGACTGGTAGAAACTGGTAGGGACTAGAGGGGGACTGTTAGAGACTAGAGGGGAGACTGAAAGAGACTAGAGGGGAGACTGGGAGAGACTAGAGGGGAGACTGAGAGAGACTAGAGTGTAGACTGGTAGAGACTAAGAGAGACTGGTAGAGACTAGAGGGGAGACTGGTAGAGACTAGAGGGAAGACTATGTTAGAGACTAGAGGGGAGACTGTGAGAGACTATATGGTAGACTTGTAGAGACTAGGGGAGACTGGTAGAGACTAGAGGGGAGACTGTTAGAGACTAGAGGGTAGACTGGTAGAGACTAGAAGGTAGACTGGTAGAGACTAGAGGGGAGACTGGGAGAGACTAGAGGGGAGACGGGTAGAGACTGGTAGAGACTAGGGGAGACTGGTAGGGACTAGAGGGGGACTGGTAGAGACTAGAGGGGAGACTGTTAGAGACTAGAGGGGAGACTGGGAGAGACTAGAGGGTAGACTGGTAGAGACTATAGGGGAGACTGGGAGAGACTAGAGGGGAGAGTGGTAAAGACTGGTAGAGACTAGGGGAGACTGGTAGAGACTGGTAGGGACTAGAATGGACATTGATAGAGACTAGAGGGGAGACTGTTAGAGACCAGAGGGGAGACTGGGAGAGACTAGAGGGTAGACTGGTAGGGACTAGGGGAGACTGGTAGAGACTAGAGGGGAGACTGGTAGAGACTAGAGGGAAGACTGGTAGAGACTGGTAGAGACTAGGGGAGACTGGTAGAGACTGGTAAGGACTAGAAGAAAGACTGGTAGAGACTAGAGGGGAAACTGTTAGAGACCAGAGGGGAGACTGGTAGAGACTAGAGGGGAGACTGGGAGAGACCAAAGCGGAGTCTAGTAGAGACTGGTAGAGACTAAGGGAGACTGGTAGAGACTGGTAGGGACTAGAGGAGAAACTGATAGAGACTAGAGGGGAGACTTGTAGAGACTAGAGGAGACCAGAGGATATATAGACTGGTAGATACTAGAGGGTAGACTTGTAGAGACTAGAGGTGAGACTGGGAGAGACCTAAGGGGAGACTGGTAGAGACTGGTAGGGACTAGAATGGAGACTGGTAGAGACTAGAGGGGAGACTCATAGAGACTAGATGGGAGACGGTTAGAGACTAGAGGGTAAACTGGTAGAGACTAGGGGAGACTGGTAGAGACTAGAGGGGAGACTGGGAGAGACTAGAAGGAAGACTGGTAGAGACTGGTAGAGACTGGTAGAGACTAGGGGAGACTGGTGAAGACTGGTAGGGACTAGAGGGGAGACTGGTAGAGACTAGATGGGAGACTGTTAGAGACTAGGGGAGACTGGTAGAGACTAGAGGGGAGACTGGTAGAGACTATTGGAGACTGGTAGAGACCAGAGGAGAGACTAGAGACTAGAGGGGAGATTGGTAGAGACTAGGGGAAACTGGTAGAGGCGACTGGTAGACTAAAGTAGACTAGACTAGAGAAGACTAGACTAGAGTAGACTAGAATAGACTAGACTAGAGAAAACTAGACTAGAGTGGAAGACTAGACAAGAGTAGACTAGACTGGAGAGGACTAGACTAGAGTAGACTAGAGTAAAGAAGACTAGGCAAGAGTACACTAGGCTAGAGTAGACTACACTACAAAAGAAGAGACTAGAGTAGACTAGACTACAGAAGTTTAGACTAGACTAGAGTAGACTAGACTAGTAGACAAGACTAGAGAAGAAAAGACTATACTAGAGTCACATCAGACACTTTCAGGCTATAACATAACATTTTTGTATTAACAATGATTTCCTCTCAATTTCCGAAATAATATCCACAACACTTTACCAATCAACAATTTTAGGCATTTTACTGATATTACAAAAAACATTTCTGTTTACCAAGTTTAGAACTGAATAGCTTAAGTGGAACTCTTACTTGTAGAGACTAGAGGAGAGTAAGTATTGTAGAGTAATAAAATCGATAGGGAACATACAAGCAATTTAACAAAGCGAAATAAGCTGCGAAACATTGAATTCCGGTTGTCGTAAATGAGCTTCTCTCGTAAGTATCGGGCCTGTTCTCATCATGCAATGGCACAACTCTTAGTCCCCTATTGAAAAACATATATGGTAATGTCCACACGTTGTGTTTGTCGAAGTACAACTCCAAAGCTTGTCGCTAACCTGGCCGCTTTTCATCCAAGGTATCACCGCATTGCGCTCTATGCGTATAGAACAATGTGCGTATAGCGATATGCGTCAGGCCTTAATGCACCAGAGAATCACATCAACTTTACATCCAGTTTTAGGGTCCTCTTCTGTTATCACATCTGGTCAACTTCCGGTATCACATCCGAGTCCAATACCACTTTTCAGGTATTACATCCGGTACACTTTCGACAAAATACGGACTTTGACTAAACCAACAACTTGGAATTACAATTTGTACACTTCTTGGAAAAATTTCGGATTTCCGAACGAAATCAAGGACTTCCTGTATCACATCTGGTACGCTTCCGGTCACATGAAAATCATTCGGACCAAAACAATTTTCATCACCTTCCGGTGTCAAAACTGGTACACTTCCAGTCACATGACGGTCTTTAGACTAAATCAAAGACTTCTAATCCACTTCCGGTGTCACATTTGTTAGACTTTATGGCCAATCTGGCTTTCGCACTGAATACAATTCTTGGTCCACTTCGGGTCCCATTAAGAACTCTAACAAAATCACTCCCTGTCCGATAAACTTCCAGTGTCACATCCCGTCTAACTTCCGGTCGTAGGCCTCTTCCGACCAACTTCCGGTGTCACATCCTGTTCGTTTCCTGTGGCACATCTGGTACAATTTCCCGCCCTAGCCTTATCCCGATTAACTTCCGGCGTCACAACCTGTTCGCTTTCGGTTGAACATCCAGTCGGATTTCCGGCCCTACCCCAATTCCTACCAACTTCTTGTGTCACATCCTGTCCTCTTCCGGTGGAACATCCGGTTCATTTTCCGGCCCTAGCCCTTGCCCAATCAACTTCCGCTTTCATATTCGATTACATCCGGTGGAACATCCGGTCCGACATCCAGCCCTAGCCCTTGCTTAATCAACTTCCGGTTTCACATCCGATTCACTTCCGGTGACACATCCGGTTCACTTCCGGCGACACATCCTGTCCGACTTCCGGCCCTAGATCTTGCTCAATCAACTTCCGGTTCCACATCCGGTTCACTTCCCGTGAAAAATCCGGTCCGACTTCCGGCCCTAGGGCTAGGGCTAGGGCTAGGGGCTAGGGCTAGGGCTAGGGCTAGACACGCTCCCTAAATGATATATATATATACACGCTCAGAGGAGGTTGGACACGGTCACGTGAATCGTGTCAGCACGCTCACCGTGATTTCGGAGAAATTTTGAATTAACGAATAAGACCTTTGGTTTTTGTCATTGTCAGACCAGACCGACGTGGAGGTGAGGTGGAACCAGAGCCGCGAGTGACCGACATGTGCGTGCGTTGGTATACTAGTAATAAGTGCATTTTGCCTATTCCCTTCCGTCTGTCTGTCTGTAGAAAAAGGGGGTGGGGTGCGCGCATGCGCTAGAAAACACCAGCTTTCTTCTCCGAGAGGAGGCATTATTTGTGTGAGATCGCCATATAAAGATCGTTCCCATTGGTGAACGACACACGATGAAGGTGGGCACAGATGGCCACGAGCATTTTCGCCAGAAAAGGTTGTGGCACGTGACCCCAATTTTTCCATCTTCTGTTGTGAGCCTGCCACTGCAATTCAAAGCCTCTCAGCATGCGTAGACGGTGGAGTAGTGCTCCACAAACCGCGAGTTGAGCCTTGCAATCATCTCCCGTAAGCGCTAGAGCGCCTTAAGTTGTCCTAAAAATAGTAACGGTGGTCGCGTGATCCCCGTTCACCCTATGTATTAAAAAGCATTACGTAGCGTCTAACACACCCTGGGTGGTTTGTACACATTTATATGGGGCTTATGGCGAACCAATGTGGCGGGAAGTTTGAATGCTCCAGTTGACTGTGCGGGGCGCGCGTACGACAATCGTTAAGCGCGTTAATCTTAACCGTCGTGCTCGCCGGCGCTGCGCTGGAGAGCGCGCGTACAGACACCAAGTACAGCTACTAGTGTGACCACCAAGATGCCTGAAAATCTCTGCTTAAAAACTTTAACGTAGTGTGACTTCATAACACGAATGTGAAGAGTGTTATCCTTCAAGTACTGGGTCGGTGAGAGGGAGGGGGTGCGTAGAGATGCTTCCTTGTTTTTGTACTTTTCATCCATACATAGATCATTAATATTCTAACGTCAACTATTGTGATAGGCACTTAAAAAGCTTCCTGTGCACGCCAGACCAAAGTCATTAATATATATACTTACAATAGGAAACACACACACATTGTATATAAAACAATCCATTAAAGAGCTGGGGGCACACACAGATTAAATTTAGGAAGATGCTGCCCAACATCTTCCAGGGGAAAAACAGAGGTAAAAACCCTTTTAGGGAAAATTCTCTGAAAAAACCCAAAGAAAAAACCAGCTCGACACAGAGCATAAATATAATATGCATGCAATGTTCATGAGAGAGAGGGAGGCGCATTAGAGAGAGAGAGAGAGAGAGAGAGAGAGAGAGAGAGAGAGAGAGAGAGAGAGAGAGAGAGAGAGAGAGAGAGAGAGAGAGAGAGAGAGAGAGAGAGAGAGAGAGAGAGGCCACCACACGGAGATTGAGGAGGATTCTTCTTCCTCTTCTTCTTCTGCTTCTTTCTCTTCTTCCTCTTCTTCTGCTTCTTCCTCCACTTCTTCTGCTTCCTCTTCTTCTTTGTCTGCAGAGAGAGAGAGAGAGAGAGAGAGAGAGAGAGAGAGAGAGAGAGAGAGAGAGAGAGAGAGAGAGAGAGAGAGAGAGAGAGAGAGAGAGAGAGAGAGAGAGAGAGAGAGAGAGAGAGCCACCACACGGAGATTGAGGAGGATTCTTCTTCCTCTTCTTCTTCTGCTTCTTTCTCTTCTTCCTCTTCTTCTGCTTCTTCCTCCACTTCTTCTGCTTCCTCTTCTTCTTTGTCTGCTTCTTGCTTCTTCCTCCTCTAGCTTTTCTCAATCACCTTGTCTTGGTACACTTCATTACTAGATCTAATGTTGGGAAAGTGTGACTTAATGCTTTAAGTGTACATTACATTATGATTAAGTGTCCTATCAAACATGGTGAGGGAGAGTACATGTATACTCAAGAGGTTATATACCTACGATATTGGGTTCAAGAGTTTAACCATTCCAGAATGTGAAGTTCACCGGCTTTAAAGACTCCACTTCTGTCATCCCATGCAGAGTAAATTTAACAGCCATGCGAAGTAGAACATCTCCAGCGGATGGCCATGTGGAGTAGAACATCTCCAGCGGATGGCCATGCGAAGTAGAACATCTCCAGCGGATGGACATGTGGAGTAGAACATCTCCAGCGGATGGCCATGCGAAGTAGAACATCTCCAGCGGATGGACATGTGGAGTAGAACATCTCCAGCGGATGGCCATGCGAAGTAGAACATCTCCAGCGGATGGCCATGCGAAGTAGAACATCTCCAGCGGATGGCCATGTGGAGTAGAACATCTCCAGCGGATGGCCATGCGAAGTAGAACATCTCCAGCGGATGGCCATGTGGAGTAGAACATCTCCAGCGGATGGACATGTGGAGTAGAACATCTCCAGCAGATGGACATGTGGAGTAGAACATCTCCAGCGGATGGCCATGCGAAGTAGAACATCTCCAGCGGATGGCCATGCGAAGTAGAACATCTCCAGCGGATGGCCATGCGAAGTAGAACATCTCCAGCAGATGGCCATGTGGAGTAGAACATCTCCAGCGGATGGCCATGCGAAGTAGAACATCTCCAGCGGATGGCCATGTGGAGTAGAACATCTCCAGCGGATGGCCATGCGAAGTAGAACATCTCCAGCGGATGGCCATGCGAAGTAGAACATCTCCAGCGGATGGACATGTGGAGTAGAAGCGTTTCCAGTGGATGGTTATAACATGTGGAGTAGAACTGACATCTACACGAATGTTTAGGCAATGTATGAGTGAACAATACTCACAATTAAGTGATCCTGGCTCGTGTTCTTGACTGGAATGGGAATGGGCAGACCATGTTTCTATATTTCTGATGATATTCTGGAGGTATTCTTTCCAGTGTTTCCAGGTCGACATCGTGCCCATCGTAGCTAGAGTTCTGCGATAATAAGGTCCACAAAATACCTGTTTCATATTCAGTTTCATTCCCTATATCTGGGAGATTCTGCACGACAAACCTCAACCAGTAGGAGATAGTGTAATTACCAAGTAGCTCCTGGGGCTCTGACGACGTCAGAAGGGTCTCGTCTGCAACGACATTAAGAACAGATAATCTCACAGGTTTGTAAGTGATATTACAGTGACGACGAATCTCCTCGTTCACTGGAGCGGCAGAGAACCCTGTGCTTCCTCTACCTCTGTCACATTCTATGCACAGTTTCTTCACACCCTCTAAAAGCCCGCCTTGGTTAATAAAACGTCCCATTTCACTACCGGTGAACACATCTGGGTTGAACCGTACCATTCTCCCGTGTGTGAATACCTCCATTAAGTAATCAGTGGACTCCATGGTGTTAACGTTGGCAAGTGTGGGCTTATTGGAGTAGAGACAAATTGTTTTCCCCTTTTGAATTCTCCTTGTCGTGCGATGTGGAGGAGTCGGTGTAAGAAACAGACCTAGCCCTGCACCATCAAGTGTGCTTTTCAGCACTAATACATTGGCCTCATTCAGATGTTCTGTGCTCATTGTTACATGGCATGTAAATGCCTGATCTCCTTGGTCCCAATTCACGTCCACGCTCTGCGTTGAGGCTCCAAAGGCGGACTTCAGCTCCCACGGACAGAGGCTGGGTATATCTGACAACCCCCTAAACCGGTGAATTCCATCTACACTCACCGCCCAGGCCGTCTGGTATGCAGGTGGTGCATTGCTGGTTGGATAAGAGAGTCCACGCTCAATCAGCCGAACACCAGTGGCTTTTGGCAGTCTCTCCCCTGCCTCCAGTGAGAATATCTCAACAAAAAGTCTACTGGTGCTCGTGTAGGTAGTGTCAGTGTCTGGGATAATGAAAATCCATTCTGCTCGGGCCAAGTTTCCTCTGGAAGCCACTAATGCATCATATCCCCACTCCATTATATGTGAATCACTTGTGACTTCAGTATCGCTTAAAAAAGTGTCCTGTATTATCTTGTACACATGGCTTAATTCTATGGCATCATGGTATTGTTCCCGAAATGGCATCAGGTAGTATCCATGCGTCTGCTGCAGATTAAGACACTCTGGGAGAGTGGTGCAGCTCTTCTCGAGGTACTCGTTCAGTCCAGGGAAGAGTTCACACACTAAATATCCTCCGTCCCCATCAATGTATTGGATAGCCTCGACAGGACTCTCCCCTTTCTTTAGGGAAAATACCGGAGCCTTTGTGATGCCAGTTGCAATACTTGGAAGGCCAATGGTAGCGCTTATGTTTCTGGCCTTCTCAACAAGGTCCCTGGCCTGGCCCTGAGGATCTGAGCTCCAGACAAGTGGGCTCCATTCAGGTAACATTGCCACTTCCCTGCACTGGTCAAGAAATGTTTGGGTAAAGTTTTGGAAGTCGACTTCCTTGAGCCCACAAGAACTTTGGGTCAGGTCACAGGGTGGTCTGCGCTGGTTCTCGGGGCCTCCATCTGAATCCTTGGCAGCAGAGCATTCACTGCACCCATGATGAGAGCACTCATCACGGATTCTTCTGTAGTAAGCAGACTTTGAGATGCCTGCAAAATTACACAGTGAAAGTTCAAGATCTACAATTCCCAGTTGGTGGCGTGAAGCGATCTTGTTGAGGAGAGTGCCAATTCTATATCGTACGTAATTGGCAACTCTGCGTGATTCTTGTAAAAGCGTAGTGATGTGTGAATAGGTTTGTTCGACGAAGTGTTCTTTGTTTGGGTCCATTTCAGGTGGTGAAGACCTGGTAACCTGGTCAAGATGTTCAGACAAACGGGCTAGAGGGGAGACCGGTGACGAAAGGTGTAGTTCCATCACTCTCTTTGCAAACTGGAAGGATGGTTCGGTGCTCTTGCCAATCAACTCCCTACGCCTCTTCGACACACTGCCATATATGCAGGCATTACTCACCCAGGACAATTCAGTTGTTCCTCTGTCACCACGCGCATAGACACGTGTAGAACCCGGGGGCTGTGATCTATGGGATGATTCGTTGCTTTGTGAGAGTGGTGCAGGTAATGACGATGCCTCGATAGCAGGAGAGGGTGGAGTTGGAGCAGGAGGAGGTGGTGGAGGAGGAGAAGGGAGTTCAGTAGTTGAGGCAGTTGAGTGGCTGCTTGTGCTTGCAGGAGATGGTGGAGGGAGTGCACTAGTCGAGGCAGTAGAGTGGCTTCTACTCGCCTCCCCTCCATGATCACGGCGAGGTCTTTTTCTACTGCTTGCGACCTCCATCTGCTCGTGGTGCAGAGTGGCAGCCTCCTGTAAGCTATTGAGTAAAGTTGTAGCTTCTTGGAGGTTTGCCACAACTGACTTCAAAGTTTGGTTATCGTCGTCAGCAATGTTGCCAGCAACAATGCTGGCGACGATGGAGTTGATGGCGTCGATGACGCCTTGAATGCTGGTTACATCCTGCAGAGGGGCAAAAGGTGAATGTCATCCTAAAGGTTACGGGTTCGACAACCAAGACCTAGATTCTATTTACGCTCGACGCGTGAACTAGTGCTATCTCTCGGGGGCCCAAATGCACACAGAAACAAGCTGTAAACACTCACCATGACAACTGTAGTCTTGAGAATTTCAAAAAATTTGAATTTCAATTGGCGCACGTGCGACCCTTGACCTTATTCTATTCGAAGCGTGGCATTTAGGTGGAAGATGTTATTTGGCCAAAGCTGACCAAACCCGACATGTGGGTGCGTTGGTACGTGCATTTGTCTATTTCTGTCTGTCTGTCTGTCTGTCTGCTATGTAGGCGCCTGCTCTGTTTGAAATAGGGGGTGGGTGCATGCTCTCTTCTCCGTCTAAAGCTGAGACGAGGCGATAATTTTCGCCATATAAAGATCGTTCCCATTGGCGAACGACACACGATGAAGGTAGGCACAGATGGCCACAAGCCTTTTTGCCAGAAAAGGTTGACGCACGTGACCCCAATTTTGTGTGACCCCAATTTTGTGTGTCTACCCGGTCAGGAGTTCTGAGCCACTACATTTGTTAAGGCTAATTAGTGCCATTCCTACATATAGAGTCTACTGACTCTAGTATATATACCTACCTATATTTTCCTGTGACTAAGTAAGCTCACTCATGTAATTGTGGGCCACTCCTCTAACAAGAAACCGAAAATAGACTTTTCTCACTTAAAATGGTTGAGGGGCTATGTAGAGTAGCCCCTCTAATTAGGACAGTCAATGAGGATGCGTTCTGCTCAAATATCATGTTGTGTTTATTAGTACACCTCATAATTGAGGATTTTTATTAGAACGCTACCTGGAATACGACCCAATGTAAGGCAGCGAGCTTTAATCATCATCTTTTGCCCACAAATCTTCCATATACTTCCAATTAAATGCGTTTCTGTAGCGTGTGCGCTTTTTCAAAGATTTGAGCATGCGCACACCTACATGTATATACCCAGCTCGCATGCACATTATAACCAACAATCCTGTGGTCACTACATGTTGTACCTCCACCTAACACATTGCGCATACGCCAAGGGTTTGTACTTTAATTGTCTTTGTTTTACTACACAGATACAAATCAGCGAATATATGTGAATACATGGAAATTACAATGAATACAGTTATCAGTGTTTTACTACACGGTGTATATCGACTGGATCTGAATGGAGTACATACATGTTTTGTTCCCGGTTAAACACCACATCAATTGGGTGTACCAAAGCAGAAAAAGACTCACTCCATGTATCCGTCCCAACAACAAGCCGGTAGAATACTTCTCCATCTTTACATATTGGTTCCATATGGGCAAGGAGGACTTCCTTTTTATTTGAATTAAGACGGATGATCTTTCCAAGTATAATTTGTGGTCTCTCCTTCGTGGATGCCTCTTCTACAACAGCAATGATATCACCAACTCCAAAGGAAGGGGTATCATCCTCGTCATCATCCACTTCCTCATCGCTCCATTCAGCAAGCTGGCGGAGAGTGCTCTTTCCAAGGGCACTGACTGCCCCCCGCAGTCTCTCCCCACTTGTTCGCCTGTCGTACGTGTTTCTTTGCTGTGTGGGTATATATGTAAGGTGGATTACAAGGTGTCGTGTACATTACAGTCAAACACACATGCAACTTACGTGATGAACAGAATGCCTCATTGCGTAGGCAAACTCTTCTTTCATCTTATCGGTCAACTCCCCAAAGTCACGGTCTCCATCTCTACCAAGTAGATAGGTAATAAAGCTGGACCTCAAGGTGCTTGGTCCAACAGACATCCCCGACCAGCGTTGGAATATACTGGACACAAAGCCATTCCATCTGCTGGAGTCATGGTCGTTCTCAAATGATCGTCCATTAGTATCCTGAAGTAGAGAATGGAGATTAAAGGCAGCAATGTGTGTGTGTGTGTGTGTGTATGTGTGTGTGTGTGTGTGTGTGTGTGTGTGTGTGTGTGTGTGTGTCTCACCACAAATACATAACTGTGCTCGCTGCACATTGATTGATGAAGTAGCAAGGGACGATGTTTCGTCACATATCTGTGGATGTGGTGTATGAAGTAATCGAATTCATCTAGTGAAATTTTTTGAGATCCTTTCGATTTTGAAGTCTTGTGACCCCCTATGTAGATTGCTGCCTGTCGACCATCGTCACTCAAGAAGAGAACATTTTCACTCCTATCATCCGGAGTTGGGGGGACAAGGCGAATTTCAGAAGGGTGACATCGCTGAAAGCGCAATGTACGATACTCCTGCGCCCGTCCAGGTGGGAGGCAGGAGTAAAAAAGCAGGACCATGTATTTTATACTTTCCCTTGCTTGACAAATTCCAGGGGGGGCCAATTCATAAGCCTCCTTTTGCATTTTTACTGTTTCTATGACCTCCTCCCAGTGGAGCCAACGTTTTTTTTGGGACAGCTCCTCCCACGAATTGGCACCCCTCTGGGACTGCCGTTTGCTGTCGTAGTCTCGAAGCCAACATTTGTAAACTTCATAAACACCAGATGAATCCACCCCATCGGAATCAGAAGAAACAAAGCGTAGTCCCCGCTGAGCTGCCTGGATGTAGGCCATGATGTTGCCTGCCGATGCATTCCGCTCTGCCTGTGAGTTTGGTCAATATTGCATAAGTGCATTCACTGTAAATAGCACATGCACATGTACTGCATGGCCACGTGCTTATATACACAGCCAGGTAAGTAGGTCGGGAACAAGTAGCCTAAATACACATTTGATTAAGGACACAGATTACGAGCTTACGACTTGTGTATGTTATATACATGTACACACATACATGTATATGTATCTCAATACCTTAAGGTGTTGGATGAATTCACCGAACAGTTCAGGATTTGCTGTGTCTTTTAATGAAGGAGTCCTGTGCGTTGAACTGTACACATAACTACAGAACACTGCAGGGAAAGTGAGTGAAGTGCATGAGCTGTGCATGTGTGAGGGGGTTGTACCACTCACAGAGTAACTTCTGTTTGGTTTTTTCAATTGTAGAGCTTCCCAGCTCTGGCCCTCCCTGGAGCTTCGGTCTTGTCATCCACCGAACGAATCGCTCCATCCCCTCAACTTTATCCCTGTACATTGACAGAGATCTTTTCCTTTTTTTCGGGACTGGGGGTGAAGCCTCACTGGATGCAGAGGCAGGTGCATGTGTACTTGCGGTGGAGTGGGGGCGGCAGGATGGGGAGACAGACAAGGAACCATCGATGACTTTCAGGTCAGTGGGTTTGGAAGAAGGTGGGGAAGGAGGGGGGGGGGGAGGGGAAGGAGGGGCAGGGGGAGGAGAAGGGGAAGGGGAATGGGAAGGGGGAGGGGGAGGGGAGGGAGGAGGAGCAGGAGGAGGAGAAGAGGAGAGCTGGGTGGAGGAGGAGGAAGAGCATTGTCCCACACGTTTTAAAATGTCCACCACCCCAGCCTCTGCTATCATTCTTCCTTTACTTGCTTTTTTTGAAAGAATTCCATTTTCCTTCAGAAGAGAAAGAACATTGACTGGTACGTCAACAAGTGGATATCTCAAATGACGCCGCAGGGTTGATGCAGCAATTGAAAATTTTTGTTTAAATTCAGCTGGAAAGAAATAACGCTCCCCATCAAGATTATAAGTGTGGAGGGAGCGTCCTTCCAGATCTACCTTCTCGAGTTCAGCAGTCATTGCAATGGTGAGCTGCAGTAGAGCATTGCTATTGTCATATACACAGAAATTCATGCACAAATTAAGTTCTGTAGCACCATGTATGCAATGGAGTATCCCAGTACACTTATGTGTATATCGTCCCGTAATTATGCTATTGCATTGCTGTACAATAACAAACTCACAGATATCTTATCGATGTGGGTCGACGGAAGTTGAAAGCAGCAGTAGCAACAGCAGTAAGCAACAGTAGCAACAGTTTGTCAGAAAGATTGAACACTGGAAATTCTGTGTTTTTTTCCCATTTATATAGAGCCCTAGCCTCTTACTGATGTGAGGCATGTGGCTTCTATCTACATGTTACTACCATCCTAATTTGTTGTTTCTCAGCATTATGACTTGGTACAGGATGGAAGTAAGTTGTAGAAAAACATCATCCACATCCTTAATCACCAGTTGAGCACATGTAAATGCCTGAACATCTGTCTGGTGTGCTCTTAGCCTCGTCCCCAGGCTCTCTTTTTCTTTGTGGGAGGGGCGGGGAAAAAGAGAGCCTGGTATCCACTGTCTGCGCATGCTTGAAAGTAATCGTATTCCATTGTATATTACCGTGAAATTGTACAGTAATCTAATCTGTATACTTGCCACTGTATTCATGTTACATACTGAGACTGCGTCGGCTGTGAGTTCTCTTGCTGTCAAGCACGCCCTCTCCTGTCTTTTAAGGTTTGTTAGCCTGGTCTCAATGGCTAGCACCTGTCTTATACAAGTGTGCAAGTCAATCCAATTGGAATGAATAAGCCTCGGCTAAAATTCCCCTGACCTTCTACTATACACCGACAAACAAAATATGACACAAGCGGTCCTAGCTGTGTCGATGCACAGCTGTGTGGCTTGATCCGTATACTCTAACTGCAATGACCGTTACATTCCTCCGTTTATTCTGTATGGGAATAAACGATGTATTATACGGAAAATAAACGGATACCAGGCTCTTTTTTTCCTGCCCTTCCCACAAAGAAAAAAGAGAGCCTGGGGACGAGGCTAAGTGTGCTCTGCGTCCACCTTTTTCCATGTGAAGCGCCGCAGTGGGCCAGGGCGTCTTTGGTGGTTTCATTACCTCGGCCCTGCCCTGCCCGTTACTGTTGGATTTGAATTAGGTGGTGGGGCTTGCTTAGGTAGGCTTGTGTGGTTTGTGGTGGATGAATATTATTGTTCTGAAACCACAACTTCTCAGGCCGTTTACCTGTGCACACCTTTTTCCATGTAGGTGTGGTGGCTCTTGATGTGACATGACACTTTTCTTGTGACTTGTAGAGTAGGGTGGAGACTGGAGAGAACAACAACAACCGGAGGCCCTTGCACTTGAGTGGTGTGAGTTGTATTGTAATTAAAGCATGTAGGTTAGGGTGCTTTAATCAGGGTGCACTTACAAGTTGAGCATAATTATACATGTAAAGGGGTTGGCCAAGGGAGGCTGGGCCTGGTGTACACACTGTTTGATGTTGGTTGTTGTCCTACATGTTACTTCCATCCTGTATAGGTGTAGTAGGGATGTGGGTGATGTTTTCCTACATGTTACTACCATCCTAATTGGAAAACTTTGTTCTTCTAAGTGTACCTTGATTAAGGATGTGGGTGATGTTTTTCTACAACTTACTTCCATCCTGTACCAAATCATAATGTCCAAATTGTGAGAAGAACAAAGTTTTCCAATTAGGATGGTAGTAACATGTAGGAAAACATCACCCACATCCCTACTACACCTATACAGGATGGAAGTAACATGTAGGACAACAACCAACATCAAACAGTGTGTACACCAGGCCCAGCCTCCCTTGGCCAACCCCCCTCAGTCTCCCCTCCATGGTCTCTACCAGGATGTGGGTGATGTTTTTCTACAACTTACTTCCATCCTGTACCAAATCATAATGTCCAAATTGTGACCAGTTCAGCATAATTATAATGTAGGTGTGGTGTCTCCTGATACAGCTAAGGGGTTGGCTAAGGAGGGTCATTGGCTAAGAGGGATGGCTTCTCCTGGTGTTACTCGTGTACATACTGTTCGATGTTGGTTGTTGTCCTACATGTTACTACTATCCTGTACAGGTTTAAATTGTTACTCACATTATGTCTTCATAGGACATCACAACCCACATCCTTAATCCAGGTGCACTTACATGTACCTCCCTCCCCACCTCCCTCTCCCCCTCCCTTCTTTATACAGGAGCTTAGATTGCAGAGAAGGTTCGAGTTGGTCCTTTCTTTACCCAAGTATTTATTGTTGTTATAGGGTTTAGTTTTATCAAACTGTTGCGTTTTTATTCCTCTGTTTTTTTATCACGATGTACCAGCATAAGCATCATAATGGTCTCTACATTGTTTCACCAAATGTCCAATGCCAACTCTGTCAATTTCGTAATCACTGCTGTAGATGTACACTGCATTTTCTCACACGTCAAGCAGAATGAAACTGTTTTTTTAAGCTGCAAAACATTGCAAGGGGTTAACATACAGCTATTATGCATGTGCAGAGGACGATGAATGTTGGCCAATAGTAATAGGAGTAATAGTAGGGGAGACTGGTAGAGACCAGGAGAGACTGAGGGACGAATGAAGTCTGGAGGCAATGGACGGTATTGTACGCATGCGTGTGCGCATGC
>OZ019964.1:0-77313 GCA_963970385.1 Theonella swinhoei
CCCTAGCGCCTAGCCCGCCTAGCCCTAGCCTAGCCCTAGCCCTAGACCTTACCCTAGCCCTAGCCTAGCGGTCCCTAGCCCTAGCCACTACCCTAGCCCTAGCCCTAGCCCCCTAGCCCTAGCCCTAGCCCTAGCCCTAGCCCTAGCCCTAGCCCTAGCCCTAGCCCTAGCCCTAGCCCTAGCCCTAGCCCTAGCCCTAGCCCTAGCCCTAGCCCTAGCCCTAGCCCTAGCCCTAGCCCTAGCCCTAGCCCTAGCCCTAGCCCTAGCCCTAGCCCTAGCCCTAGCCCTAGCCCTAGCCCTAGCCCTAGCCCTAGCCCTAGCCCTAGCCCTAGCCCTAGCCCTAGCCCTAGCCCTAGCCCTAGCCCTAGCCCTAGCCCTAGCCCTAGCCCTAGCCCTAGCCCTAGCCCTAGCCCTAGCCCTAGCCCTAGCCCTAGCCCTAGCCCTAGCCCTAGCCCTAGCCCTAGCCCTAGCCCTAGCCCTAGCCCTAGCCCTAGCCCTAGCCCTAGCCCTAGCCCTAGCCCTAGCCCTAGCCCTAGCCCTAGCCCTAGCCCTAGCCCTAGCCCTAGCCCTAGCCCTAGCCCTAGCCCTAGCCCTAGCCCTAGCCCTAGCCCTAGCCCTAGCCCTAGCCCTAGCCCTAGCCCTAGCCCTAGCCCTAGCCCTAGCCCTAGCCCTAGCCCTAGCCCTAGCCCTAGCCCTAGCCCTAGCCCTAGCCCTAGCCCTAGCCCTAGCCCTAGCCCTAGCCCTAGCCCTAGCCCTAGCCCTAGCCCTAGCCCTAGCCCTAGCCCTAGCCCTAGCCCTAGCCCTAGCCCTAGCCCTAGCCCTAGCCCTAGCCCTAGCCCTAGCCCTAGCCCTAGCCCTAGCCCTAGCCCTAGCCCTAGCCCTAGCCCTAGCCCTAGCCCTAGCCCTAGCCCTAGCCCTAGCCCTAGCCCTAGCCCTAGCCCTAGCCCTAGCCCTAGCCCTAGCCCTAGCCCTAGCCCTAGCCCTAGCCCTAGCCCTAGCCCTAGCCCTAGCCCTAGCCCTAGCCCTAGCCCTAGCCCTAGCCCTAGCCCTAGCCCTAGCCCTAGCCCTAGCCCTAGCCCTAGCCCTAGCCCTAGCCCTAGCCCTAGCCCTAGCCCTAGCCCTAGCCCTAGCCCTAGCCCTAGCCCTAGCCCTAGCCCTAGCCCTAGCCCTAGCCCTAGCCCTAGCCCTAGCCCTAGCCCTAGCCCTAGCCCTAGCCCTAGCCCTAGCCCTAGCCCTAGCCCTAGCCCTAGCCCTAGCCCTAGCCCTAGCCCTAGCCCTAGCCCTAGCCCTAGCCCTAGCCCTAGCCCTAGCCCTAGCCCTAGCCCTAGCCCTAGCCCTAGCCCTAGCCCTAGCCCTAGCCCTAGTTCTAGGGGTTATTTATACTTATACTCAGGGAAGCATGCCTCCAACGGCAGGCAGTTGGATCGCTCCCGCTCGCCAATAATGTTCAACATTCGTCTAGTATATCACAGGGGATTTTAAGACAACCTTAAGGGTTCCCATAAGACTTAACTCTTAAGGGTTAATAACACTTGAAGAAGGTGCAAGTTCTACTACTATTCTCTAATTGCAGGAGTCTACTTTTCTAACACTCCCACACCATAAAGGTCACTTACACCAAATCCCAGACCATAAGGGTAATTAAGGAATATCCCTGTGCCTTAGGGATATATCTCTGAGTCCCAGGGATGTATCCCTGAGTCCCAGGGATGTATCCCTGAGTTCCAGGGATATATCCCTCATTACAGGGATCGGATCCCTGACAATCCCTTAAGTATAAGCCTTGGGGGACATTATTGTGTCCTTAGGGTAAAAAAATATGACCTAAGGGACATTAACGATGACACAGGGATGTAAATCAATGGCCCTAGCCCTAGCCCTAGCCCTAGCCCTAGCCCCAGCCCCAGCCCCAGCCCCAGCCCTAGCCCTAGGGCCGGAAGTCGGACCGGATGTGCCACCGGAAGTGGACCGGATGTGAAAGCGGAAGTGGAATAAGCTAGGGCTAGGGCCGGAAATTGGACCGATGTTCCACCGGAAGCGGCTAGGATGTGACATAGGAGGTGGGTAGGGATAGGTTAGGGCCGGAAGTCGGACCGGATGTTCAAACGAAAACGTAACGATGTGACACCGTTAGTTTTTCGGGATAGGGCTAGGGCTGGAAATCGGACCGGTTGTGTCAACGGAAGCGAACAGGATGTGACACCGGAAGTTGATCGGAAAAAGCCTAGGACCGGAAGTCAGACCGGATGTGACACCGGAAGTATTGGGCGAGGGCTAGGGTAAGAATGGGAAAGGATGTGACACCGGAAGTAGACAGGGAGTGGTTTTTGAGGTCGTAATTGGACCGGAAGTAGAAAAAGAAAGGTATTCAGTCCGAAACCCAGTGATTTTTTTTAGAAAGTGTAACATGTGACACCAAGTGGATAGAAGTCTGATTTAGTCTAAAAGACCGTCTTGTGACTGGAAGTGTACCAGTTTTGACAACGGAAGGTTATGGTCGGAGTTTGTCATGTGACCGGAAGCATACCGGATGGGATACAGGAAGTCCTTGATTTGGTTTGAAATTCTACAATGAAGTTTACAAATTGTAATTCGTAGTTGGTTGAAGTACGTATAGTTGCCGAAAGTACCGGATGTAATACCAGAAGGGTATTGGACTCGGATGTGATATTGGAAGTTTATCAGATGTGATAACAGAAGTGGACCCTAAAACCGGATATAAAGTTGATGTGATTACGTAAGTGAACAACTCCTTAAGTTGGGCTTAATAGTCTGTATTGGATTGTTACTGAAAGTGGAACAGATATGATTTCAGATTAGACTGGGATGGAAATGTATTGAAATCAGAAATATGTATGTTGTAATATCAGTAAAAGACCTTGATTAGTAGTGTTGCGGATATCATTTCGGAAATTGAGGAAATCAGTTTCATAAAAAAATTTGGTTATAGCCTGAAAGTCTGATGTGACTCTAGTCTACTCTATTCTTCTCTAGTCTTGCCTATTCTACTCTAGTCTAGTCTTTTCTAATCTAGCCTGTTCTAGTCTAGTCTTCTGTAGTTTAGTGTACTCGTGGAGACTGGTAGAGACTAGTAGAGATTGGTAGAGATTAGAGGGGAGACTGGTAGAGACTAGGGGAGACTGGTAGAAATGAGGGGACTGAGAGACTAGAGGGGGGACTGATAGGGGAGACTGGTAGACACTAGAGGGGAAACTGGTAGAGACTAGAGGGGAGACTAATAGAGACTAGAAGGGAGACTGGTACAGACTAGAGGGAGGACTGGTACAGACTAGGGGAGACTGGTAGAGACTGATAGGTACTAGGAGGGGAGACTGGTAGAGACTAGGTAGAGATCAGAGGGGAGACTGGTAGAGACTAGATGGTAGACTGGTAGAGACTAGAGGGTAGACTGGTAGAGACTATAAAGGAAACTAGTAGAGACTAGAGGGGAGACTGGTAGAGACTAGGGGACACTAGTAAAGACTGGTATAGACTAGAGGAGAGACTGTAGAGACTAGGGGAGACTGGTAGAGACTAGAGGGGAGACTAGAGGGAAGACTGTTAGAGACTAGGGGAGACTGGTAGAAACTAGGGGAGGCTGATAGAGACTAGAGGGTAGACTGGGAGAGACTAGAGGGGAGATTTGTAGACTGATAGAGCTAGAGGGGAGACTGGTAGATAGACTGGTAGAGACTAGTGGGGAGACTGGTAGACTTGTAGAAGCTAGCTATAGAGGGGAGACTGGTAGACTAGAGGGGAGACTGGTAGAGACTAGGGGGAGACTGGTAGAGGCTAGAGGGGAGACTGGTAGACTGGTAGAGACTAGTGGAGACTGGTAGAGACTAGGGGACTGGTAGAGACTACTGGAGACTGGTAGAGACCAGAGGGGAGACTGGTAGAGACTAGAGGGGAGACTGGTAGAGACTTAGACGGGAGACTGGTAGACACTAGAGTAGAGACTAGAGGGGAGTCTACTGGAGACTGGTAGAGACCAGAGGGGAGACTGGTAGAGACTAGGGGAGACTAGTAGAGACTAGAGGGGAGACTGGTATAGACTAGAGAATAGGCTGGTAGAGACTACATGTAGAGACTATTAGTGAGACTGGAAGAGACTAGAGGGGAGACTGGTAGAGACAATTGGAGACTGGTATATACAGACTAGAGTGGACTGGTAGAGACTACAGGGGAGACTGGTGGAGACTACAGGGGAGACTGGTAGAGACTACAGGGGAGACTGGCAGAGACTAGAGTGGAGACTGGTAGAGACAAGGGTAGACTGCTAGGGACTGGTAGAGACTAGAGGGGAGACTGATATAGACTAGAAGAGATTGGTAGTGACTAGACAGGACACTGGTAGAAACTATAGACTGGAGGGGAGACTGGTAGAGACTAGAGGGGGACTGGTAGAGACTGGGGGAAACTGGTAGAGACTGGTAGAGCTAGAGGGGAGACTGGTAGACGGGTAGAGACTGGAGGGGAGACTGGTAGAGACTAGAGGGAAGACTGGTAGAGACTAGAGGGAAGAGTGGTAGAGACTAGAGGGGAGACTGGTTGAGACAAGAGGAGACTAGTAGAGGCTGGTAGAGACTAGAGGGGAGACTGGTAGAGACTAGAGGGAAGACTGGTAGAGACTAGAGGGAAGAGTGCTAGAGACTAGAGGAGAGACTGGTAGAGACTAGAGGGGAGACGACTGGTAGAGACTAGAGGGGAGACTGGTAGAGACTAGGGGAGACTAGTAGAGACTAGAGGGGAGACTAGTAGACACTAGTGGAGACTGGTAGAGACTAGGGGAGACTAGTAGAGACTGGTATAGACTAGAGGGGAGACTGGTAGAGACTAGGGGAGACTGGTAGAGACTGGAGGGGAGACTGGTAGAGACTGGAGGGGAGACTAGTAGAGACTAGAGGGGAGACTATTAGAGACTAGGGGAGACTGGTAGAAACTAGGGGATACTGGTAGACTAGAGAGGAGACTGGTAGAGACTAGAGGGGAGACTGGTAGAGACTAGAGGGGAGATTGGTAGAATGGTAGAGCTAGAGGGGAGACTGGTAGATAGAGACTGGTAGAGACTAGTAGGGAGACTGGTAGAGACTAGAGGAGACTGGTAGAGACTGGTAGAAGCTAGCTATAGAGGGGAGACTGGTAGAGACTAGGGGTAAGACTGGTAGAGACTAGGGGGAGACTGGTTGAGGCTAGAGGGGAGACTGGTAGAGACTAGAGGAGACTTGTAGAGATTAGAAAGGACTGGTATAGACTGATAGAGACTAGAGGGGAGACTGGTAGAGACTAGGGGAGACTGGTAGAGACTAGGGGAGACTGGTAGAGACTAGAGGGGAGACTAGTAGAGACTAGAGGGGAGGCTGGTAGAGACTAGAGGAGAAACTGGTAGAGACTAGATGGTAGAGCTTAGCCTATAGCTAGGGGGGAGACTGGTAGAGACTGATGGATACTAGAGGGGAGACTGGTAGAGACTAGGTGAGACTGGTAGAGACTGGTAGAGACTAGGTGAGACTGGTAGAGACTGGTAGAGACTAGAGGGGAGAGTGATAGAGATCAGAGGGGAGACTTGTAGAGACTAGGTGAGACGGGTAGAGGCTGGTAGAGACTAGAGGAGAGATTGGTAGAGACTATAGGGGAGACTGGTAGAGACTAGGGGAGACTGGTATAGACTAGAGGGGAGACTCGTAGAGACTAGAGGGGAGACTGGTAGAGATTGTTAGAGACTAGAGGGGAGATTGGTAAAGACTAGGCGAGACTGGAAGGGACTGGTAGAGACTATAGGGGAGACTGGTATAGACAAGAGGGGAGACTGATAGAGACTAGGGAAGAGTGGTAGAGACTAGAGGGGAGAGTAGTAGAGACTAGAGGGTAGACTGGTAGACATTAGAGGGGAGACTGGTAGATACTAGAGGGGAGACTGGTAGAGACTATTAAAGACTGGTAGAGACTAGAGGGGAGACTGGTTGAGACTAGAGGGGAGATTAGTAGAGACTAGGAGAGACTGATAGAGACTAGAGGGGAGACTGGTAGAGACTAGGGGAGACTGGTAGAGACTAGAGGGGAGAGTGGTAGAGACTGGTAGTGACTAGAGGGGAGACTGGTAGAGACTATAGCGCAGACTGGTAGAGACTGTTAGAGACTTGAGGGGAGACTGGGAGAGACTAGGTGACTGGAGGGGAGATTAGTAGACACTAGGGGAGACTGGTCGAGACTGGTAGAGACTAGGGCAGACTGGTAGAGACTGGTAGAGACTAGAAGGGAGACTGGTAGAGACTATGGGAGACTGGTAGAGACTAGAGGGGAGACTGGTAGAGACTATGGGAGACTGGTAGAGACTAGAGGGGAGACTGGTAGAAACTAGAGGGAAGACTGTTAGAGGATAGGGGAGACTGGTAGAGACTAGGGGAAACTGGTAGAGACTGGTAGAGACTAGAGGGGAGACTGGTAGAGACTATGGGAGACTGGTAGAGACTAGAGGGGAGACTGGAAACTAGAGGGGAGACTGGTAGAGGATAGGGGAGACTGGTAGAGACTAGGGAAAACTGGTAGAGACTGGTAGAGACTAGAGGGGAGACTGGTAGAGACTAGGGGAGACTAGGAGAGACTAGAGTGGAGACAGGTAGAGACTAGAGGGGAGACTGGTAGAGACTAGGGGAGACTGAGGGAGACTGGTAGAGACTAGAGGGGAGACTGGTACAGACTACGGGAGACTGAGGGAGACTGGTAGAGACTAAGGGAGACTGGTAGAGACTAGATGGCAGGTAGAGACAATTAGGGAGACTGTAAGAGACTAGAGGGGAGACTGGTAGAGACAATTGGAGACTGGTACAGACTAAAGGGGAGACTGGTAGAGACTACAGGGGAGACTGGTAGAGACTAGGGTGGAGACTGATAGAGACTAGAAGAGACTGGTAGAGACAAGTATAGACTGCTAGAGACTGGTAGAGACTAGAGGGGAGACTGATAGAGACTAGAAGAGATTGGTAGTGACTAGACAGGAGACTGGTAGAGACTATAGACTCAAGGGGAGACTGGTAGAGACTGGGGGAGACTGGTAGAGACTGGTAGAGCTAGAGGGTAGACTGGTAGAGACGGGTAGAGACTAGAGGGGAGACTGGTAGAGACAAGAGGGGAGACTGGTAGAGACTAGGGGAGACTGGTAGAGACTGGTAGAGACTAGAGGGAAGAGTGGTAGAGACTAGAGGGGAGACTGGTTGGGACTAGAGGGGACTAGTAGAGACTGGTAGATACTAGAGGGGAGACTGGTAGAGACTAGTGGGGAGACTGGTAGAGCCTAGGGGAGACTGGTAGAGACTAGAGGGGAGACTGGTAGAGACTAAGGGAGACTGGTAGAGACTAGGGGAGACTGATAGAGACTGGTTGAGGCTAGAGGGGAGACTGGTAGAGACTAGAGGAGAGACTGGTAGAGACTAGAGGAGACTGGTAGAGACTAGAGGGGAGACTGGTAGAGACTAAGGGAGACTGGTAGAGACTAGGGGAGACTGATAGAGACTGGTAGAAACTAGAGGGGAGACTGGTAGAGACTAGACGGGAGACTGGTAGACACTAGAGGGGAGACTGGTAGAGACTACAGGGGAGACTGGTAGAGACCAAAGGGGAGACTGGTAGAGACTAGAGGGGAGACTGGTAGAGACTACGGGAGACTAATAGAGACTAGAGGGGAGACTGGTATAGACTAGAGAATAGGCTGGTAGAGACTAGATGGGAGACAGGTAGAGACTATTAGGGAGACTGGAAGAGAATAGAGGGGAGACTGGTAGAGACAATTGGAGACTGGTATATACAGACTAGAGGGGAGACTGGTAGAGACTACAGGGGAGACTGGTAGAGACTACAGGGGAGACTGGTAGAGACTACAGGGGAGACTGGTAGAGACTACAGGGGAGACTGGTAGAGACTTGAGTGGAGACTGGTAGAGACTAGAGGGGAGACTGATATAGACTAGAAGAGATTGGTAGTGACTAGACAGGAGACTGGTAGAGACTATAGACTGGAGGTGAGACTGGTAGAGACTAGAGGGGAGACTGGTAGAGAATAGAGGAGACTGGTAGAGACTAAAGGGGGGAATGGTAGAGACTGGGGGAGACTGGTAGAGACTGGTAGAGCTAGAGGGGAGACTGGTAGAGACGGGTAGAGACTAGAGGGGAGACTGGTAGAGACTAGAGGGAAGACTGGTAGAGACTGGGGGAGACTGGTAGAGACTGGTAGAGCTAGAGGGGAGACTGGTAGAGACGGGTAGAGACTAGAGGGGAGACTGGGGGAGACTGGTAAAGACTAGAGCGGATCCTGGTAGATACTAGTGGGTAGACTGGTAGAGCCTAGGGGAGACTGGTAGAGACTAGAGGGGAGACTGGTAGAGACTAAGGGAGACTGGTAGAGACTAGGGGAGACTAGGGGAGACTGGTAGAGACTAGGGGAGACTGGTAGAGACTAGGGGAGACTGGTAGAAACTAGAGGGGAGACTGGGAGAGACTAGGCGGGAGACTGGTATAAAATACAAGTATTCTGAGCCTCACCATACAAAATCTGGGGCAGTTGTCACCACACTTCTGGTAGCCATCACACAGCTCTATGACAGTGCTCTGTAATGACCATCAATTATCAGCCACATGCAATCCCTTCGCATGGCAACGAAGCCTCAAATACAATGCCTTTACCCAATTTTCACTACTTTCAAAGATTCATAACTCCAAACTTAGGGGGGTTGTCACCCCGGGAAAGTGAAGTTAAGAAACTCCCGGTTCTGTTCTATCTAGCTGAAAAAACCTTGTATATATACATACGCTCGCGTTTTGATGCAAACGGCCTCCAAAGTTACCTACTTATTCGATTTCGCCGTAAGTATCTGCGTTTGACTTACGTCTAGCAGTGGTTTGAGAGCTTCAGAAGCCGTATATACATTCAAAAACCCTTGCTTTCCACGTTCCATCTCTTAAATCAGACAGTTGCAGCTTTTCCAGGGAGTCCGAGCTGCTTGAATATCACTTCCAAACGGTCACGGACATCTCGGTCAATACGCTGCATTTGATGACGTGCGCGCGTTGCGCGCGTGCATATTATGAATAAACCTCCTCTGGGCGGCCATAAGATCGTCTGGCGACATGGCATCAGGTTGCATACATTTTGCTTATGAAGAGCTCTCAGAGGCAACGGGAAGGTTCAATAATACTTCTGTTAAGAACGGAGGCTTCAAGTTAGGAGAAGGCGGATTCGGACCTGTTTACAAAGGAACCCTACGCCACACAGAGGTGGCCATCAAGATACTCCGTAAAGTACCTAAGGTGGGGATCATGTAGAATTGACGGTGTTATGAATGCAATCGACCATTGTAAAGAACATTCTCAGCTCTAGCCCTACCCCATAGCTTAGTCTTACCTAGCTACTCTAGCTATCCTCACGCAGTCCCTATATGTCAGAAAGTGCACGACTGTCACTTGAGTGAGTAGTCTTTCATTGTAGGGAGACAGTGGAGCAGAGAGGCTAGCAGGTGAACAGTTTGAGACCGAAGTGACCGTACTCACCAAGTACGTTTGATTGTGTGTACCTTTTCGTATTAACCTGCACATGCCACCCACCCTATAAAAAGTACTCAGGTGAATTTGATTTTTGTGTAGACCAAGTTATGTGTATAAAAGGAGTTTCATGTCATCTTGGGCAGTCGGGGCTCTCAGTGCCATTCTCTTAGCTGTATATGGGAGTAGGCAATCTTTACTCCACAAGTGACCAGCAGATGGCTGTTGCAGCCAATAACCCAAGAGTCCTATTACTCTGCACCTTGTTTTATGCTGTAGATTTCGTCATCCAAACCTTGTGACGTTGATTGGCTATTCCTCTACTCTTGGGAAACATAAGTGCCTTATTTATGAGTTTCTTCCAAATGGAACATTAGAAGATGCGTTGGAGATTGGGGTGAGTTCTGAAGGACTGGTTGCTGTCCTACCATAGGGCCTTACTCTGCAGTTAGGTGGTGGGGCCTCTCTGAGTGCCAAATCTGGGAGTGTGCGGTTGCCATGGATGTGCCGGCTATCAATTGCCTGTGATACAGCTAGAGGGCTGGCCTACCTGCACACTGCTGATCGCAGCCAACCACTAGTGCATCGTGATGTTAAGAGGTATTTTAAATTGTATTAGTGTATACATGAAAAGCTGTGTGGGCTGTATACTTCAGTGCCAATGTTCTGCTGGACCTTTCATTCCGAGCAAAAGTTGGAGACTTTGGGCTGGCTCGGGGCATTCAGCAAGCTGAAGAGACACGCACAGCCAGAGTAGTGGGAACATCAGGATACATTCCACCTGAGTATTATCGAGGTGTCATTACTACTAAAATGGATGCTTTTGGGTTTGGAGTGGTAAGTAATTACTGATGTGTGGAGTCATTGTGAGGAGTGGTTATCACATGCAGATACTACTGGAGTTAATATCTGGTCTTCCATCCTTCGACCCCCATAGAAACCCTAAGGACCTTGTAAGTCAACTTGTCACGTGGTGCTCTTGGCATGACTACTTATCTCCACAGATCACATACATGGAGAAGGATATGGACACAGATATTCCTCAGATTTTGTGCACAAAGATTGATGAGCATGCAGGAGCTTGGCCTTCTGAGTCATTTGTCTCTCTGTTCCGTACAGCCAGGAAATGTGTGGAGCCTAAAATGCACCTCCGACCGGAGGTCCATGAGGTATATCCGACTGTGTCAGACTGTCATCCTACTGACTGATGAAGTGTGTGTGTGTGTGTGTGTGTGTGTGTGTGTGTGTGTGTGTGTGTGTGTGTGTGTGTGTGTGTGTGTGTGTGTGTGTTCAGGTGTACCCTGAGCTGGAAGTGCTGGTTACACGAAGTGCCAGGCTCTATGCCAAGCAGGAGCGCTACCAGAAGACCCGCATACAGACACACAGCTAGTAAAGGCCCAAATGGCACACATACACTGCCATCACCACAAAATGTTGTACAACAATACTAATGAAATGAACAGTCATGCCTTACAGTGTCATTGCTCATGTTCTGTAATTTCCCTGATGTACCCCCATGTCCGTCCATATCGACATACAACTCCACACTTGTTTGATCTGAGAGTAATAGGAGAAAGCTGTTGCACAGTTACTAGTTAACTGACTTACCGGCACTTAGGGCAAGGTAAGAAGCATCCCGGACAGTGGATGTTGAGACAGTCACACACATCAGGTTTCCCATCATCTCCACCTCCCTGACAGCCCCCTACACTTCCTAGCCACCGGGAACGCCTACACAGCAGCACAGTCCTATTGGTGGTGTGCTCACAACAAAGTGGTATGTATTGGAATGGACAATGACAACCTGCATATGTGTGCAGGGACTGTGCAGGTTTCATAAAGGTGGCATTCCATATAAGCACCTGGCTGCAGAGGATGTCCCTCTCATCTTTTCACCAGGGTTAGAAAACTGGAGTTTTTTCAGCTCTTTGCTCACTCGCTGGGGGAAATAAAACTTTTAACCTGTGTGCTACCATCGCTTTACATCTTACCATCATTCTATTGGGACTAGAAAGAAACAAACCCTCTTCCGCTTCATCGGCCATACCAAATACTGACGTAATGAAAATCCCGCCCAGGGATTTCCCCTAACTCTATCTCCCAAACTGTATCTGAAACGATGAGCGAGAAGACCAGTGGTCCTAACCCCAATGACTCCATCAGTGAGCTACCCTACGCAACTCTTCAGCGGCTGGCAAGTCGGTTAGACATGCCGTGTGATGGTAACCAACTCTACTGGAGGCGCCTCATCGAGGCCATGCCGGAAGGCATGTACGACTCACTTACCGTTAACCGCTTTGCAATGAACGCTAATAGGCTGGATGGAAGCCCAGGATACGCTCTGCTTACTGACATGGGAAACCGCGGAGTAACGTTTGAACAGCTTGTAGGCTACTTAAAGAGTATGAGTTTCGACGTTGCCCTAAGAGAACTGGGGTACAAGGGTGAGTTATGGCGAATTATGTACGTTGCGCACTGTGATGACAGCGTCTCCCTCTCCCTGTTCAGAGGAGGTGCGGTTCACACGGCACCCCGAGGCAAGGCCTGCAGTGGTTGGCCAGAGGCTAATGCTGGAGTGTGAGGCAACTGGTGTACCCCACCCCAAGTTCATGTGGTTCAAGGAGAGAGAGCCACTTCCCAATCAGACATCCAACAGGTCAGTGTGGATTTTATATAGGCCACTGTAGTGCAATGTTTTCCTGCAGACTGGTTATCGAAAAAGTAAGTGTTAGTGACGAAGGCAACTACATCTGCCGTGCCAGTAATGACCTGAGCCTACAGTTCTCCAATTGGGTGGAGGTGTCAGTCCATCAGCCTGCACATGGTATGGCATTTCCTGTAGTACAACAGCTCCATAGCCAATACCTTTTGCCCTCTCTTAGTGCTTCCACAATCTGGAGAAAGGGATAGACCAGAAATTCTTACACAGCCACCACCCGAGGTCAGACCACAGCCTGGGCAAGAGGTGCGGCTTGTAGTTGTTGCCCATGGCACCGACCAACTCAGCTACCAGTGGTACTGTGACGCTACCCCCCTGCCCTATGGCACTACTCCAGAGCTGGTTCTCTCTCCGGTCGCACCCAGTGACAGTGGGACTTACACTTGCAGCATCAGCAGCCCCACAGGAGGCAGTGTGATCAGCAACCCTGCCAGGGTGTTTGTGTCACCTCTCCCACCAGTCATCCCTCCTCCACATGCTCAGCCTCCCTTCTCTCAGCCACCCATACCCCCTTCATACCAACAATGGGTCCTACCGGCTAACCCCGAGAACAGTATGGGTTTTATTGAGAATGGCTTTGGCTCCCCTTTCATGAGTGGTCCATCACCCGACCAGACACATGAGCTGCCCCGCCATGGCTCCGTGAGCCCCCCCGAAGAGAGACCTAGAGGGCAAGGTAGGCCGTACATGTACCTCTGTGACTGCTGTGATTTCATCTTGTGCCTACCTAGACATGATGGCGGACCCCACCAAGCCCTGCTATGATAAGGTGGCCCTACTGATTGGCAACAGGCACTACCACCATGGTCGCCTCAAGCTGAACACACCAGAGGCTGACACACAAGACCTAGCCGGCATCCTCCGTTCTGCTGACTTTAAAGTTGTGTCTCTTGTTAACCTTACAAAACAGGAAATGGACCAGGTGTGTAGCAGTTGCTGAATTCTATCCACTTGCCAATGTCTTCTCTCTACTGTCTACAGGCCGTGGAGTACTTCACTTCTCTGCTAGGGAAGAATGTGTATGCACTATTCTTCTTTGCAGGCCATGGATTTGAATACAATGGTATGAACTACATGATGGCAGTCGATGCTACAATGGACAAGAACCCAGCTCACTGCCTGTGTGCACAGCAAGTGCAGCATACCATGCAGAGCCATGGAGCCAAGCTCTCTATTGTGCTTCTTGACATGTGCCGTGTCCGCTCCCCAGCTCAGCCGTAAGCTAATCCATTGCCACTGTGTAATTGACGGAATATGCAACACAATTCACACAGGCACAGTGAAGTTGGCGTGTACTGTGCTCCACCTCAACATCATCAGGGATACTTTGTGTATGGCTTTTCATGGTAAGTGTGCTCCCACTCATGGATGGCGAGTGATACTACCCGTACTGACTGTGTGTGTGTCAACAGCTCTCCAGCAGAGAGGGCCTACGAGATCAGTCACAGTGGACCTGCCTCCAGACCAGAAGAAAGGGAAAACAGTATTTTTGTTGCTGCTCTCAAGGAGCATGTGCAGAAGGGTACACTGAACACTCGAATTGACCGTCTACTGACAGAGGCAGCAGAAGGTCTGTTGGAGCTAGCAGTATGTGATTTGTAATTCAATGCATGGTTCCTCTTGTATGCAGAGGTGCGTCTTAGAGGGGTCAAGAACTTCCCAGGTGCAGTTGTGTGGCAGAAGCCCGAGATCAGGAGCAACCTGGGGGAGGCACTGGCCCTCACTGACAATACCTCTCATAACACTGAGTCAATTGGGCCAACAGAGGAACGCCTAGAACTGTGGAAGAAGGCACACAGTATGTACTTTGTAGCAGCACTGACATCTATACAAGCTGTTCGTCCAATGTACAGGAGTGCCCCAGTCTGTGGTGGTGGCAGCAAATAATGGAGAGTTGGCTGCTAGACTACATTTTGAGGCCGAGCACACAAATGTGTTGGTGGTTACTGTGGAGCTACTCAATGGCTGCCTTGCCTCCACGGAGATTGAGAATATGACAGCCAAAATTATTAACCCTGTCATTCCGGAGTTCCCCGTGAGATGCTGTTACTCTGACTTGTAGACAGTCGCTCTACTGTACATATATGTCTTACCTACAGCACCTTCCCAGTCAAGATGTGGTAGATCTCTCCACCACCCAATACTGCTATGGGCACGACCAGAAACGCAAGAAAAAGGATCTCATGCACTTTAGGATCCCAGACATTCAGAAACTGAAGGTTTGTATACGTACTTCCCCATTGCTTGTTGTTCACCTCTACATGTGTATGTCTGTGTGTGTAGACATCTCCTGCAGTGCTAGTGATCAGTGCCACATATACATACATGGAGCAGAGGGCCCATGGGCCCTGCCATGCTGAGCTGCTGCACAAGCTCTCACCCCCTCCTCTCTATGCTCAAGTAGTCAGCTACAACCAGTCACCATACACACCTGAAAACTAGACTTCACGTAGTTTCAGAGTGCTACTGTAGTTGAGTGAACTGTTTCAATATTTGAATACATTTTTACCTTTCTTTATACAATTGCGTGTGACTGATCAATGTACATGATTTGGGTATTGGTGCTATGAATAAGTACAACTCTATGTACTAATGTGTGGATTTAGTGAAGAGATGTAGGCAGAAATACTAGTCACCACTTCCTCAACACTGCTGGTAGCCTGACATGTCAGCTGTGTCCCTTCGTCAGGCCCCAATGGCTCCAACAGGGCTAGCTGGGATGAGAGTAGAGAAGGTGCCATGAAGTGAGCCCTTTGTGTTACTCTATCAGCAATCACCTCTGCACTGGCTGTCAGCTGTACTAAAACACATCTCGAACTAACGTCTAACAGAGAGACCTGCCATAATGATGAGTCAATGCCACGGCCTCAAGACCTCACCTCTGCAGCCTAATTCCCCACAGCCAGTGAGGATGTTTCGATACTTCCTTTTCAGAGCTGAACAGGCTAACACCCCACGAACTCTCCTCCCTGGTATTCTAGCTGCCATCATCTTCCCTTCCTCCCTAGTCCATTCCTGCAATACTCCATGTAGAGCTTGCAGCCATGAAAGTCGGTCCTGTTACATGACATTGTGATCACTTCACAAAGCAAGCATCGTTATCAGTCACTAAAGTACACCTGGTCAGTCAGGGGCTGGCCACTGCTCATCTTCCTCAGATTTTCACTGGAGTGGTAGTCATCCCCATCAGCAAACTCCGCCCCCTCCTACATGGGACATGTGTATCACTCCCTAAACTAAGCTTGCATGATCAGGAATTAGGAGAGCATACCCTCTCAGCCAGAACACGACCTACTGTTGACCTATGTAGCAGTAACATACATAGTAGATACGCGAATGAATAAAGAGGAAAGTCATGTAAGTAACAACATTCCTGGCATTCTTTACATGCATATTACAATGGGTGTTTACATTGGACACTCAGCAGTGCACCTCTAAGCACATCCAGCACACATACTGCGTGCACAAACAGTATACACGCTGAAAGCCTACAGCTATCAGCCTCACTTGCCGCTCCCACACACTCCAGTTAGAATCACTAACCAAGACATGACGTCACCACAAAGTAGGGGCGTGTTACATACGCTAATACTCGGAATCAAGGAAGAGGTGGCTACGGTGCTGTGCTGTAGACTTCAGTAAGAAGGCTGAAGAGGAGCGAAGGCTACGTACCATGTTTCGTTTTAAGTTTCGGAGACACCGAACGCCAAAAACCTACCACGTCTCTTCTCCTGATGGCACCACATTGACCTTCGAGTTGGAGGTATACGCTACGCGTCTAGGGGGAGACAGTGGCTTTTAGTACTTTGTATTAATTTTGTCTTTTGCAGGGCCGCGTCACGGGCCAAGAGCTGCTGACTAGGACCTTGGAAGAATCACGAGCATCTGGAGACTCGGAATACTTTGGACTGGCCTCCTACGAAGGGAGCTTTGTGGTAGGAACTACGAGTTCCCCAATATATATATATATATATATAGCCAACAAGTGTTTTGTTTCGTTCTGCAGAAATGGATAATTGTCAACAAACCACTCAAAAAGCAACTGAGCGGTAAGTGTCGTCTTCTCTGTGGGTTTAATTCATGCAAAGGAATATTACTATCAAACATGAGCAGTGTTATAGCTAGGTTGTGTTACATGTCTTGTGCACATAATGCCCACACTGCCCACCATGGTCTGGGAATGCACGAGACCTGCAACATATGTAATCACGTGTGTACATGCTGTTTTAGGTAAAGGTCCATTCCAGCTACACCTACGAGTGCAGGTATATCCCATGGATTACCACTCCCTCTCCCAGCCAGCCTCACGTCAACTTCTGGCTATGCAACTGCGCAGAGACCTTCTGGAGAACAGGTCAGACTCCTCTGAAAGTGGGGGGGAGGGAGGGAGAGAGTGGAGTGTTGCAATCATGCATTCCCCGCCTCTCCTCCACGTGGGCTACATAGTCAACATACCATAACACTGAATCTGAGCAACATGCATGCAGCCCTTCCTAGCCCTGTGTGTTTACAAACACTGTACACATACTGTCTTACAGATTCACTTGTGAGGAGGATAAGTTAGTGTGGCTGCTGGGCCTGACTGTTCAAGGTATACCTGTAGCCATGACAACTTTGTTAGTAAACATTGGCTTATGTCCTTCCCAGCTGAGCTCGGTGACTACAATAGTGCTACTTGTGTTGCTGGCTACCTCAGCCATGTGGAGCTAATGCCTCGCCTGGTCAGTGAATAGTTCTGGTTCCACTGTGTAATGACAGCTACCCCCCTCTCCTATACAGACGGGGTCACTGGAGCAACAGATACAAACACACCACTTGATGAACAGGTATGTCATGGCAACAGCAGTGGGAGGGGAGTTATTTGTATAAACAGCATAGCCAATTATTGCATTCTTACACCCCCACCTGCTCTCTGGACCTTAGAGGCAAGCCTCCAGCTGCCTGTCAGGAAGAACTACTGGGAGGGGCTCAATTGGAGGCTTCCTATGGCATCATAAGCTACCAAGTACAGGTGGATCCACTGCTCTTGGCACCAGACAGTTCCACTAATGCATCTACATGTATGTTGCGTAGGATGCCAGTCGAAATCCACTCACCATGACAGCAGCTCCATCTGGCATTCGTGTTCTCCGTGGGATGATGGCAACCAACCACTATCACTGGTACATGTGGTCCCCTCCCATTGCAATCATTGTTTGATTTGGCCTCACTCTTGTAGGCACACAATCATAAAGATGAGCCACAGAGGCCGAAGGCTTTATTTCAACATTAGCTCCCAGGTAATTGACCCATTATTCTTACAACTGACCTTATCACCACCTGTTTCCTGATAGACACCAGATGCAGGGCATGCACAGTTTACATGCTCATCTTCTAGTATGGCTGGCAACATGGTCTACCACCTTTCACGACTGAGAGACAACTACACCTCTGCTCACACCCAGAGGCCATCACGCCTGCAGAGGTTCTTCAGCTCTCGAAGGTATGTTACTGACTCCATTTCCTGATACCCCAGTGTGCAGCTGTATGGGCCAAGGTGCTGCCATCCTGTAGTGTTAGGTCTGTGGCTGATGAGGCCTGTACAAATGGCTCCATTGTGGCTGCAGATGGCTAATCACTTGTCATGAATATTACTCCCACTATTCTTACAGTTAATGTACTAATGACATTGATAACGTTATCAATCTGTTGTAACCTGTAATGAATCTCTTCCTCCTGTATCCTCTCCCACCCTCTCTTCCTCACTAGGTCAGTGCGTGTATTGAAGCCTCTCTCTCGGCCCCGTGATGCACCTTCCTCTAATCCCCTGCAGAGGTCAGAGTATAATATTGGCATAACCAACAAGTGTGGTTATCAAGTGTTGCATTGCAGGCGGTCCTTTGCAGGGGAGGCACCTGACCCTTCACTCTTCAACCATACAAGGTGAGAGAAATACCCTCTCTTTTAGTGTGCCTAGCAAGAAACTGCTCCTCACTTCCACCCTACAGTCCCTCTCAGGGGATGATTTTCTCCCGACCCCATCGCTCCTCCCTCACGATCCCCTCCACGCCTTCCCCTCTCCCTGACGTCACCATGCACAAAGTGAACACTCCCTTAGAGGCAGATGTAAGACAGAGCTCCCATACCCACTCTGAGTCCTACAGCTCTCGTCATTCTGGAGTGGTTGAAAGCCATGTTCGACAGGAGTCAGGACTGTCCCGTCACTCACACCACTCCACTCTGGTTGATCCACTGCCTCCTGTAGACCATATTATTCACCCTCGACAGGTACACACTGTGTATGTGGCAACCACACTCTCTCAATGGCATCCTCTTCTCTCCTCCTGCAGGGGTCAGTGATTTCCCAACACTCACACCGTTCTTCCCCCTCTCGGCTCTCTCAGGAACACATGGTAGAGCCTTTTGTCACCCCCCCTTCAAATAATACTCCATATCACCATGGCAACAACTACATGGAAACACATTCCACTCCTATTAAAGCCCATTCTTATAATAAGGAGGAGTGGCAGTTACGATCACCTCCTAGGTCAGGATATGGCTCCTCTTCTTTCTCCGGACATAGAGGTTCTCCATACGGTAGAGAGAATATTCACCGAGGGGGCCCCTGTGATGATCGCAGGTCCTCACATAATGTACCTCAAGGAAATTGGGCATCTGAGGACCAGCCTGGACACTTGTGGAGGAGGGAAGAATGGAAGGAAGTGGAGCCTACAAGTATCATTCCTGAGGAGGAGGGGGACCAGCAGTTCTACCAAAGTCACCACAGGACACCTCCACGGTTCCTGACTCAGTAAGTATGTATGGATCTTCCAGCACATATGACATGACTCTAATGCTGGCAGGCCAGAGCTGCAACTTCAGCCCAGCAAGAGTAGTACTTTTCCTCGAGAGGGCAGCCTCAGCCAGCCTGAAGGCAACATGGAGTCTGTGGTAGGTCATATATGTAATGCCATATGTGGAGAGTCATTTGATTGACACCTCTCTTCAGGTGGATCTTTTGGATGAGGCTCTGGAAGTGTTGGATGAGGAGGAGGATCAACGGAAAGAGCGAGAAAGACAGAGAGCACAGAAGCCATGGAAGCCCCAGCATCGTGGCCGCTTTAGACTCTCTCTCCAGGACTCCAGTTACTATGACTACAGGCTCTATAATAGTTATCGTCACTTTAACCGGAACCGTGCATTTCATGGATCAAAGCAGTCCAGCAGTACAACACATCTCAACACAGCCAACACAGCCAATGACCCAGTGAGCACATATAACAGATGACAATATTGCATATACATTGTACCCCGCGTGTGTGTGTGTGTGTGTGTGTGTGTGTGTGTGTGTGTGTGTGTGTGTGTGTGTGTGTGCAGTCGATAGACAATGTGGCAAGTGCACAGCTACAGGAGAGCCTTGTGGAGCTCAGTCAGACGTCAGAGACTGCCATTGACCCCCATATCCGTTCTTTTGTATTTGAGGGATCCCATACCGAGAGTGGGGGAGCCACTGAACTGTGACGTCTTAATTAGCCCACAAGTAATCACTTGTACCCCAGTGTATAAGGACTCTTGATATTCAGTTCCAACAATCTGTAATTTTAATAAAGTAATGTATATATATAACTGCCATAAAAATGCCTACTCATGGAATCGCGCATATAACTATTAGCTATATAGAATGTGACTAAAATTTGACTAAAAGTGTGGCTGATGATCTTTGTTTTCTGCCCTACTGTCTGGCATGGGTGGTGGTGGAAGTGACTGCTGGAAGTCTGCCTGTGCTTTCTTCAATCTCTGTAACTACATGTGAACAAAGTCATGTTGAAGTCTGAGTGCCATGTAGATTACAATATACCTGTAGGTTGCAATCACCAAGGTCCTGGGAGCATGTTAGTTTCTGGACATCGACATCTGTTAGCTGTGGTGGATGATAACATGTTACAAATGACAGTACACATATACATACCTTACCTGTTGAGATAGCTTCTCTATCTCTCTCTTTCTTCTAATGATTTCCTCTTTCAGGACCTCCTGCTCGTGATACAACCCTACACACATTGTCCCTTCTCAATAGCATTTACTGCTAGAGTTGATTACTTACTTTCATTAACACCTTTGCTGTCCTTGCCATCTGCTTCACACTCACTGCTGCTCAGGGAATCAGACACCAGAGCAGTAAGCCCACACTTGTGGACACACAAGCAGAAGGAAAACTGACAAATGTACACTTACAGTTGTGTCTTTAACTGGTCAATCACTTCTTCGAGTGTGGCACTAGCATCTACACACGTACATGTACCTCAAGACCTGTAAACTACATGGAAATGTTGGCTGCGAATACCTTTGCATTCTTTGGCAACATTCTGAGCCACCTCCACTTGGGCCTGGCTTACGCTGAGCTCCTGGCGACTCTCGCGCTGCACAGGCACAAAACACTACTAGTAAAAAGCGCACTAGCATTCAGCCCAGCCAGTCTTACCAACTTGCCTTGCTCCTCTTGCAGCTGCTCGTCGAGTTCTTGTAAGTGCCGCTCACTCTCTTCGAGCTCTCTCTGAGTACTCTCTACGTCTTCTCGCAACAAGTTCAACTTGAACTGTACCTGGTCCCTCTCGCCGCGGGATGACGTCAACTCCCTCTTCAGTTGCCTAAGGGCCAGACGGGAGTCCTGCAACTGACTACTCTCCCTCCAGTAAAGGAACAGAGCCGCTCCCAAACAAAGCGACAGGGCTACAGGCACCAAATGACGCAGAGACATAGCAAGACCTACCCTTGGATAGCTAAAGCCACGCCCCAAAAATGTCATAACTGCTTCAACTTCAAATCTATTTAGTACACCACACAACTGAAAGTGAGTCACTTTAGAGGTATGAATCTTGAAGAGTGTGTTGCACCAATCCCAGGTCTGCCGTGCTTTACTGGCTTGTATGTGATAGAGAATTCACCTAGGTAGCGCCCTACCATCTCACCCTGAGGGCCAGACAGCATGAACAAGTACTACATAACATGCCATCACACCAAATTGTTCAGCACCTTGATTTCCACCTGGTTGAAGGTCTTCCCCTGGTGGATGCCCACAACACTCCCTATCATCTCAGGTACTATGATCATATTGCGCAGGTGAGTCTTAACACAAGCAGGCTTCTCCATGGGAGGAGCTTCCTTCTTTGCTTTGCGTAATCTCTTGATCAGTGCCAGAGGTTTCCTCTTCAGACCTACAGCGCATGTAGCAGACACGTCTCTGGGCCATATGAGCTGCCACACTTACCTCGGGAGAACCTGCGGCGTGCACGAGCACCTACGAGACCCATTAACTGCTCATAGTTCATGTCCAGCAGTTGATCAAGGTCCACACCGCGGTACGTAAACTTCCTGAATGTCCTCCTCTTTTTCAGCTGCTGAGCCGCTTCGTCCTACACGAAAAGGGATACCAGTACTCTCATTTCCATCAACGTCAGCTATATTTTACTCGCACACAAAGAAGATGCACGCAGATCGCTTACCGCCATGTCCCTCGCCTCCACGAGGATGAAGTAGGCTATATTTAGAGTAATAGAGTGACGTTATGGGGATTTTCCCTTCGTTTGTTTGCAATGGATTACAGCGGTAAGTATTTCAGTCTAGTTTGTATGTATATATTCATATCCATTGCATTTCTGTCTGAAGGTGGCCGACATCCTCCCATCATGAGCCTCCCTCACAGTGTGCTGAGCAGGCTAGCTGGCATTCTGGACGGGGCTGCAGTCCACAATTGGAGGACTCTAATAGAGCACTTACCAGAATATACACAGACTGATGCAATACAGTTTGCCACAGAAGAACAACAGGTATACCTCAATCTCTGTTCTCAGTGGAACATTTACTCCTATCTTCCTAGGGTCGTAGTCCAAGTATGGCAATACTTGCCGACCTGGACAGTCGTGGTTGGTCAGTTGTGGATTTAGCCCAGTTAGCTCACAATGCTCAACTTGGCATTGTAGTGGACACTATTAAAGAACACTGCAGAGGTTGTACTACGGCCAGGCTGCTGTGCTCAAAGTACAAAGTCTCTGTTCTCTTTCTGTAGAGCGAGGCTGGTCCCTTCCTTTCCCTCCACCAAACACCCTCCACTCAGCTCGAATGTGCCATCACCGACCCACCTCACCCCCTCACCCTACACCCCCCACCACTCCTACTGCTCTCAGGGAGGCCCTCATCAGATACAACTCTGCCTCCACTCCCAGTACATCTACTACTGTGTGTGATTAGGAGAAGTCAGGTTGCTGTTTGCTCAATTCTACAGAGGATAGTCTGGTGCACTCTCTGAAACTAGCAGCTGTCCATGTGCCTTATGCAACACTACATAATGCCACAGAAGGCTTTTCTTCAGTTCCATATGCCCAAGGGGGTCACAAACTGGGGGAGGGAGGCTCTGGGCAGGTGTTTCACTGCAGACTGTCCCTTGTTGGGGGGGAGGGTGAACACGAAGTAGCAGTAAAAGTATTTTCAGAAACTAAAGACCAGAAGGTAAAGTGACCACTTCATGTCTAGCCTTCACATCAAGCTGCATCCTTTGTGCAGTCTGACACATGTTTACACAGTCAGGACCAAAAGCAGTTCATGGCTGAGATACAGGCCCTCTCAATGTGGGTGTAATCAATGGCCTAGTATAGTCCTTGCTCTACTAATCTCCCTCCATAGGCTAAGCCATGCCCACCTTGTCCCTGTGCTAGGCTTCAGTTGTGATGGCCCCCAACAGTGTCTCCTGTACCCCTATCACCAGAGGGGGTCCCTAGACCGCCATATCTCTGAGGGAGGTACACTCACTACTCCGAGGTACACATCATCCTTGGTATTGCCAGGTATGGACAATGTGGTCCTGCAGGAGACTGGAAGTGGCTTGTCAGGTCTCCAGTGCCTTGGAATACCTACATGCCGGGTGTGAGCATGTGTTCATACACAGAGATGTAAAGAGGCAAGTGCTGTATCTGTTAGTATGTTAGCAATATCATGTGCATCCCTGCATCCAGTGCTAACATTCTCCTGTGTGAGGACTGGAGTGCTGCTCTGGGGGACTATGGAGTGCTGAGAGTCCAGTCATCATCTGGTACTGTAGTCACCACCACAGTTGCTGGAACATCAGTTTACATGGCTCCCGAGTACAGCAAGGGAGGGGCTCTGTCAGAGAAAATTGATGTCTACTCATTTGGAGTGGTTAGTATTGAGGTTGTTGCTATGGGAACTAGTGATTGATGATGTAATGCTCAATAACAGGTTTTGTTTGAGCTCTTGCTTGGAGTAACTGCACATGGTCCAGTAGCCTGTCACCATGGCAACTGTGATGGAACAGACTTGGTGACATTTGTGGAGGAGTTTGAGGGGACGATTTCCTCCGTTGTGATAGGAGAGTGGCAAGAGGATGTTAGTCAGGGGGTGTGGTCACTTGCTGAGCAGTGTATTGATCACAACCGGATGAAGAGGCCCACTTCCACTGAGGTATGCCTCTGTGTAATGGTTGCTCTCAGTATTAAGTACGTCTCATCTGCTACACCCCTACCCTATACCACACCCTACACCACCACTGTAGGTTCACAGAGAGCTGGTGGCCTTGGCAAAGACCACACCCACTAACACCACTACTGCTGCAGTGTCATAGAATATAGCGTGTTCCTTTTGCCATAATTAATTTTAAAATTTGAGTGCAGTAAAAAATTCATAGCCGAAGTTGGGTGCTAGTCCTATTCAAAGTTGCTGTTTTGGTTGGTCTCTGGTTTGTCCTCTTGGCTTGCTGCTGAAGAGAGGCAAAAAAGTGGTGAGAACTATGGAGTCCACTCTTCCCTAGCCACACTCTAGACCCTCTCTTGAGACCACCTGCTGGATGAGACATGTGATAGTGCAGTGACTGCTGTCAACAATGTCCAGTGCTGACATATGATTACCTGGGGCCCTTGGCCGAGCCATTCGACTCTGACCACGCCTCCTCTTCAAACACTTTTTAGCAACCTTCAGTCTTCGTCTATCACTTGCAGTTCTCTCACTCTCTCCTTTTTCTGGTGCACGTGGCTTTGCCTACAGGCACAGAGAATCCACCACAGTTGAGACAGTGGTATACATTTTATGTCTGGAGACCTGAATCTCCTCTGGTGCAAGGAGTGTGTGCTGGGCTGTGGCCAATGGTGTGATCTCCTCCATCACAACAGCTGGTACATTACTAACCACACACACCTCAGACTGTGGCTAAAGAGATTATAGAGACCAGAGACATATCCCTTACTGACCATGGCTGAGGATGTGTATTACTTACAGGCTTAGGGGTGAAGTGAAAATTTGACAGAGCATCCAATTTTAAGAAAAGTCGTGTCTTCAGTTCTTCTATTTCCACACATTTTGGATCCTTCTCCTTCAGCCCCACACCTTCATTTGGCTGGCATGCCTCCTGCACACACACACACACACACACACACACACACACACACACACACACACACACACACACACACACACACACACACACACACACACACACACACACACACACACACACACACACACACACACACACACACACACACACACACACACACACACACACACACACACACACACACACACACACACACACACACACACACACACACACACACACACACACACACACACACACACACACACACACACACACACACACACAGGTCCTCAGCCTGTACCCCTCCACAGACCAACTTACCTGTGTCTTGACATAGTCTTCTTCATAGATCTCAGCTAGACTTTTCTTACTCTTTTCCTGGTTCAAAGGTTGTATTCTCTGGTAGTCATATGGCTTCTCTGGAGGTTTCACCTTACGTTGCACATCATCCCATGCCTGTCAAGTGTTATTAGTCATTACATACTCGGCATTGCCTTGTCTGTGAGACCTGGTCTTGAATCCTCTGTTTGATCATGTCCTCTAGAGAGTGTGTTGTCTCCTCTGTGATGACTGGTGGAGGAGCTGTCATAGGATCAAAATCTACCACCTCCTCCAGCAAGCTACACAGTGCATGCCCTATCAATCATTGAATCAAATATTACTACGACTCCAACCTGTTCAGTGGTCTGCCACTGGAAGAGACTTCCCCACTCATCTGCCATGACTTCAGTGATACATTAGCAGCTTCAATACTTCTGATCTGACCGGCCAACTGTACAGAGAAATGTACATAACCTGCTTTCCCTAACTTTAACATACCTTCAGCTGTCTTTTCTCATGTGATGAGAGCTGCTGCTTGTCCCTCTCAGCTGACTCCTCCTCCCCTCCACAGACCCCCTCTTGTCCTCTTACAAGTGGAGGGTCAAAGAAATCATTATAGTGCAGCTGCTCAGACCCAGTGTCAGACAGTGTCTCAGCCAGTACTCCCACACTGTCCTCTGAACCTGTACATACAGAGTGCACAGCTCATGATCAAAACACAAGACATGACTCTATACCATGATCACTGAGTTGCTCTGCCTGGTCCAGGTACCGCTCCATGTCAGACAGATTGAAAAACCCATCATCAACTTCTGATATACGGAGGCCCTTAGTAACTCCCTGCCCCTCCACATTTTCTCCTCCCACAGAAAGTGCCATTGCTAAGTAGGGGACTCTGACTGGCACACATATCCTACAACACTGAAGAAAAGCACCCACCATCACTATGTGTACTCATCACCTCCTCTGAATCACAGCTCTCTTCCTCTGTCCCCTCCACACCACTCTCTTCGTCTGCAGGCTGTGTTGTGGCCAACAACTGCAGTGCAGATCCTAACAACCCCTCAACAGTAGCACACAATCTGCGCAAAGCTGGTTCATTAGTGAGCTGGACCTCCTCCCACACTTGGTCCTCATCAAAACCTTCTGTATAGAGCTGCTGCAATGGCCCAGTAGGTAGCTCACTGCCACTACTCCTTATAGCGTTGAACAGCAGCTTGACTCCATCCAGACACTCAGATTGAAGCGACTCGCGGGGATCCAGATAGTACTCGGGTTCCCTAAGCACTCTTCTAAATAAATCTAGGAGCTTTTTGGTCTTTTCTACCAACTCCCTGGGCTGACTGTCACTCTCCATACTGCACACGTGCACGGGTGGGCTTTAATTACAACCCAACCTTGTTTCCATGGAAACAGGTTAGCGGCACAATGTCGTCTCCAGACCTGTCTTCGTCTATACAGAGCTCTTTGGACGACTTCTCGCGAGAGGAAAGTGACGTGTATGTGGGGAATGGCGATGTGCATCAAGACGAAGATGATGACGTGGCTGTGGCGAGACCTCCACGCAGGGCCGCTGCGTCTGCGGAGGTGGTTTTATCGGGTCAGGCCGCCCTGGACGTACTGGACCAGGTGATGGCCGCTGTCGATGAGAGACATGGACTATGTATTTATACCTTCCTCAGCTTCAAAGAAGTGGCCAGGTAGGCAGAGAGAGGGCCTCTAATTTGCGGAGGAGATACCTCCTTCTCAAAGAGACATTAGAGAGGTAATGAGACAAAAAATGCCACCCACTGCATATTATCAGCTGCAGTACCTCTGGCTTCAGCTCCCGAGCCTCTGAGACTTCTCTTCTGGAACAGGCCAAGCAGTTTGGACAGGTACACACTATACCAAGGAATACCTGCATTGTTGAGTCCCTACATTGACTCCCTACATTGACTCCCCACATTGACTCCCTACATTGACTCCCTACATTGACTCCCTACACTGACTCCCTAGGTGCTAACTCAGCAGCAGTGTGTGTTGGAGAAAGGGGAAGGGTTCCCAGATGGTGATAGTGGGGAGTCATCGAGACTACGCCAGATTCTTCTCTCCCACACCAACCAGCTGGAGCAGAGTCAGCAGCGGCTGGCCACCCTTAACACTCAGCTGTCAAGGTCAGTTGAACTTTACTTCACCAATAGTCCTCACTATTGGTGAGGTACACACTCTGTGTGTGTGCACAGCTTGGAAGAGGTGCATGCCCAGGTGAGCCGGGAGCTAGACCAACTGCCTCGCCAGGCAGATGTGGAAGCTAGGTTACAGGATCTTAACAGACAACTGGATGATCTCCGAGATGAAATTAGGAAGGTAGAGACAGTATGTGTCAGTGTGAGTGGTGCTGGACTTCCCCTGTGCCTGCAGCGTTCCAAAGACATTCAACGTTACAATGGAGAGCTGGCATCTCGTGAGCACAGGCTGTCCTCTGTAGTGAAGAACACTGTAAGTGACTGTGCATGCCAAACACTCTCACACTAACGGCTGCTGTGTACTCTCAGGAGGAACTGAAAACAATGGAAGATGGTCTACAGGTAATTGCCTGACCCTCCCTCCTTACACATCCACTGACCTGTTTCTTCCCAACACTCTGTTGTTGTAGGATGAACTGATTGCAGTCAGAGCTGCCCCTGGAAACCTACCACGAGAGATTGACTCTGTCCATAAAATGACCAGGTGCTCCTCTGTGACTACCACCTCACAACATAGCTAACATTGGTCTCTCCTCTGGGCTCAAGGGATATCCAGCGGCAGATGAAGGACTCAGACTCTCACCTACATAATCTCACAACTCAACTGGATGACCTCCAGAACCACTGTGGCACTCTTCAGGAAGAGCTAAGGAGTGCCAATCAGAGCTTGGTAGAGGCACGTGAAGAGGGGAGCCGTCTGCATGATCTGGAGAGACAGGCAAGGAGCAGCCTTGATCAGGCTAAAGAGAGGCAGGTGTGTGTGTGTGTGTATGTTGTGTGTAACATGAGTTACAGCAGCCATCTCCTGTGCCTATGGGTAGGTGGCTCTGTTAGAGCAACAGGCCAGCCTTGAACTGGGATCACGGCATAGAGCTAAAGAACAACGTAGACTGTATGAGGTGTCTGCCACACTTACCAGAGACAATGACCATACTGCTAGGTGAGTGCTAGTATCCTATCGGTACTACTGTTTTAACTTGGGGAAAACCTATTGCAAACAGACATCTGAAGAAAACTGAGCTCCACCTTGAAGCAGCTAAGCAAGGAGATGCCCCACAGCAGCAGAGGTGTGAGTGCCTGCAGGTGCAGGTGGAGGAAGGTAAGGTAGCTGCAAGAGAGAGACAGAAGAGACAGGAGGATATTCGACTGGAGGCAGATACTCTGCGTAGAGGACTAAATGTGCAGGTGAGGAAGCTATTGAAAGGCAGAAGTGGTGTGGTTACTTCTGCCACCTCTGCAGGAGAGTGTTAGCTCAGCAAAGCTAGCAGTGCTGGAAGGCAAGCAGCATGAAGAGGAGAGAGTACGGGCCAAACTAGCTGCCCTATCAAGCAGACTACAGGAGCTGAACAAGGAAGCAGTTGCCCTGGTGTGGGATTACTCTATAGCTGTAGATCTGCTCTCTTACCTTGATATGTACCTATACAGGCAAGACTGAGGGACAAAGACTCACGGACATGCCGCCAGGCTAGAGTGAGCACCAGTCAATACACATTTAGAGTGGGATCAAGTATTCCTGCTGCCCACCTCCTTACAGCTTTCTAAGGTGGAGACAGAGGCTACTCTGTACACGCAAGAGGCTCAGCTGAGGGAACAGACAAAGGCACTAACACAACTGGAACAGCAGCTCAAAGACTTTGCAGAGGCCTATAAGCTGATTAAGACAGAGAGAAACCACACCCACTCACAGATCCATAAGCTACAGCAGGTACTCCTGTAACACAGTGTCATTGTTCTAGACAGTGTATATGGTGTGGCTATAGCTGGCATGTGAGATGAGGGAGAAGTGGCGCGTACTACAGAATGAGGCAGAGGTGCTTACTTCTTCTGCTAAGGACAAAGAGAAGTGGGGTAGAGAAATGTTGCTGTCTTGTTGTGTACTAGAGTTCCATCCCACAGGCTATTGCAGAAGTGCAGTTTAGTACATTCGAGCAAGTCAATGGAGAGGGACAGTAAGAGGCAAGAAGCAAGTCAACTAGCATTAGAGGCAGCTCAGAACAGAGCTGATCTGGAGGCTCAGAGAGAAGTACTGGCCAAACTGACCCATGAGGTGTCTTCTCTGGAGCATCAGCTCAACCAAGTAGGATTGGTTGGTATGTGTGTGTATTTTTAAATTCTCTCATTCATTCATGTACCACCAGTTGAGGAAGAGATATGAGCATGCTCTACAGGAGCGTAATGATGCAGGTCTGCAGCTTATCGAACGTAATGAGGAGGTGTGTGTGTTCCATGAGAGACTCAACATGCAGGAAGCTGTGCTGCGACAGGCTGCCCTTGACCTCATGGCCCGTGAAGAGGAAATCAAATACCTCAAACTGGAGGTGAGTCGTAGCTGACATGAGCAGCACAACACACCCCCTCATTCCTCTCCAGCTGTCACAGCTCCAGACACACATCTTGGTAAGCAGAAAAGGTCTTCCTGCAAAGTCACGGTTGCAGGCAGAGCTGGACAATGCCCAGATACAGGTGGCCACCTATTCCCCGGTACCTGCTCCCCATGTCATCTCATTAGCATACTGCAGCTACGTATATGTGAGAAGGAGCTGCGAAAATTGGAGACCAAAGTGGAGGATGCACAAGACCCAGCCAGACTCAGGCTGCTTGGAGGACCCCAGTCTTCACAGGTCAGCTGGCCACCCTCTCTGTCTCTCTGAAGAATTCACTCACTACCAATACACAGGATGACCTGTGCAGACATCTGGAGGTGTTGGAGGAGAGGCTAGCTGGACAGGTGCAGGATGGATTGGAGAAAGAGCTGCTCTATGAGCAGGTGTGCCGGCTGGCTGACCGTGCTCAGACAAGGGTCACTGCTCACAGAGACTCCACTCTACAGGCATGCCTCTCTTCTCTACCTTGCACTCTTCAATTCCTGTGTAATGTGTGTAGGTGGCTCAGCATGTCAACCTGTACCAGAGCAAGATTAAAGATGCTACACATAAGACCATGGCACTGGTCTCTGAGCTCACCATGCAGCAGGTACTGCCAGTCCTACATGACAGTCATGGCTAGGCCCTGGTCCTGTGTCTCTTCTCAGGCAAATGCTCTTCGGCTGAAGCATGAAGTGCAAGGGAGAGAGGCTGCAGTGGACAGGGCATACCTCAGACTACAGGCTGGACAGCCACCAGATGAAGCCATTGAGCAGCAGTGGCAGCAGCTGCTTCGAGAAGAGCAGCAGAGGAAGGAAGCTTGTCTCAGGAAGGTGATGGGCAATGTCCTTAGTACACTACATGTACCAGCTAACAATTATGACTGTTTGTAGTTGAGTGAAGTGAGAGAAGAAGAGACAGTCAGCACAGCTGAGCCAAGGCCCAATGCATACCTCCCATCAGGAGAGGGAAACTTGCCACTTCCTAAACCATATGGCAGCCACGCCCCCTTCAAACCCAGCCAAGCTGGAGCCAACATGAGACACATACGCAAACCTGAGCCTAAGCCTATAGACATTTAACTTCATCAACTAACATATAATTATTGTACTTTGAGGGATGGGATTTTACTGAGGAGAACAAGCACCATAAAAATACAGCATTTCCTGCAGTGAATATAAACTGCTATACTAGCTATAGCCTGTGCATCAATCAAGAAAGTGTACTCTATATCTGAAGGGCTATGGGCTATTTGGTGAGGAGGAGCTGAGATGTCTCTTGTGTCGTGGTGTCCCTTTACGCTTGCTTTTACGAGAGTCTGGAGGTCCTCCAACCCCCTCTGCCTCCTTCCCCCTCCCAGCAGCTGCTTGCCTCTGTTCATCAAGTTTACGTTCCAAAAGAACCTTTGACAACTTGTCCAGTGTTTGGTCAAGTTTCACAGATTTCCCAGGGGGGGCCCCTGCAGCATTTCCCCCCGCGTCTTTTCTTTTCCTGGATCCATCACTTGTTTCTCTGGACGAGAGAGAAGGCAGGATACTTGGGATAACTGCCTGTGAGGAGTTCACCAACATGGTTGTCCTCCCCTTGGAGGACTGCGAGACCCTGGAGGTGTGGGAAGTTGACAATATGCTTGTAGCGGGAGGTACACTCCCTGAAGCAGACAGCAAGACATGTTGCTGGTTCATCATGGCGAGCACCAGTTGCCTCTCCACTGACACTACCTGTTTACGAGCCTCCTCGCACTCAGCTTGGAACTGCTCCCTTTCCTTTGAAACAGAGGCCAAAAGGTCACGCAGCTGATTGGCCAATTTGGAGCGCTGAAGGATCTTGAGGTTGGCAAAGTCACAGGCCTCACACAGCAGTAGTTGCTTTGAGTTGCTCTTGCGTATCTGCCAAGCAGAGGCAAAGTCACAGCCACATTGATTACATATTGGCTTCACTTTTGAGCTTCCATTGGCCTTGTCCTGAGCTGCAGAGCTATTGAGGCTGCTATCAAAGTGCTGCATAATGGCCTCCAGTCCATAGTTACGAATGAAAGATGCATCAAATACTGGAATAACAGGCCACACCTGCCGGAATGTCTTTGGATACGGTGAAGCTGCTATTTTCCTTTCTATCTGCTTTTGAAAGCTCCTCTTGGCAAGAAGGTGCTTGGAAAGATAATCCTTGTACCGCTTGGAATTCTCAACAGCAGCCATTACTGTCTTCTCCCTCTCGGGGTCCACTGGGCGCAGGCTAGGGGGCCCAGGATCAGATGAAGAACTGGACACAGAAGAAACCTGTATTGAGGCTACCTCGGAAGAGTGTGTGACAGCTGGTGTAGGGAGCAGAGGAGGAGGGGTCTTGGAGGCCAGAGACGGTGGATCTGATATGGTAATAATGTCTCTGTTGGCTCCACCTTTGGCCTGGGGTTGTGTGAGATGAGCCAGGCTCTTATTGATGAGGCCCACAGTCTGCTGCTTGAGTTGAGTGCTGCCCGAGGCAGCAGAAGGTGTACTGCTCTTGTGTGAAGGAGGGAAGGCTTGGTCTACTGCAATGCTGTCTACAATATGCTGAAGTCTTGATGATATTCCAGTCACAGGACCAGCAACTGTAGTGGCTGCCTTTTGGCTCTGGTTGCCAGGAACAACCACAATATTGGACTTGGTGGAGGATCTAGGTGGCTTGCTGTCGTCTGCCTCCGCACTAGTTGCCGTGGAAACAATAACGGGACTTTGGATACCCCGCAGCTGCTTCAAACGGCGCAGCTTGGTCTCCTCTTGCTCCAGTAGCTGTTGTATCTGGCAGACGTCAGCAGCACCAGCCTCCTGGGGGGCACTAATAGGAGATCTGGAGCATGTGGGGCTGTCCTCATCAGACAACACAATTACATCATTGGTAGCAGCTGTCTTGGGCACTCTGGGGGAAACAGGAATGTGGGATAGAGACACAATACAACTCAGTAGCGTGTGATATACCTGGCCACAGTTGTAGCGGAGTAGCCGACATTAGGACTACTATCACCACTCTAAGAGGGAGTAACAATAATGAACATTATGAAGAGTGGGAAGGGATGTCACTGGCAGTTACAGTACCTGCTTCTGAAGGGCATTGTAGTGCATGGCAGTAACCTGTTTCCACATTGCAGCCCCACCCTCATCCATCCTCTACCTATATGAACAGTAATGGATAAGCGCGCTCACGTGACCGCACATCGTGTATGTATGTGTATCGATGTGCCTAGCTTTTAACGTGGCGAGTTGTAAGCCATCAAACACTGTAAAACTGACTCTCTCCTAGCATTTTACACTCTACCAGTGATAACGACGTGGATTATTGTATGTACATACACATGGGTGAAGTGTCGGTAGCACATCAGTGCCCGAGCGAAGACGGCATGCAAACCAGAACTCACCCGTAGATCTTTCTGTTAGGCACCGTAAGTATGGCCACAGGAACGACACAGACTCACAGAATCACTTCTCTCTGGTATGGCTATGTCCCCTGCTGTAATACTGCATGTATTACTTACAGGTGTCAGAACAAACCGGTTTGACCGGTTTTGAAGTGGTCAAGCGAGAATTATAATTCATTCCATATAAGGCAGGTGGGAGTGCCCAGTGAAAAGCAGTGCTACATCTCCCAGCCAGGCAGCTGGCAGACCTCAGAGGAATGGTTGTCACAATTGTTTGTGTTTATGTTTACAGCATTTGTTTACATGTGTCAACAAGATAAGAGATGGTAAATTCCCTCGTGCACTTTCCTGCCCTGTATACACAAGTATAAGTTAGTACTGTCAGAAGTGGGTGGGATATGCAACCTCTCCTTTGAGCTCATTTATGAAAACACTTTCTGGCAGAAATGACAATCATGACATATGGTGAGCAGATAGAGATGAGGTGACAGATGGAGTGGGAGGGCTACCTGCGCTGGTGTCCAGTGAGATGATGTGACAAGTGAGCCTCACTTGACATCTGTCTAGGACTCCCATGAAGAGGATTAGAGTGAATACTGTGGGATAGACCTGGTAGGTAACCAAAGTTAGGTTCTCTGGTCATTTGCTGCAGAGTGGCCATGTGGGTCAGCTGGGGAGGAATGCCACTCTGGACCATATAGTGTGGTGAGGGACCAGCACTTGGTCCAATATTGTGGTGGGGTGCCACTGGGCGTACATATGGACTCCCTTGTGCCATTATCTGATGATTCTGCTGTGCTTGAATCTGTTGCCACAACAACTGCTGCTGCGTCTGTCGCATATGCTGTTCAACTGCGGCATCAACAAAGGCAGGGCTTTTGTGTGGACTGGGAGCAGACCTCCTGTAAGAATGAACACCACATGGTTTATTGCACTAGTTACATAGTCTGGTCTACCTGGAGGGTGGTGGGGTGTGGGAGGGAGAGAGATGGTGAAGTTTGGGGCTCTGGGGACCCACGGCAGAAAGGGCGGGGAGAGAGGGAGGTGTATGGGGGCGTATACCATGGTGTGACAGTATAGTGTGTTCATAGGAGGGAGGGGTACATGGGGAGTTACCATGGTGAAAATTGTGAGAAGTTAGTTTGCCATCTTGCCCAATAATCTGGCCTCTGTGTGAGCTGGTCCGGAGAGGAGGGAGAGCTTGGTAGGCATGTGGGGAGCGACTCAATGAAGATTGTGCTCTAGGAGATGGTGAGGAGTGAAGGAGTGGGGACTGAAGAGGATGTGAGAGTGAGTGGAGACTTTGAGTTTGGTGATGATAGGGAGGAAGTTCACTATGAGTGATGGAGTGGGGATGATTAGGGTGACGGGTGATCTGTTGTATAGGGCTCTGAAGAGATGAAGAGTAACGTTTATCAGGTGTCAGTGCTGGGGGAGGAGGATGTGCATTCTGTTCCCTCTCCCTCTGACGATACAATTGTTCATGTTGACTGAGTGTATTCTGCTCAGTGCCTGCATGCCGAAGGCTGTCCCATTGAGGGTTGTGGGCGTCCTGGTGGCTAGGTGGAGGGCGATGGGTGTCCTGGTGGCTAGGTGGAGGGCGATGGGTGTCCTGGTGGCTAGGTGGAGGGCGGTGGGTGTCCTGGTGAGGGCGGTGGGTGTCCTGGTGGCTAGGTGGAGGGCGGTGGGTGTCCTGGTGGCTAGGTGGAGGGCGGTGGGCGTCCTGGTGGCTAGGTGGAGGGCGGTGGGCGTCCTGGTGGCTAGATGGAGGGCGATGAGTGTCCTGGTGGCTAGGTGGAGGGCGGTGGGTGTCCTGGTGGCTAGGTGGAGGGCGGTGGGCGTCCTGGTGGCTAGGTGGAGGGTAGTGGGCGTCCTGGTGGCTAGGTGGAGGGTGGTGGGTGTCCTGGTGGCTAGGAGGAGGGCGGTGAGTGTCCTGGTGGCTAGGTGGGGGGCGGTGGGCGTCCTGGTGGCTAGGTGGAGGGCGGTGGGCATCCTGGTGGCTAGGTGGAGGGCGGTGAGTGTCCTGGTGGCTAGGTGGAGGGCGGTGAGTGTCCTGGTGGCTAGGTGGAGGGTGGTGGACGTCCTGGTGGCTAGGTGGAGGGCGGTGAGTGTCCTGGTGGGAGGATGAAATGGGCATACTGGTGTTTGATGTGTCCATGGGTTGTTTCTGGAGGCTGTGGTTATGGCTCATTCTTCCAACAGTCTGGCTATGTCTCGCTGTGGGTGAGGATGGATTGGTGGGTGTGCTCTGCAACTTGCTGGACATGGCAAGCAAAGATCTAGGGGGTGTAGCTCTCTGGGGGCTGTCTACTCTTTTCAGTAATATCTCGGGAGTCTTCATAGTGACTGGGCTGCCATTGAGGGTCATGCTACTTCGGCGAGGAGGTGTGGCCTGACCAGCCTCCTGCACAGTAAGAGGCTTATGGCCTGCTGTCTTCTCTAGATCTTTTTCCCTAGCAACAACAGGAGGCATAGTGGCTGGCCATTCTCCATTCGTCCACTGTAAGGGTTGGAAGGTAAGAGGGAGAGAGAGGGAGCACAACTTACCTACCTGCAGTAACTGGTGTGCTTTATTGCCCATTGCCTTCTTTTCATCTGTTGTGGGTTGAAAGTGAGTAAGTGGGACAGGAGGAGGAGGGGGGGGGAGGAGTGGAGGGGGGGAGTGGAGGGGAGGAGTGGAGGGGGAGGGATGTGAGAGGAGGGAATGCTAACCTCGCTCCAATTTCTGTAGTACACTACTGCTCTGTTGCCGTAGTAATGTCTCCTTTTCTCCCTCTCCCAATGTGTGATACAAGTCTGCAGCCACACAAGGCAGGTCTGACTAGTCACTATGGGGGGAAGAGACCAAGCCCTACCTGCAAGAAGAGATGCTGCCCACACCTGCAGTCTATTCTCTGGCATCTTCACTGACAGCTGCAATGCCGGGCTCACCATGTCCAATGTTTCCTACACAATTACACTAACCAGCTAAAGAGCCAGCAGGTATATATTGGAGATGGGAGACATACCTTGGTGTTGCCAAGAGCAAGGAAAATCTGTCCAAGGAGAAGCAAGGAACAGCTTGTTAGTTTGTTGAGGTCACTGCTGTTAGCAACAGTTAATGTCTCCCTCAGCTGCTTCTTGGCATCATGGAGACGACCCGAGGTGAAGGAGAATAGACCGCGCACATAACTGAGTGCACTCCGCAGACTCTGGCAGCTGTGTAGGCATGACAACCACTACCATATTAACACCACACATCAGGTAGCTTACTTGATGGAACTACCCTCAGAGTTCAGGGAGGTCATGAGGGATGCAAGCTCCACCTCCTTGTTCACACCTACTTTCATGTAGCTGATTGCCAAATTAAGTGACACCAGAACACGTAGCTCCTTACAGTTAGTGTGCTGAGGAGAAAGAGGAGGAAGTGATGGGAGAGGGAGCGGGGGAGAGGGCAGTACCTGCATGGCTGTCTGGAATTGAGCAATGGCTCTGTCCAAACTACCAGTGGCAAAGGCATACAGACCCTGAAATTGGCAGCAGAACTTAACATGTGCATATTCACACACATCCAATGTCCAACTATACCAGGAGTGTGTGCAGCACAGCTCTGTGGGAATACACCAACATGGGGTGAGAGTGGCAGGTGTCCACAGCTTCCTGCAGCTGTATCCCTGCACGTACTGTGTCTCCTCTCATTAGCAGACACTGAACTGACTGCTCCAAGACATGAGCTCTCAATACACTCAGTACCCCACTGGCCACAGGGGTGGAGGTGCCTGAGGCAAGAGGAGACAGGTCACTGGCCATTGGCCTTATAGGCAAGAATGACCTTACTCAGCTCCTGACTAATGAGCTGCAAGGCTCTATCCACATAGGACAGAGCCTTGTCTGTGAACCCAGCCTGCACAGAGTGCAGCACACTCACCTACACCACAGAGGAGAGGGAGTACATACAACACACCTCTCGTGGTCTCCACTCACCAGATAGACAGTGATATAGGCATGAGGTCGGGTCAGCCACTGAAAACTTTCTGCTGATAGCCCCCCAGCAGTCGTGAGGTCGGAGGTCACATGAGGCTCCACCCTCTCATCTGGCTGGCTACTGAGATTCTGCACACACTGCTGTAGCTGCTTCAAGTGAGGCTTGGCTGTCTTTACCTACACAGAGGGAGAGGAACTAGCCCCCACACTCCTCTCTGGCCTTCAGTCTCTACCTGGCCTGCCATCAGCAGGTGAGTGACTTGTATTGTGAGATAGAAGGTGCGCAGTAGAGATGGCTGAGGTCCAGTGTATGTTTCCAGCAGGTTGGAGGCGTGGTTTAGGACAGACCCCGCCTCCTGCAGTCAACACCAGGTATTAGAAGGTAATTAACAGGATGCTCCCTCCTACTCACTGAATAGTTGTGGTTTGTGAGCAGCACAGCTCCCTTGGCTAAGGTAGCCAGCAAGTGGGCGTGGCCAGCTCCAATACTCTGAGAGTAGTCAGCACATCGTGATAGTGTGGTAAGCTGACCTGACACATCTCCCTCGTGAGCCAGCAGGTCCTGGAGCAGGGGAGAGAAGGTAATAGCCTGCATTACCAGCACGGGTAGTGGGGCTCACTGCAAGTTGCAGGAGTAGGCGTATGTGCCAGTAAGGATGGTGGACAGTGGCCTCCAGTTTGCCTCTCAGCAGGCCCCTGGCCTGGTGCTGCTGGCCATGGGAGACAAGTAATGCTGCCAGGCTACTAGCAGCGTGGAACCTCACTCCCTGTAAGTTAGTGGCTGTCCCAGCCACCAGCATCTAGTGAGAGACAGTGACTGGTAAGACATGAACAGTAGCTACCCTTAGAGTCCTCACAGCCTTCTCAAGGTGTTCCTTGGCCTCTAGCACACAGAGTGTATGCTCACTGAGTAGTAGTCCCAGCCGCAGTCTCACGCTGGCCTCCAGACGAGGCACAGGATGAAGAGCTAGCACTCCGAGCAGACAGCGTGCAGCCTCACTCACTTGTAGAGGCTGCTGGGACAGGAAAAACTCTGCCATGGCTAGTAGTGCAGTCACTGTGGGACTGCATATGGAGAGAGGCCACAGTAACCAACCAGAATGGCTACTGTACTTGTGCTCCTAACAGCGTCAGACAAAACTGAAGAACACAGATCACTTACTCATCTGCAGCTGCGTCACGATCACTCATGACAGCCTTGAGATGTGGGCATTAAATAGAATACAACGTCCCCTACCACTCCCACAGAGAAGAGTTCTAAGACAGCGGATCACCTTCAGATCTCCACAGAAATACGCACACAATGGTCAACCTTAACGTCCTGGGGAGAAGGGCCTTGGCTTACCGCGCCTTTCCTGATACTATTGAGTAATTTCAATCTAGCCTTTCGCATTATTGGAACATAGGCTGTACCAGGTGTACCAGCCCACGTGTAGTGTACATGGCGTCCAACGGCGTATCTATGGATGCAGGAGAAACGATAATGCCCAACCTACTCATCACTGGTACTCCTGGTGAGCATTATACGTAAGGTAACTAGGGGTAACTCCGGACGGACTTTATTCTTTTTAACACAGCTCTGCCAATACAACAGATATTTTAACCAAATCAAGGGTACACTTACATTGATACATCAACAGCATGTGCATACAAACCAACTTTGGATACGTAGGCTCGCGGCTGCATTACCGCCCCAAACCTTAACCGCATCATAAATTAGTGGGTCGGGTAACTTCGGACAGTAGTGCATGTGCAGTTGAATGTGGCAGTTTTAGAGTGATTAGCGTGAATATATATCAAAGATACATCGGCCTTGATTTTCACCAAATGTGTGTCAGATAATGTGACACACATTTTGTGAAAATCAAGGTTCCTTGTAGTAAAGTTCTTGCGACATTTAGCCGCGAATAAGTGATACTGTAGCACCCTGGAATTAGAACGTAGAAGCCGTGTTGTCTTCATACACAGGTCCAGGTCAGTAGTTATCCTCAGTCTAAGTTTAAAAATTATAGGTTGTATTTTCAATGAGTTACAAGGGTAGACATCGGAAATGTCCGGAGTTACCCCCCGTCCGAAGTTACCCAGCGTTACCTTACCGTATAAGTAGTAAATCTGATTTCATTACCCAAACTCTACAGTGCAATATATGACAAAAACACACGTTTTGTCATATTGCACTAAAGAAGACACCTGGATGAGTGTCCAAACGTCTGTTTATGATGGAAAGTTTGGTTAGTGAAATCAGATTTACAACCAACTACTCACACAGCACTATTTCCACATACATATGTATATATATACCGACGTGGCTGGTAAATTTATGTGTGTATTTGTGTTGTGTAGGCACAGGAAAGTCCCTAACTGCTAGTGAGGTCTGCTCCAGAACTGGAATGAGACATATCGATGTTGGACTAGTTGCCAAGCAACAGAACCTGTATGATGGGTTTGACGAGCAGTACCAGTGTCCCATACTGGATGAAGACAAGGTGAGGTAGTGGGAGAGATGAGTTAGTGTGACTGAGTCTGGAGTATTGCAGGTGATTGATGAGCTGGAAGAGGTAGTGGGGGGGAAAGGGAACATTGTGGAGTATCATGGCTGTGACTTCTTCCCTGAGCGCTGGTTTGATGCTGTGGTAGTGCTCCGTACAGACAACACCATCTTGTATGACCGACTTCAGAAGCGGTATTGATTTCTCTGTCACGTATGCCTGCCTGTCCCATCGTTAGTTTCATTATACCAGGGGTTACTCTGGACAGAAGTTGGTAGAAAATGTGCAGTGTGAGATCTTCCAGACTGTTCTGGAGGAGGCAAGGGACAGCTATAGTCATGCCATCATACACGAGCTGCCATCAAACACACCTGAGAACATGGAACAGAATGTTGAGACAATATGTACTCTTGTTAGTGAATGGACTCTTACCCACACCACTCACTGATAGTATGTTATAAATTGTCACAAATCACTTTTGGTCACTTGGTTTTAAGTTTTTATATGGCAATCATCACAAATTTGACAAAACAAAAACATACTAAACACATTTGGAAACTGATAAACACATTAAATGTGTGTGAGTGTGAGGGGGTCTGTGTCTTGTTTGTCTAGGTCCCATTCCACTGAGGCACTGGGGTCCCATTCTGCACTTCCACCTCCATCACTGTCTGCCACAGATGATACCGACTGCTCCTCGTCCAACCATGACCCAACATTTACAAGGGAATCATTGTCACCATCATCATGGTACCACTGCCGTTGGAGAAACATATTATATAAAGCCCATCATCTTTCCACTGAATTGACTCACTCTAGTCTGCTCTTCACCAGGAAACAGCATTATATCTCCCAGCAATAGTCCAGCATCCTGTACATGGGATGAGGTCACATATATTGTCAAACAGGGTTAGGGATGGCATACCTCGGGGTTGAAGATGTTGTGAGTACTGTCCCCTGTCTCTTCCTCCCCTTCTCTCCATTCTGCCTCTGTATCTGACCCATCCATATCCTTCTGCACAGTGACAAGTCACAGCTGAAACATAAGGACCAGATCCAATGAGCTTCAGGTACCTTGTTTCTAAAGAGAGTCATCTCAGTTTCGTCAGGATTTTGACCAAACAACACTTGCTCATCCTCCATATCCTAAAAGATATGAGTATTATAGTCAGTTACAATCTTATAGATGATATCCATTCTATTACCACTCTGGAGCTATCATCCATAAAGAAGCTCTCCCTGATGCCAGGTCGCTGTCTGGCCCTCTTCTTGAAGTTCTGTTTCTTCTTCATCTTATCCCTCTGCATGCTCAGTGTCCTCTTCTCTTTGAGGGTACTGGAGCGATGAATGTGATGACGTTTGCCACTGCTACTTCGTGAGATGGCACTGGGTGGCCTTCTGTGAGGCAAGTTATCTCCCCTCATGAATACAGGCACCTCTGACATGTCCTCTTCCCTGAAGAAGAGATTGTCACATATTACGATACAACAAGGAAAATGCTACTGCTACTCACGGATATGATCTGTAGAGCTTCCAACAGAAGTAGCTACACAGAGCCACTAGTACTCCAATAATGGCTATAATAATCAGACCAAACACTCCAATTGCAACATTGATAACATTCAGGAAACAGAGTGCCCCTGTCGCTGAGACCACTACCTGAGTACTGATGGCACCCTGCCCATCCCTAGCCTCCACTGTAAGGTTGAAGAGATCCCCCTTGTCTCGACACAGGTAATCTGTGAGCACCAGGTACCCTTCATCATCAATGTCAAACAGATCATTGTTCTCTATCGAGTAGGCAATTATAGGGACTTCCCCTCGGTCACCATCCACTACTACTACTTGTCCAATTCTGCTATGTAGGGCCGTCAGCCTATCCACAGTGAACTCAAACCCATCTCCATCACCAGGTATCTGGAACATCAGAGGTTCATCACTGACAGGCAGAGTTGAGATGGAGATCCTAGAGAACACCTCCTGGCCACCATCATCATAGCAATAAATGGTAAATACATGGCTCTCTGTTGTGGGGTCATCATAGTCCAGAGAGCCAATCAGAGTGAGCTGGCCTGTGTCTGGGTCCATGAGAAAGGTGCTGTTCACTGCTAGGCTGGGTTGGTAGAGCTGTATGCCTGTTAGCCCTCCATAGCCACGGTCCTGGTCACTGCACTGTACATGGAGTAAATGGCTACCCACTGGGAGGGACTCCAGTACAGATGTGTTGTACCAGGCTGCAGTAAACTGAGGGGTGTGGTCGTTGTCAGGGGCCACTGTGATGTGCACAGTGGTAGCCCCACTTCTTACTGCCCCTCCATCTCCACTGTCATAGCAACGCAACATTACTTCAAACTCAGTGTCATTCGTGAAATCGTAATCTAGCACAGCTGTAAGTAAAAGAGTAGCAGTGCCCAACTGTGTGTCAGTCACCTCCACTAGGTCTAAGGTGCTTGATGTAATTTTAATGCCTGCATAGGCACCAATGCCTATGTCTGCATCCCTACAGGTAATGTTGGTCATGAGTGCAGTGCCTCTGTGCAGTCCCTCCTTCACTGATACTGAGTAGTCTGTCTGCAAGAAGTAAGGGTCGTTGTCGTTGGCTGATGTGAGGGTGAAGTGGATAGTGATATTTGGACAGAGGACTGGTGGGGTACTCCGATCACAGCCATGAATCAGCACACTGCTGGTCAGTGAGCCATCTCTCTCATAATCCAATTCACTTTGTAGTGTGATATTTCCAGTCTCGGGGTCCAAGGAAAAATATGGATTTGGAGGATTATCAAGAGCAGTGTATGTGATTCTCCCATCCAGACCCCCATCTTCATCTACTATAAGATATTGGTTGGGTCCCGCACCTGCAGACCCCACCACCTCTCCCTCGAGAACTGTCTCAGAGAATGCGATGGAGTAGCTCTCCTGAGCTGCAAAGGGAGTATACTCGTTTACGGAAAGAATAGTAACTGTGACAGTTGCAGTGGCGGGAGGCGGACTGGGGTCGCCATCATCACACACAACTAAAACCTCGTAGAGCTCGTCTCCCAACTCAGCGTCTGGGGGCCTCGTAAAGCGAACGTCTACAAAGAAATAAGGCCACACATCGGGTACAACCTCAAACGGAATTGGTTCTTCGTTTCCAATGTAGTACATGGGAGAAAACGCTTGGCACTCCAACATTTTCTCCAGCACGTGCAGCCCAGGAGTGTCTTCGTACCGCGTGACGCTCACTTGACGAGAGTCTCGCGCAAAGTTTTCTCCGAGAGCAAGACCTGCGCAGGAATTACCTCCTAAAACATTACACTGCATGACTTGTACTGTCACTCACCCGACAACGCGATTAGAGCTAGCATCAACACAACAGCCATTCTACTCGTCTTTGTTTATACAAGGACCAGCCCCGCCCACTTCTGCTTTGTGCACATTTCTATATATGGCAAATTCTACTTATGACACAGTGCATGTGAATATGGTCACACGTTAGTTAAGGCTTTTACTTCTTGGTGGGTTGTCCTGCACCACATCTGCATGAAGAGACAGCTGGAACTCATCTCAATACAGCTAGACATGCTGACTTTATTACCTTCTTCTACAGTGTAACATGCAGCCAACCACCACTGCTGCAGTGATTAGTACCACTAGTAATGCTCCAGTGATGATAATTATGTCCAGCACTGAGAGAGGACCTTCCACAGACACAACCACACTTGCTGTAGCCTCAATATTGGCTCCATCACCAGCTGTCACATTGAATTTGAAGTGGTCTCCCTCCAGACGAAGGATGAAATCCTGCAGGACAATCTGACCATTGCTATCAATATCAAAGTTAGCATTGTCTTCAATGGAATATGTGATGGGCTCCTGCTGTCCTACATCATCATCCTGTATCTCTAGCTGCCCTACCACTGTGCCAGGCCACTCCAGTCTACCTACAGTGAACCTATGCTCTGACTTGTTGAACCTCACTGGCTCGTCATTCACACCAACCACAGTGATATTCACATCAGCTACAGCCTCATTTCCTACACTGTCGGTACAGCGAACCTTGAACTCATAGCACTGGAAGCCCTGGTCATAGTCCAGACTTTGGATGAGAGTTATGTTGCCAGAATCTGCATCAATCCTGAAGGTGTTGGTTACATCACTGCTGGTACTCAGTATTTCAAGTCCTGCCTGTGCACCCACACCTATGTCCGCATCACTGCATGTGACTGTCAGTATCCATGTGTTCACGGCATAGGTTTCAGGCAGAGAGGCTGTGTACATGTCCTTACTAAGGACTGGCAGGTTATCATCCAATCCCTTGATATTGAGTATGATTGTGGCAAGGTCTTGTCGTGGTGGCTGGCCATTGTCTGAACACAGTAGCTGTACCAGCACCTCATCCTGTCCAACCAGCTCATAATCCAAGGTGCCATTCAGAACCACAGAAACCTGTCCATACTGTAGTTTCACTAAACCCAATGGCACAATGATTGGACTGCTTAGTTGGATACTTTCAAATTCTCCTTGCTGCACATCTGAGTCAGTGCACTCTACAGTGGCAATGACCAGTTCACTGTACACACCTTCACTGTAGACAGCTTCAGTTGTATTGTATAATGATTGTGAGAACTGAGGGTCAAATTCATTGACAGACTGAATGATAATATCCAGTAGACGTGTAGGACATAGCTCCGATGTTCTGTTTCCATCACACACTCGAATGTACAGTTCCTGCAATGGTGGTGTGGAATCAATGTCCACATCGAAGGGCATCCTCAATGTTATTGTACCATCTGTTAGATTAATGGTGAAATGAGCAGCAATATTATCATCAGTAGTTGGAGCAAAGTGAAAATTCAGGACACCATCTTCTCCTCTATCTTCATCAGACGCAATGATCTGTGCTATTCCATCAGAGCCTTGAGAAGCCAGCACTGTTTCAAGTGGGGTAGTCTCATTTATCGTTATTTGTGTTGGTGTTATCGTCACCTCAGGAGAATGATCATTCTCTGGCAGTATAGTGACTGTAATATTGCCTGTTACATTGCCTGTTGAGTCACTGCACGTGACAGTGAACTGGTAGAATGACGGACCAGTGTCGTAGTCCAGTTCTGCGGTTCGCAGCAGATATGCAATATTTGACTGGCCTACTCGGTCAAGCTCGAAAGGAACATCGTCTGCAATGGCGAACACTGGGGTAGGAGTGTCACTATTTGCACATTCTACTGAGCCAATGAAATTATCAGTGCTAACACTGGTCGTCTCTTGTACACGAAACTGCACATTATGTAGACCAGACGGCGTAGCTGTGACACCTGGTGAGACAACAACACCACAATATGATAAGTAGTATTATCGTAATTAGGATCTATACAATGTATGTACCCGTGATGACTAGAGCAAAGAGAGCAAGATACGTCGTCGACATGATCGCCGTTGTAACTCAGCCCCGCCCACTAACTTGTTTGTTAGTATTATTTGTTTATGCGCCGCCAAATAAACCAGCCACGCCCTATCCTAAGGTTTTCAGAACTGACATTACATATACAGCACTAATATGGTTACTTGCTGAGAATATATGTGTGTAGTAATGTATGCAGCAGTATCAACTGTTACATGTTCAACACTACTTCTTGCTTCCTTTCTTGTCTAAAACTTTATCTCCCTCGTGGAAATAATCAACAACCTCCTTGAGCACAGGCCCAGGGGTCAGTGGATTGTGTGAACTCTCAAGTGTAGCCAGTATACTGCTGGCCTCACTGTCCTCATCCTCTTCCATCCCAGGATACAGTGGCTGTCCCACCATCGACATTCCAGCATCTGTGAAGTATATACAGAGGTGAACAACAAACATCCCTAGTACAACATCTGCCATCCAGTTACAGCTAAAGTGACTGACCAGGTGGAAACATTGGAGGAGGGATGGGGAACATGGGTGGATGGGGGTAGATTGATCCCATGTCTACCAACTCACTGTCCGAGTTTATCTCCTGCCTAAGGTAGGTAAAATGACAGTATTACTTCTTCAACAGCCTCAAAGGCACAACCCCCTGACATTCCATGGCCATATGTACAGTGACTCACTCTTTGTATTTCTCTACAATCCTGATGCGTGCTGCCTTGATGAAGCAATAAAACACTATGACTCCCACGACTACAAAGATCACTAGCACAGCTGCCCCTCCCACACCCACATAAATCCATTCAGGCACTGACAGCAAACCAGTAGTTGTCACTCGAACATGTTTTCTTGCATCGTATTCACCATCACTCGCGACCACATCAAAGTCAAAGGTATGTCCATCTCTATTGTCAAGATATTGCTTCAGAGTGATCTCTCCAGTCTCTGAGTTGATATCAAAGTAGGGACTGGAGTCAATGGAGTAAGTTACAGTATCTCCAACACCACCAGTGTCAGCATCAGTGGCCTCAACCTGTCCAATGATGGTGTCTGGAGGATCTGTTCTGTGGGCTGTGAGTTCAATAACATCAAGGGTAAATTGAGGCACATTGTCATTCACTGGCAGCACATTCACTATGACTTGAGTTGTACCAATATTATCACCATCAGAGCAGACCAAGGTCATTTCATATTCTGTAATGTTCTCATAATCAAGTCCACTAAGTAGGGACAGGTTTCCAGAGATTAACTCAAATGCAGAGAGTACCAAGCTGGAGGTGTTGCCTTCAAATGAGATGCTCTGCACACTTCCCTCTCCATTATCTTCATCCTCACACTGTACCTCTATAACATGTGTGTCATTCATCGCTGACTCCGGCACACTGGTAGTGTAGAGTTGTTTGACAAACACTGGATGATGTTCATTGGCTGCGATGACAAATATTGTCAGTCCAATGATGGGACAAGCACCAATTACGACATTCTCATTGCAAGCTGTTATGTGAAAATCTAGTCGTTCAAAAGTATCTGTATGATCATCAATGTCCAGTTGTGCCTTCAGTGTTAGTGTTCCTGATGTTGGGTCTAACTCCAGAAACTGATCAATACGACTGTCAGTGTTAGTCAGGATGTACTGGACCCTCCCATCAGGCCCTCTATCTCTGTCAGTGGCAGTGGGATACACTCGTAGTGGTCCAATACTACCATCGACTGATGCTATTAGTGTACCAACTGGAGTTGTTTCTTTTATTGTAATGCTGTTGATAAAATCAGTACTGTCACCATATTCAGGTAGATATTCATTCAGGGAACCAATGGTGACATTTACAGCTCCAGTTCCATTCTTACTGGGGTCAGAGGTTAGGAAACAAGAGAGCTTCACAAGGTACCATGGCTGCTCTTCATAGTCAAATGGCACGTCTGCCACTGAGAACTCTCCAGTTTTGTTATCAATGGAGAATAAAGTTGTATTTCCCTCCAAAATGGAGTATGTCAGGTCAGTAGTATTATTAACTGGAGTACGATCATCCTCAACACATACGGGAGGTCGTATTACCTCAGGTATTGGGGTGGGGGGATTACTATCTAATGCAGCCCCAACAGCATCGTCAGCTTGAGTTTCCCACACAGTATATAGGTATGTGTCATCATTGAATTGCAATCCACTTGTTCCTGTGTATGTACAGTTACAATAAACACAATGCAATATATGAGGACATCATATACGTAGTATAGCAACATCAAATCAGCCATGAATATGCCTTGGTTTGGGTAAACAACCTAATATCCAAATGGCTCTGCAGGTTCATCATATACATATAGCAGGCTCTGCTTCGCTACTCTATCTGAGCTGACTGTGTACTAGCAACATATTCAGTAACTAGTACTATGCTGCTGCTGGTCATCTTAGATTACCTGAGAACAGGAGACCAGTTGTCAGCAGAGATAGCCATAGCACATAACGAGACATGATGGCCCAAATATGAGACACGTAGTGCTGTACATAGAGAAATACGGGGAATGAGAGAGAGAAAAGATATAGAAGCTTAGTTAGAGCGATCGAGAGAAATCCCTCACTTACCTTTTTCGTTGTGTCCGTCCGTAGACCTCTCATAAAAGTACGTCACGTCAGCAATACCAGCCCCACCCACTCGGAGTTTACGATGCAGTATAAATACATTCACATTTAGCGTCCCGCCACTTGCAATGACTGCACATTATTACTGAACCTGAATGGAAATGCAGGCGTCTCTTGTGTTCACAGCAATGGCACTTCTACAATGTGAGTATTATTATACCAATTATAGGCCTAGTATTTAATAAAATATAATAATGAGGCTAAATAATGTACCGTTAGCATTTTGTGTACATAAATGTATATACATCAATCAAAGCGAGCTTAGAATAAGGTAGTACTATAATTATAACTTGCAGGCTTTAAAATGTCGTGTAACTATACTGACCTTCATGGATACTATATATGCATCCTTCAATGTATATTAATTGTGTGTACAAAAATGCTTGGAATGTGATGAGTTGGAAATGAGGTGTCTAGTAAATCCACCATATATTGTCATGGGACTGGCCTCTTTCACCACAATCTTCAACAAGAGGCACCTTATAGCTGTGCCTGTACATAATGATCACATTCTAATCATACCATTTTGGGTCCATGTTTTGGCTAAAATGAAATATGTTGTCTGTTTGAATTTTAAGTTTGTATAAACATCGATAATCTTGGCTAGATATATTGTATTCTGTAGGTGCCATGTGTTCTGGTGTGATTCACTTTTCTCAATCTGTCTACAATGTGACAGTAAATGAGACAGCACTTCCGGAGTACCCCAGACCCCCACTAGGGTTCATTACCATTTTATGTGTATCCATGTTCCCTAATATCACCTACTCCATTGAATACCCACACCACCTCAGCACTGTCCTACCATTTCAGGTAGATCCACACTCAGGGCAGTTGAGTGCCACAGCAGATATTGATTATGACTCACAGGACAATGACTTTGAGTTTTACTCCTTCAATGTCTCTTGCAACGATGGCACATACAATGCCACAGCTCTAGTCCAAGTGTATGTCAATCCTATCAATGAATTCCAACCAGTAATAGACAATAACTCTCTTGTGCTGGACATTGATGAAACCACACCCAATGGCACCCTACTTCTGTCTACCATGCCAGGTGGCCTGAAGATGATCACAGTGGAAGATAGGGATCGAGGGCCACATGGCACAGTGAACTTCACACTCTTGTTTCCATTGGATGATCACTTCACCTTTGACCCAGTCCATGCCAATCTAACTCTGGTCAAGGCAATAGACTTTGAGACTGAGAGCAACTTAACTAAGTATATATTCCACGAATTGCCACTGCAAATTAGAGTGTGTGATGCCACTACCCTAGCCAGTGCATGCCCACTTGTTTCCTTCCCTCTATTCTTAATACCATCAGATGACAATGAGCCCATGTTCCTCAGGGACACATACACTGCAGCAATTCATGAAACTACTGCCCTGGGCTCAATCGTTGTAACATTAGAGTGTTCTGATGCAGATGTACATTATGGTGGTATCAGTGCTATTGATCTGCTGGATCCACCTGCAGTGGTCAAGGAAACTTTCTCACTTGGGAACTTGAACAGTAATGGTAGCATCCATTTGATCCTGACACAGGACCTGGATTATGACAAGCTAAATCAGACCTACTGGTTTCAAGTGAGCTGCAGGGATATACTACATAGGACCATAGCTAATGTTAGTGTACTGGTATTGCCAGAGAACGACGAAATGCCTATCTTCACTGACACACACTACCACTTCACCATCAACCGGACAGCTCTCCCTGGAACTATAGTAGGCAGAGTGATTGCTGTTGACAGTGACATAGATAGTGGACTGCCAGTTAGTTATACCATTATCCAGCCCACAAAGAGTGCATTCTCTATTGACTCAATCACTGGGGAGATTGCAGTTAACAAATCCCTCCAGTATCTGCCCTCCAAAGTGGTGCTCATCATATCGGCAACTGATGGAGAATTTGATCCACGTGCACAAGTAACTGTGAATATATTTCCTGGTAACTTCTACCCTCCAATATTTAATGAGACGAATATTACTCTCTCCATCTATGAGAATACAACTTGGCCTGCTGTAATCTATACACTAGTGGCCTATGATGTGGACTCCCCTGTCATTGTCTACAACATCAGCTCAGACTACCCAACTCTGTTTACCTTCAACTCAACCACAGCACAAGTGACTTTAGCTGCATCGTTAGATCGTGAGACCACACCCATTTACATCATTACACTAATTGCCACTGAGGTACATCTGGATGGTAGCTATGGAAACTCAACCTTAACCAACTTGACTATACATGTATTGGACTCAAATGACAATGCTCCAATATTCCATTCCCTTGAAGAATCACTAACCCTACTTGACACCACACCTCCTGACCACATCTTCCACTCTGTGAACTGTACAGATGAAGATGAAGGCACTAATGGTGAAATTATATATGAAATTCTCCCTCAACATTCTCTCTTTGCAGTGGACAGAAATGGCAGTGTCCTAGTTAACATACCCTTGGACCTGCCGGACTTTGTGCTGTCAGAGACCCACAATATCTCCATTGGGTGTAGGGACATGGGAACACCTTCACTGAATTCAAGTCAGACCATCACAATCACCATTAACAAGACAGATATACAGTCTCCACAAGTTAACCAATCCAACACGTCAGTTTCGCTACTAGAAAATGCTCCCACTGGAACCAACATTACCACTCTCTCAGTGTACGATGTGGACTCCCTGGCTGTCTCCCTGGCCATTATCAACCAGACCATCCCAGGCACATTCTCTCTTTCTCCTCTCTCTTCACCTCATAACCATCCAAACTACCCACACCTGACATTGAATGGAACTGTAGACCGTGAAGACACTGCCATACATTGTGTAGAGCTACTCGCTATCTCCGTGCCCACAACACCACCAGTACAGAATATCACATTCAAAGTGAATGTCACAATACTAGATGTGAATGACAATGCTCCACAGTGCAGTAGAGGCATGGTGACCATTCCTGCTGGGTCTTATAATGGGACTATTCTCTCCCTCTCCTGCTCTGACTCAGATGAAGGTGTGAACCAGCAGCTAATATATGAACTAAACGGTGTAACCCCTTCACTCAGTGATGGCCAGTTTACTTTGAACCAAATGTCTGGGGAGGTAAGACTAGAGGGAGAGGTATCAGAGGGAACATATCTCACCATGGTAGTGGTGTCTGACATGGGAATACCTCCACTGAACACCACAGTGACTGTAATGGTTGAGGTGATGGCGACAAATTTAAAAGACGAAAGGATGCCACTGCTTATTATAATTGTTTTAGCAGTTTTTGCACTATTGGTGTTAGTCAGTGTATTCAGTATGTGTGGCGTCTGCTGCTGTCACCTGTGTAGAACACACGTAAAGAGGAGAAAGAACTATTTGTTAAGGTATGCAATTAATGACTGGTTATAGGCTGTGTTCACTGTACACTTCTTTCTCTGCAGTAACTCAACCCCAACTGAGACCATGTGGGCGGGTGTGACTGTTATATCCCAGCCTACATTCTCAGACTCCACCTCTCTCCTCAGCCTCACACTAGTACTGGCCCCAGAGGACACTACTGATGGTCCAGGTACATCCTCAGGCCTGTACTGCGACATAGAGTCTCATGTAAGAGTATGAATGTGTATATGCTATTTCCCCCTCTCTAGAGGAAATGAGCACTGATGAAGTCACTGTGACCTTCACTTCCCCAGAGGTAAGCCATTGCCACTGTTTCGTATATCCTCACACAGAAACACACACATCCACAGATTTCAGGCTCTTCCAACAAACGTCTATCAGATTTCCTGGATGAGCAGTGGCCTCTCTCTCACACCCACCGTACAGCCAGCCTCAGCAGCTCCAAGGAAGACCTAGCACTGCAGCTGGAACTGGAGGCTTCTGTCACCACCTTCAAGGGGGTTGGGCAGCAGACAGAGCAACCATCCCTTGACCCTATCAGCAGCTCCTGTGAATCCATTGCTAATACAGATCCATAGTCGAGGCAGTGTAAATTCACAACTCACCTACAGCCACTATCACATTAATGTGGACATAAATATAAAACTTGTGTAAAGTGTATGTAGTGCTGACCATAATATCATACTGTATATATAAGGATAGTACAATGATAAGTTACTATAGCGACTGATAAAGCTATTCAGCTGATGTGTGTAAATAGGCTAGTGATGTCCCTTATAGAATCGTGACAGAAAGTCTGAGGGTGGTGGCTTCTCTGTCTCTTTAAAGAATCTCATAATGTGGGACTTCTGCTTGAACATGTGTGATGTCTCCTCCAGCTCCATCTTACCCTAACAGGTGAGAGGGAGGGTTCATGTAGCTCATACATGGACCACCAGCCATATGTATACCTTTATAACAAGCATGTCAATGACCCGAGGGTCCCTGATATGGGAGTTTCTCTGGAATTCTTCTCTCAACTTACTCCTGCCAGCCTTAATTGGTATGTCCAAGTTATACATCTGCACAGCACGCGGGACCTGTATCACACCACTGAATAGCCACATGAAATGTCATGCTGGATTTAGCTCACCTCACGGTACCAAGCCCTGTAGAGGTTAAGAGCTCTTCTTCGTGCTTCATGTAAGGACGCAGAGAGGATAGGCCTGGCTGTAGCCTTTAGGACAGTCGGAACTTGGTGAGCCATTCGCTTGTGTTGTCTCTAGCTAACGAGACACACCATGCGGCGCTGCGCGGAAGGGGCCGGTCGGCTAAACTTGATATGGCGGGACATTTGAATGTATAATGTATGTTGGGGCATAAAATACATTTATGCACAATTTATGATTTATAATTCTAGTGAATATTCCTCCACTTTATAGAGTGTCATAGTTGGTATGTGATGAGTTGCACTTGCGGTACCAGATAAAGAACAGTAGCACTCCACTGACAACTAGCAGTGCCAGTGCCCCAGATGCTATCCCAGTGATGGCCAGAGCGGACAGCTTGAATGGACTGCAGTGGACGCAGTAGCCATCCACTGCACATTGACCAGTGGGACAGCTAGCCACACACCGCAATGTTGATGGAATACGCAGTCTTTTACATGCATCACAGTAGCCGGCGCCTCTAGCAGCACATCCTCTGACACATTCTGAGCTACACTTGCTGGGAATACGCTGCACTGCTTTAGGTGTGGAAGCTGTACCATATAGAGTCACATAGAAGTTATCCAGTATGGCAGCACCAGCACTGGAGTCATAGTCCACTGTGAGAGTCCAGCCTCCTTGTGGAGCCTCCCCCCAGTGGTGAAGGGACAGGAATGGCCACTCATAATAACCCTCACTATTAACATAGTCCCCAGACCTCTTTGGGAGCAGCAGGGAAGTGGTACCACTTGGTGAGACCAGTTTCACCGATATGGCCCCTCTACGAGGACCAGTCTGCTCCAGTACTGAGGTGTCTCCATAGTAGTCTTGGTCAGAATAGCTGTTGTATCCCTCTGTGTCGAGGGAGAGGGTGGCAGTCACCACCACATGCTCTAGAAATCCAACATTGGGACAACTACTACTGTCAACTGTGAAACTGATAGATAATGGGTAGCTGGATGTGGCAGTGCTATGGGGAGGGGGAGGGGGGAGGGGGGGGGAGGGGGAGTACAGAAAAAAGTAGATGTAGATTGCTATTAGCAGTGGACATTATAGTGTAGGATTAGTGTTGTACTTGTGTATTTGAGTTCATTTTCATGTCAAGAGACAATTCTTTTAACATACACGAGTTCATTACATGTGTAGCCCATCTCACCCACTACTGGTGTCAGGGTATATCACACAGCTCTGTTGCTCAGGAACAGGAATCCAATTGCGTGCACGTGTTACCATGGCCTCAGCATCCACTGCCCCAAATCCATACTGCACACTGACCCAGAGACCACCTCCATTCCTAGCCCAGTCTCCTGAGGACTTCAACTTGGAGTAGTCAGCTGTGTAGGCCACCAGGTACTGCAGGTCTCTCCAGCTCAACTGTGGACTGGCATGTAGTTTGAAGGTGCCAACATCAAACAATGTCGGTAGCATGATGAATAGGAAGGTATGGGAATTATAACATAGTTCCTACAGGTATACACTGCACAGTGTGTCATTCAGAGCCCTAGGAATGCCCTGCATGGTAAGCTGCAGAACTCACTTGGCTTGCAGGACCAGTGCAGCAATACCAGCCATGAGAGGAGCTGAGGCACTAGTGCCAGTAAAGGAATCAGTGCAACCTCCGTCTGGAATGGTGCTGGACTGGAGGGAGGGGCCATTGGACATGTTTCCACTTCACTTGTTACATGTATGGACTTACCACTTGATTATAGGTAAATGCACTGTTGAATGTTTCAGAATTGAAGGAGTAGGTTACAGCAATCTTGCCTGTGCAGTTCTCATCATAGAAAGCCTGTCTAGCAGCCTGGTCTGCTGAACCCACTGCCAAGGTATAGATACTGTTGACATAACCATCAGCAGCACATGAGTCCCCATTGGAGCCTCCATTGCCACCTGCAAAAGTGTAGATATTGCCCAGTCCACCACGTCCCTGGCAGGGAGGGGAACAAGAGGAGAGTATAAAGAAGTCATGATAGGGCAGGCCTACCTCAGTAGCTCCAAGTTTGAGTACAGCCTCAGTGTACTTTCCTGGACCTGCCACTACAAACCCACTGTCCAGGGGGCCCCAGCTATTGCTGTAGATGGAGATATAGTCTGGCTGGTGGCTGAGCATGCGGGACTCCACGATATCCGTCACCTCATTCAGATCAAATGTAATGCCTACACCAACATATGGCATACCACACACAGGTACCACTCAGTTTAGATTTGGACACACCTCCAAGACTGGCACGATGTGCCACGCCCACTCCACAGTAGTCATTACTCTTCTCCATGGCAACAATCCCAGCACAGGTGGTACCATGAGTGCTGTAGGAGCTAGATGGAGAGGGATCATTGCTACCATCCACCACATTCAGACTAGCTGCCCAGTCCTGATAGGGACAAGGCAAAATTTACATCTCCTCTGTTGGCTAATCAGTGCATGCAATATCTTACAAAGTTAGCATTGAGGTCAGGGTGAGTCCTCTGTAACCCTGCACAAGGAGGAGGTCTGCAATCACTATACAGGTCAACTGTCAAAACTGCCATTTACCATCATCCACAATGGTGACTACCACTCCCAGACCAGTATAGCCCTGAATCCAGGCTGGGAGGATGTTGACATCAACACCTGAACGACCACCGACCTGCCCAGTGTTATACTGCACAGGACAGAGAGTGATGTGGTATGGGTGACAGTATTAGAGATGAATAGTCAACTCACCAGTGACCATTGCTTGCTCCAGAGTGGGTCAGTGGGGAATTTAAAGTGGGCAATATTACTGCCTCTGCTCTCTCTCCCAGTTGTGCCCTGTTCCTGCATGACACCGTCTGATGTCTCCATTAGAATGGGCTTTGTCTCCAGTGGAACAGTCCTCAGCTCCCTCAGTAGCAGTGGCTGCTGCTCAGCAAGCACCACCTGACAGTAATGGAGACAATATTGCAGGTAAAGGAGTCTCATTGTAATGATTACCTCATCGTTCAGCTGCAGATTGTGTGTTAGTTCAGAGCTATTTTCAACAGCAGATCTCGGCAGAGCTAGTTCAAACACACCAGGCATCCCTGCCACCTAACGCCAGATGCGTAAATGTTTAATTCTCAAAGGACTCTATACAAGTCTTACCTCTCCCTTGAACAGTAGACCGTGCTGTTTCGCAATGCTCAGTGCTCGTTGTTTCAGTTCGTCGCGGCTGCCTTCTCCCCGTAGCCCCACCGCCCACTGCCCGGACATGGAAGGAACCATGGAGCGGCAGTAATGCACACACAGCGCTGCCACTGCAAACCACGTCCACTGCATACTCTGACGGAATCTCAGCACGCGATAGGAGATGACCTCGGCAACGAGGCTTTTATGTTATAACATTCCTAATTTTGCCACGTTGCTAGTACACTAAAGCTGCAGTTCCTATTTCGCGCGTAGATCGCATTCACATTCTGTTGAAAATTTTGTGCGCATGCGTGATTCTCACAACACAGCATTAAATATGAAGTAACTTCAGTGAGTGCGGTTAACACGTCTTTAGTGATCCTTTAGCTGTGATGGATGTGGAGGGATCCACTTGTCTGTATGGTAGATACTCTCCCCTACTGTCCACCCTGGCACGCTAGCCATGATCTGAGCCTCCTCCTCCTCTGCAGCCAGCAAGCTACGTAGCAGCCTGCAGTTCACAGATACACACACCAAAACAACACATTTCGCCAACTACCATGAAATGTTTGGTCCTAGAGGACCACTTCCTAGGCCAATAGACCATCACACAGCCAAGACATGTCCATGTCCATGTACTAGTAAGTAAGGAAATCCTCCAGGCCTTAGAATAGCTTATGTACTAAGTGGATGTACTTACCTTCTGTCTTCTTCTGCCTGCAAGAGGGGGAGCAGTGTTAGTCGTGCATTCAACTTCTCCCTCTTCAGAGCCCTACAATAGAACAGCTGCAATCATCACACGCAGCACACTGCATATATGAAGGGCAGCCCAGAGAACATGCTTGAGAGGTATACTGTACGAGGTTACAGCTACACCACCTTCTCTCCTCGTTCGTTTTCTTGATGACGTAAAAACCAAATGCCATGACGGCCACGCCGCCAAGCATTATTGCAGTTCCATTAGGTCCACGTTTAGGAAGATGACGAGAGAATCTGAAGGCCTCGTAACCGCCTCTAGGAGGCATGTCTTGCCTGTAGTTCACCTTCGACATCCTTTTCAAGCTGACTCAAAAGTGGCCACACCCACTATCACATGATATTCACGTGGGCGGATTTGGGCGAGTCGTTCGAGTGAAGCAGTAAATATAGCTTTCACAGTCACAGATACAGTGTACACAGTCAACCGCTCCAGTACGAAGGCGGGTTCATTCTGTCGTGACTGACGCCGAAGCTGTACTGAGAAAAGAGTATTTAAGGGTAAGGGAGGGTGAATAGCAGTATAGGTGTCTTACGGGGAGAGAAAAGCGTTTAGTGTAGGAAGTTGTAAGGTTGACCTGAACTTCAGGAAGCCTTGAACGACGGTTACTAAACCCAGTAGCGCTGAGGTGGGCCCTACGGCGGCTGGGTACGTGTTACTATGTTGAAGAAATGGCTCCTCTCCTTCAAGTAATAGGTGTAGTAGCAGCCATCTATTAATTGCCCACCATTCTGTGTAGTAGTTGTGGCAAAGTAGGTGATTGGTTCTCTTTCGTCCCTGCCTCTCTTGTGTTATCCTAGGAGCTGCAGGGATATGGCAGCACGAACTGGGAATCGTGGCAATGGCAGTCGGAGGCCCCAGGGTAGTAGTGACCAGAGGAGACCGTCCTATCAAAGTGGGAGCTCGTCACGAAGCTCACGTGACATCAGCAGCCATAGCTCAGTGCTAATGGTGGGACCAAACTTCAGAGTCGGGAAGAAAATTGGCTGCGGTAACTTTGGAGAGCTGAGATTAGGTGAGAAGAGACTGTTAATTGATATTAATGATAGGGACTAAAGGGGTTTGTTGGGGGGTAGATGTGGTCTGTGAAGATGCAGACAGCAGTAATAGTTTCATAATATTTGACCTCAATGACTGTCTGAGTGTCCTCATTCCCATACTCCATGTTGGACAGACTGGGACAGACTGGGACAGACTGGGACAACTGTGATGACTATGTTTAGCCAAAGAAGCTTTATATAGAGCATTCTTAATATAGTAGCTTGTGTATGTACTAATAAGGAGGTGGCTGTCACTTCAATGGTAGCTGCAGGCCACCAGACAGTGTCTGGTCACCAGGTAGTCCAGTCACTACACAGAGGCCCATGAGAGGCCAGCTCTGTTATGGGAGAGCCAATACACTGAGTATGGCAGGTACAGAGGGCTTCATTAGTCTGAGGACAGGATGGGAGTCCAGAGGAGACTTCCTGATAGATGTGTGCTGCTGTGGGGCTCTCTACATTATTAACATGTGTGTTTTCCTGTGCAGTATTAACATGTGCATGTCACATGTATCAGTTGCAATGACATCATTTCAGTATGCTAATTCAGCATTACACACATACACTTCATGGATGAGGTAGTGGATGACATGGTGTACATGAATGTACCTTTTGATCCTACATTTGGTAGATGTGCTCAATACACAATTTCTTTCATCATTACTGCACTGCACTCCTTCCCTCCTCCTTCTCTCCAGGAAAAAATTTATACAACAATGAGCATGTAGCTATCAAATTGGTAAGATGATGATGTAATGTAGGTGGCTTTGTTTTGTATACATTGTCCCCAACCTTTGACCTTACACAGGAACCAATGAAGTCCAGAGCTCCTCAGCTCCACCTTGAATATAGATTTTACAGAACACTAGGGAATGCAGGTTGGACACTATCATATGCTATGTCTACTTCTCAGAGGTTGTGTGTTAGCCTTACCTCTGTGTAGTATAGGACTGCTGGCTAATGGCCATTGTACCAGGCCAACACACCACCTCATGCTTTACGTATTTTCTCTCCCTCTCCCTTCCTCCCTCCCTCCCTTCCTCTCTCCCTCCCTCCCTCCCTTCCTCTCTCTCCCTCTCCCTTCCTCTCCCTCCCTCCCTTCCTCTCTCTCCCTCTCCCTTCCTCTCTCCCTCTCTCTGCTGTAGTTGGAGTGCCACAGGTCTACTACTTTGGCCCTTGTGGTAAGTACAATGCCATGGTCCTGGAGCTGCTGGGACCGTCACTGGAAGATCTCTTTGACCTGTGTGATAGAACGTTTTCACTGAAGACACTTTTAATGATAGCCATACAATTAGTGAGTGACGTCATTGTCCAGTCCACAGTATTGTCTGCTGGTCCTTCCAGTGTATGATGTGTGTGTCGTGTCCCACTTCCAGATCACCAGACTGGAATACGTCCATAGCAAGCACTTGATCTACAGGGACGTGAAGCCAGAGAACTTCTTGATGGGGAGGGCTGGGATGCCCAATCAGAACACAGTGAACATCATTGACTTTGGTTTGGCTAAAGAATACATCGACCCTCTGACCAACAAGCACATACCTTACCGTGAGCACAAGAGCCTCACTGGCACTGCAAGATACATGAGCATCAACACTCATCTTGGAAAAGGTATTGATTAGTAGGTGGAGCTTCTATATATAATTATTGGGTGGGGCTACTCTTAGTGGTGGGTGGGGCTACCTTAGTGGTGCACTCACTGCACTATTGATGTGGTTATGATAATTTGAACTTTATTCCCCAGAGCAAAGTCGTCGTGACGACCTGGAGGCCCTGGGTCACATGTTCATGTACTTTCTCCGAGGCAGCCTTCCCTGGCAAGGTCTGAAGGCAGACACACTCAAAGAAAGGTACCAGAAGATTGGGGATACAAAGCGTTCCACACCTATCGAAGTTCTCTGTGATAGTCACCCAGGTAACTGTGACCTCCTCTTATATTGTAGTCAATTTGAGTGAGTTCTTTCTGCAGATGAAATGTGTACCTATCTACGATATGTACGACGATTGGATTTCTTCGAAACTCCTGATTACAACTACTTACGGAAATTGTTTCAGGACTTATTTGAGAGGAAAGGGTTTAAGGATGATGGCATCTTTGACTGGACAGGGAAGGAGATTGTGAGTCCACTCATATGAACTGTACACACAAGCTCTCTCTTTCTGTCAACCAACTATCAACCAGCTCTTTTTGTGTGTTCCTTTCTACAGAAAACAGCAGTTCCTCAAGTAAAGGAGAGACAAACAGTAAATGTAAGTGATACATTTCCATCATCAACTTTGTACATCATTTCTCTCCCTCCCTCCCCCTCTCTCAGGAACCTATACCACAGCCACAGCCTAGTGGTAGTCAGACTCCTAATGTAGGAACTAAACAGGGTACTAACAGCACAGTGGAGGTGGCTGAGCAGGGGAGGGGAGGTAGAGGGAACAGACAGCAACAGGCACAAGTGGAGGTTGTAGAGGAAACTAGGTGAGGGTCCCAACTGCATGTTGCATGTGGGGAGATGTGGTAATACAACATACAGTAGTAGAAACCCCTGGCTGGCTGAAGACAGCCAGTTGAATCTAGCTCTAGTCCTAGTGTAATGAGTCACCCATCTCCCTCTCCCCCTCTGCCCCTGCCATTATTAGGTGTTGCTGCTTTACAACAACAAGAACACGACGAAAAGCTCCTCGAGCTAACACATGACATTAATCACCGCTCTCTCATTACCACATAGAGCATAAATATTATTATTATTATTTGTGTACCTACTCAGTATAGTCCAGAACCTACTACATCGTGTCACATTGATCATCATGTTGTAACCTGCTGTACATGTACCTAGCATTGTGTGTTATGTGATGTTTGTCTCTCTATCTCTCTGCTTGTGGCTGTTAGGGCATACCACCTGCCAGCCATTTCATCACACATTAACAACTAGTAATTTATTTGTTTTCCACATGCAGCACTATGTCAACATCCACCACAGTACCATTGAGCACTTCCCACATCACACATGCATGCAAGCTGTTGTGCAACCCACTCACAGCTTATATAGCCAAGTAGTGTGTTGCACGGATGGTTGATGGTTGATTAACCGGATGCCCGGATGTTTGACGTAATTTTGACATCCGGTTAATCAACTGGACTTACCAGCTGCGTACTGTTGACCTGATAGTAAATGCCAGCCTGGATCAGAATAGGTGAGAGTTAAGGACTCACTGACCCGATCATAAGGTAGCTACACGTATGTAGACACAAAGTACGTTCTAATCTACGTATGCTCTAAGTCTCTTCTAACTAATGGCTAGGTTAGTATACAGTACAGAGATCAAATGGCTGCTTCTTGACGAAATGACGAAAGCCTTGTCGTTCTTCTCGAGCTCCTGTATTTTCTGTGCTCGAGGTCCTTACCTTGAGCGCTTGTCATCACGAGGGAATACTGCTATCTGAAATGCAGCCTTATCCTTATATACCTGCTTTTCTGCAGGGCAGCGTATAAACCCATGCATGCATACACACATTCCATTGTGTAGAAGAAATGCTGATAGAAATTCATCACACAAAAGGCATTCAATGTAAGGTGAATGATGAGATGATTCAAAGTACATGTGTAGAGCCGAGTGATAGAGCCCAATGTTCACTGAGGTATGCCGTTCTCCTTGTACCAGTGAAGAGATCTCTCAATGGCCTTTTGCCAACGCCTGTATCCACTCATCACCACCTTCCTTTCATCTTCCTCGATCGGCTGAAATGTGCAATCGAGTTTTCGGAAACTCAAGAGCTGTTCTTTTGAGGTCCAGAATTCTGAGGCCAATCCAGCTAGGAAGACGGCCCCACACACTGTCATGTCAGTCTCGGCTGGCCTCTCCACTGGCATGGAGAGAAGACTACTGCTCAGACTGGCAACAAATCCATTCCTGGACACACCTCCATCAATACACACTCGCTTGACCTTGAAGTTGATTTCACTGCAAGCTGTGTCAAAGAGCATCTTGAAGGCATAGGCTAGGGACTCAAGCATAGCCCGTACAATGTGTTTGGGTTGTGTGTTGTGTGTCAAGCCAAGAATACCAGCACTGGCATGAGGGTCAGTGAACGGAGCCTGAAAACCATCAAATGCAGGAAGAAAGCACAGACCATCAATCTTCTCGGCTGATTCTGCCAGAGCTTCTGACTCTGCAGGGTCAGAGTACAATCCAAACCTCTTCCCCCACTCCACAACACTTCCACAGCTTGGGAGGTTGGCCTCTGCTAGGTAGGCTATTTCTGAGCCAATCTTCCAACCAATCACAGGGTAGAGACCCTGCAATGAGGCATGAGGCTTGTTCCCTGTGTTTAGGCACATGAACATCCCGGTCCCCATGGAGCACTTGAGGTCACCCTTCTCCCAGCAGCCCTGGGCAAACATGGCACTTGTCTGGTCAGATATGACACCAGTGATGGGGATGGAGGCTCCAAACAGGTGGTCAGAAACGCAACCAAATATGCCACCAGAGTCCCTCACTTCTGGTAGGATGTTCTCAGGGATGCCCAACAGGTTGATGATGGTCTTACTCCACTGGAGCTGGTAGGGATCGTACAGAGCTGAGGTGCACACATTAGAGTAATCCGTGGCATGAACGGCCCCATCAGTGAGTTTCCACAGTATCCAGCTGTCAGTCGTGCCGAAGCACAGCTTGCCCTCCTGGGCAAGCTCACTAGCGCCTCTAACGTTCTTCAAAGCCCAGTAAAGACGAGGCGCTACCATCTGGCACTGCAGGGAGATGATACTGGCGGCCAGAAAGCGCTTGCTGCGAGTGAACATGTGTAAGAAGCTAGCTCCAGCATGAAGAAACCTGAACTGCATCGACTCATTCCACTCCTTGCACACGTCTGCGGCGCGGCGGTCTTGCCATGTGATGAGGTTGCATACTGGCTTGCCCGTCTCGCGGTTCCACAGCAAGAACGAGTTTCGCTGGCATGTCATTCCTAGGCACGCTGCGTCCTTGGGGTCCAAACCTCCTCTGCGCATGGTCTCCGCGAGTGCGTCCCTCAAGCGCTCCCAGAGATCCTCTGGGTCTATCTCCGAGTGGCCAGGCTGCGGGTGTTGCACGACCACGTCGGCAGCATGGGACGCAACCTGCTGCCCAGCCCGGTCCATTGCAATGCAGCATATCTTAGTGGTCCCTACGTCAATCCCGAGAACATACGACATACTGGTACCAGAGGATATCACTCCTCTGTATTGACACTTTTGACCTTGCTTGTCTCAGCATTTCTTAGTCTTGTTCCTAGTCCAGTTTGGGAACCAACCGCGGTTTGCTCTAATTAAGAACAAGGTTGCCATGGATACAATAAATTGAAACACACAAAGCATGCACTCACGAGCTTATCTCTTGCTAAAGCGAGATCTAGTAAACTTGCAGCGCTTTCCACTAGAAGTAAGTGTTTTCTTCAAGATCTGCTCAAGAGTAAAGACTGCTGTCTCTCTGTAGGGTGTATCAGCAGGTCCCTGCAGTGATCTGAATATTCTACAGTGGCAGGCCAGACTACAGGGCCTGCCCAATACCACGTGGGAAGGTATACGTCACTTCTACTTGCTATAGTGGTACATGTGTAACATTTCTTTCAGGAGGAGTGTTCCACTTACACTTGCAGTTCAGTGCAGAGTTCAACTCTACTGCTCCGAGGGTGCAGTTCATGACCATCCCATTCCACCCCAACAGTAAGTGGGTCTCAATGCATTGCCCCTTAAAGACCACTCCCCCTTTGATTGCAGTTGATCCTACTGATGGGACTCCACATTGCCACCTGCTGTCAACTGGCTGGACTGAGGCCATCTCAGTCCCTGTACTGCTAATATCATTGCAGGTACTCTCTTGCAGTACAGTCTGTCATACCTAACAGTCGCCTCTGTAGGCATTGCTGTCTAACCCTGAACTGGAATCAAGATACATTGTGAATGTGGCTGCATCTCAGCTGCTCCACAAAGCCCCTCATGCCTACCGCCAGATGGTGCTGGACTGTGTCTCTGCCAGCCTCAGAGTTGATGGTTAGTGCAAGTAAGAAGTATATCTATTGATATGTTTGTATCCTCACATACCTTCAGTTGGGCTGGCTCCTTACGAAGGTGATGACATCAATTCAACTGCCATTAGTCCTGCTCCCTCTCCACTACCCCCTTACCTACCACCCCTGCAACAGCCCCAGTCCGTCTCCTACGACGATTACTTCAAGTTATGGAAAGACATTGCTACCTCCATACCACCTGCACCCCAACAAGATGGCTCAGGTAGTCCCTTTCTCTTATCAACCACAGAATATGTCATGTCTTCATGCCACAGGTAAGGGAGCTGGTTCCCCAATACGCAGGTTTAGGGCCCAAGAAAGAAACCTACCACATAAGCTACACCAGTCAGTGATCATAACATACTGAAGTACTGTAGCAATGTTTTGTATTCTGTGTATCTGCAGGCATCATCTCCTGCAGCTGGGCCAGGGTGGTCAACAACTCAAACAGAGTGTGACCAGACAGCACAGGATAGAGCAGCTCAGGCAGACATATATTATAGAGAGGGATGAGGAGGAGAAGGAAGGAGATATTGATCAACTGCTGCAGTGGACTAAGGATCTGGACACAGCAGTGCTTACTACACCAAAACCAACGTCAACTCCATTATAGCAAAGTATTTTGCATGAACTATAGTACTGTATAGTAATATAAAAATGAATTTAAAATAAAATGGCTTTAGGTTTTAAGCATGGATTTAATTGATGAATACTTGTTTTCCATACACACCAAATGAACACATTGTGGCTGGCCATGGGTCTTGGTGTGATGGAGGTAGCTGGTAAGTGCTAGTTTTTGAAAGGAACCTCCTCCTAGTAGCACGAGGCAAGCTGCATTGCTGGCCAGCCCTCTCTGCAGGGCAGCCACATAGCCTCTGTCCTTCACACCTCCTGTAGCCTCAGAGAAACTCTGCTCCCAATCATGAAATGACCATCTCCCTCCATACAGCTTCTCCACTGTCTCCTGTACCTTCATTTGTACATCAGTTACATTTCCCTGTTTCCCTGGAGACATGGTTGCATTCCATGACCCACTGCCGTAGTAGCCTACATCTGCTGTCACTAACAAATCACTAGTCCCCAATTCTCTCTGTGCTTCAGATGTTCTCTGTAGCACTTCAGAGAGGCAGTGTTCCATCTCTTCTGATATATTACTCTTTCGTTTGTGTTGTAATTGCAGTACTGAATGTTCTGCACGTAACATTACAGCAACATATCCAGTATGATTGGTCGATAGCCCAGATGCCATGAATCTATTTTGATAGTTGACAATAGATTGGAGCAGTTTGGGGCTATCCTGAAATTTGTTAACTTGAGATGATGAGCCAGTGACTGACAGCTGGTCTGGTGGTGATGGAGACGACACAGGATGGTCAGTCTGCCATGGACCCCGCCAGAGGGAGAAGATTAGAGTGATTTGAAATGGGTCCAGCCCACCCAGTATTGTACCATACACATCTTCAGAGGAGAGAGAGTGTCTGGATGCAAACTTCCAGTAGGCCTCCACCACCCTCACAACACAACAAGTGCGATTTAGCTGTCTCGCTACATTACAAATCCTTCGACCGTACATTTTGCACTTTCTACTCTCCGGTGCTGCCGTCCACACTACCTTCGGCCTGGAGAAATCAGTGTGACGATCGATGGCAATCATTTTGACGTGGACGATATATCGAGAGGCACTTGCTGAGAATGTCGGCCAGTCAACGATCTCTGGACTTCCCTCACTGCGAGACATTTCATTAAAATTCTGTAGGTCGAACATATCACTAAACCAGACGCCAGTTGGTCCAACGTCAGCACGGGGGATTTGCATCACAGACAGGCGTAAGAATGGTTCTACAATCATCATTGGAAGACCCACGTCTCTTGTCCATTGTTGAAGTGAGAGAAGTGCCTGTATGCCAGCTCCTTGCTGCCCGGAGTAGCGCTGGACTAGGATGTAGCCGCAGGGGCGGACTGGCTGCAGGCGAGCCAAATTGTTATCAACCAAATAGTCGTCCGAGAGTCCGTGGCGGCTGTACATGACAATCACGACTACACAAAGTACAGTCAGTAGCACTACACATATCCTCTCCTTCTGCATGGCTCATGTTCTTTCTGCCTAGTAACCATTTGCATCTGTGCTATGCACTTAGAGCTAGCTAGTAGCCACTGCAATCCGATGCAATTCGCACACTGCATCATGTGATCTGATTGGACATTGGATGCATCAGAACTAGAGGCTACTGTCGTTTACGGCATGAGCACAAAAAGGTGGGGACTTTGTTAGAATTTTTGATCTATGTGCTTAATATAGTTAGTGTATTAAAGCATTAAATTGTTCATTGTACATTCGATCCATACACACCAAATGAACACATTGTGGCTGGCCATGGGTCTTGGTGTGGTGGAGGTAGCTGGTAAGTGCTAGTCTTTGAAAGGAACCTCCTCCTAGTAGCACGAGGCAAGCTGCATTGCTGGCCAGCCCTCTCTGCAGGGCAGCCACATAGCCTCTGTCCTTCACACCTCCTGTAGCCTCAGAGAAACTCTGCTCCCAATCATGGAATGACCATCTCCCTCCATACAGCTTCTCCACTGTCTCCTGTACCTGTGCAATGATACCTGGCAGCTCATGTCTGTGAGCCTTGTGAACTGACTCTTTCCATGAGCTGGTCCCATACATGCCAGCATCTGCTGTCACAAATACACTGGATATATTCATATCAGTCATTAAAGAATGTGCCTTAGCCAACGTATCATTTAGACACTGCTGTAAGGTATTTCTTGTTGGCCTATGCAGACGAATTTGAGTCTGTGTCATGAGGTAGGCGTGTTCTGATCGGAGCATTATGGCTATGTACTGGCCATCAGACAATATGAACTGTTCTCTGTATCTCTCCACAGCCTCCACCAGATGAGGGCTCTGCTGTATCTTGGGTGGTTCCACAGTTACCTCGGGACATCTTTTGACCTGCCATGGTGTCCTCCACAGGGACAGGACCAGAGTCATTCCCACTAGCTCTCTACCACCCAGTACAGTGCTGTAGAACTGATCTTTAGTGATGATATTCTTGTTCAATATCTGATGGTAGGCCCTCACTATCCTCACATAGCAGTAGTGGTGGTTGTCAGCGTAGGTGGGGGGGATGATGGAGGAGCTGACATCAGGATGGTAGCACTCCTCACTCCCTGCTGGAGCTGACCACACCACCTCAGGGAGTGGCAGTGGGAGAGGCCTCTCTGTACGTTTTCTCCTTATTCGTTGGATATTAACAAAGACAGCCTTTCGTGGAGCATGCTGGAGGTAGGTGGGGTATGGAATGATGCGTGGGACCCCTTCAGAGAGGGATATGTTGTTAAATGTCTCCAAATTAAACATATCCTTGAACCGAATTGCATCATGTCCTCCCTTTAGTCCACCAAGGGTGGAATTTTGAATAAATGGTTCCACTATGGGCACATCAAGTTGTATGGACTTCATCCAGCACTGTGGGGAGAAGTCATTACCACATCTTAGATTCTAGCTACATTTCCCACATCTTATCACCATCCACTTACCTGTAGAGACACCAGTGACTCTACCCCAGCCCCCTGCTGACCACCGTACATGTGGACCAGAAGATATCCCTGATCAGGAGCAGGCTCTCCATACGCCGTCTCCCCTTTATGCTCATCTAACCAGCTGATGCCGTTTGGTCTGGGCAGCGGGGTGCGCATATTATTATTACCACTGACGTAGCGAGAACCTGTCAAGTAAAGAAAACAGCCGAAGGCAGTGGCGCAGAGGATTATGACTTGTATCAGTGCACGGCTCCTGCTGTTCATACGATCCATCTCGTCCATACATAGAATGCAGTAGAAGACGCAAATTCCATAGTTGCTATACAGATACATATACATATTAGCTACTGCGTCACTTCCACACTAGCTACTTATTTAAGCATCGGGGCAGAAGCCATTGAGAATGTTCTCTGTGTGGTCCACTGAGGAGAGACTGAGAGCCTCTCCAAGTAGTGAGCCAGATACCAGACAGCCTGCCAGACCAGCTGGAGCTGTAGAGGGCAGCATAGTGTCACTCTGAAGGAAGAACAGGTCTTCTCCAGAAGGCAGGTCTTCTGAAAAGGGAAGAGGGAAAAGGCAGGTGGAAGGAAGATATCACCCAGCCTCATTCCTGTAGCCTCCATCACAGTGTTAGATGAAGGCTGGTACCTACCAGGTATGTTGCCTATAGTCAGCACAAGCTGTTCAATCTCTGGCACAGAGGGTGGGGGAGAGAGAACTACATCACTGCCAGCCACACCCACTGATATACGGCTTTCTGTGTAGCGCACTGTGAGGTCAAAGGTCACAACATTTGTTGGGTCACACACTCCCTCTGCTATTGTCAGGTATCCATCAGAGGAGTTGGAAACCCTCAGCTGCAGCAGGCAGGAAGGAGATGAGGCCTCATGCACACACACCAGCTATTCCACAACTAACCACTCCTCGGACTAGCCCTACAGCCAGCACCAGTTGAGCGGACACTGGCTCTGTCAGTACCATCACAACCCCAGACTCCAGTAGAGGACGCACACTGAGTTCAATAACTACCTCAGTACTAGGGGCAGGCAGCAACTGACCTGTGGAACAGGATACACTGTAACCTTTCCTACATGTAGCTGTGTATGTGCGAGGAGCACTCACTGAGTCTGGAGGTGCCTGTTAGCCCAATTCCTGGTAGAGTCTTATTATAGCATGGGACACCTGTCACCACATCCCTGTGGGGGGTGGGGGTGGGGTGAGCGTGTGATGTGTGAATTGTGAGGGTGAGTGTGTGATGTGTGAATTGTGAGGGTGAGTGTGTGATGTGTGCATTGTGAGGGTGAGTGTGTGATGTGTGCATTAGGTGGTTTATGGCACATACTGAAATCCCGATCCATCTCCATTGAGTGCCAAGTCAGCAATACAGCCTTCAAATCCCTCCACCTGTACCATGAGCCACAGGATGTTATCCATTTCCATATATGGCTAGCACCACTCACCATATTTCCCTGGTCATCCCTCACCATGCCCAGTGTGATGGGCAATGCTGGGTCAAAGAGAGAGGTGTCCTCCCCTCCTGCACACACAGGAACATGAGCCACCTCCACAATACCATCTACTGTCAGATTACAGAGGAAGGTAGAGGAGTCCACTGCACAGCTAATGGCCTGGAAGACAGCCATAACATGGACAACCTGCCATTGGGCCTCAAGGGAGGTCCTTACCACAGGAGTGAAGACATTGGGTGGCAGAGGAGGAGACATGGCAGCTGATGAAGAGAATGTACTATTGCAGGTGGCAGTCATTAGCAGGTGGCCACCATCCACAACTTCCACCTTCACACTCTCACCAGTCACACTCCTCACTGAGATCACATGACCTGGAGAACGCTGCTGGAGAGTAAAGGTCAGTATCCATTCCCTGGGAGAGGAAGAGAAGGATCCTCATAAGGGAGGGAGGGAGGGAGGGGAGGGAGGGAGGGAGGGAGGGAGGGAGGGAGGGAAGGAGGGAGGGAGGGAGGGAGGGAGGGAGGGAGGGAGGGGAGGGAGGGAGGGAGGGAGGGAGGGAGGGAGGGAAGGAGGGAGAGAGGGAGAGAGGGAGGGAGGGAGGGAGGGAGGGAGGGAGGGAGGGAGGGAGGGAGAGACCTTCCAAGCAGGCCAGCTACATTGCTGCTCCTCAGTTCAGTGTCTCTAGCAAAGCCACCATGAGTGAAGTCAAGCTCTACAGGCTCCGCACCAAGACACACCCTCTGCTGTGGTGGGGCTGGCCGCACTGGTAGCTCAGGGATGGAGACCACAGCTGACGAGGGACAAGTGTGGTAGTTCACCCCAAGAGGGTAGCGCTCCACTAGAGATGGAGCCTGAAAGCTCAGAGGACTGTAAGGGAGGACTTGAGGATATTACTATGGTGACAAGAACAATGCTTACCAGAGGTTGAAGGTCAGATGTTTAAGGCATCCCTTAAAAATTGCAACCCTTGCACCAGGGTCATAGGTCGCTGGGACTCCACCCACAAATAGGACTGGTAGGGGATTGGCCACACCCACTGGAGCAGAGGTTGGGAGGGCAAGAGAAAACTGTGGGAGGGAGGAAACAGCCTCCTGTAGTAGATCATTCAGAAAGAGGGAGAACTCAGCATCTCTGCAGAATAGGAAGGGCAAGGCTAGTGACTGTCAGGTGACATCATGTAACATCATACAACATACGGATGATTTGGGAGGTCAAGGGAGAGGAGGAGGTAATGCCACACCCCCAGCTCCAGTGGCTCTTGGGAAGCGAGGGAGACAGTGTCAGTCCCACTAGCAACAGTCACCTCAACAACACCAGATCTCAGTACTACTGACAATGTAGTATTCTGGATGAGGCCAAGGATCACACATCATCATCTGCAAGTGGCTGAGTGGGACATGCATTACCTGGTCAGCGATGGTGAGTACATAGCCATCCTCTACTAGAGGCAGTAGAGAGAGGGAGATGGAGTGAGAGAGGAGGGAGGGGTCAAAGACACAGGAGCGAGGAGGGAGAGGGAGGTATGTATAGGCCAGTCCTTCAGAACCAGCTGCAAAACTGACTTCACTAACGTACACCTGTGATCGGCAGGAGAGGGTGAGATGTGGTGACATATGGTGTCCCTCTGACTTGACTCACGGTGGCATAGCAAGTGGCAGACAGCCCAGACTGCACAGGACTGTTGAGGTAGTACTCAGTGAAACTGGGCCCAAGGAATATCTCAAAGAGGGTCTCAAAGTTCTTCAGAACATACATGTCCACACACCCGAAATAGCCAGTCATCTCACGAGGAACATAAGAACTGAAGAGAGAGGTAGTCAGTGATGTGGCTATATGTCCACATGTGCCTACCCTTCAAGTCTGTCTCCTCGCACTCCTCCAAACCAGGCCTTCACTTGTCGTAGATTAGTGAAGAACCTGCCATCGCCAGTAGTGACCCTGTACAGCTGGCCATTGATGACGTACCGCCTGGAGCCAAGTAAGTATCGGATACTGACCTCTGTCACCCTATACAGATGTAAAGACTTCTTGAAAGGATGCCGTAACGACAGTAATTACAGGGACTTACTCATCTCTAGAAGCAACTTCAGTGTGGTTGACAACAACCTCACTATTGCTGTTGTCATGGTGACTGATCAACACATTGAGGTAGCCATCTCTATAAAACACTTCCAGGGACACAGACCTCTGCACATCATGTGACAGTCACATGTCAATCATGTGACAGTCACATGTCAATCATGTGACAGTCACATGACTCAGTGTTCAATACCTGTGGTTGGTAGGCATACATGGCCAGTCCTCTACTAGCGTCATTAGGTCTCAAGAACAACATTATAGTCTGAAATGTGGCTCCCGTGGAGAAGTCTGCCACAGTTCCAAACTGTTCTGTGAAGAGATAGCCTCTTCCATCAAAAGAGATGGCCGAGGAGCTGCGGAGTTGTCCTGAACCAGCATGCCATGCCACATTCCTGGCCAGCCCATTTCTGAGGGGCATTTCAGAGTATGATAGGTGTGTGTAGGAACAGTGAGGTAATGGTAGGTATGCAGGGACAGTGAGGTAATGGTAGGTGTGAAGGTTCACAACATGACACTGTATACATTCCTTCACCTGCGGAACTCCTTGTCTCCAATGAGGTCAGTGTCCGAGGTACTGCGTACATTCCACAGCCCCCAGAGGTCCCCATTGAAGAGAGCCAGCTGGAACTGCCCCTCAAATCCACGTAGAGATGACAGAGGAAGGGGAGCATCCACTGACCCCAACTGTAGATGGGGGCTGGGCGTTAACTGGGATATGGGGGGAAGGCTCTAATTTTCTGACCTGTGCCCCCCGTGGCCAGCCCCCCAGGAGAAAGGCTGTGCGCTCTGAGGAGTAGAAGAGAAGAGAGCTGTTCACGAGAGTGGTTTTCAATATCCCTTCTCCAGAGGATGGTGAGAACTGGAGTTGGAACTGTGAGCCGACACTGAGAGGGAGAGGGGGAGGGGGAGGTGAGAGTCCACGTAGCAGGCTGTGTGCTGGTCTTACCGGGTTAGCCTCAGCAAGCTGTCTCCCTCCACCCTAGCTGGGTATATGGTGTTGGCACGGTAACCTCCTAGCTCCCATCCCAGTCTCAGCTGGTCCTCCTCTGCCACTACCCACACCACGTCCTGTGACAGACGGTCCTTAACATAGAGTGCTCCAAATATACAACAATAATAGTGTACCTCTCTGGTTTCTGGCTGAGTCCTATTCTGCTGATCTGGGTACCGGACTGGACCGGCATAGAACAGTAAGCTTGGTGTCTGATACTGAGCTGAGGGCCACATGTAGAGGTCGAGGTCATCAAACTGGACTCCACCTCCCAGCTGCCTGCCAGGAGGGGGCTGAAGAGAGAGATAGGGAACAGCTTCACTGACACCTGGTTCAGAGGACAGACGGACTGGGGAGTTGATCTGAATGGAGTCAAAGGATAGAGAAGTCAATGTGTTAGTACATTAATGGACAGGTAGGGCTGACCAGTCCAATGTTGGAATGAACTGTGGACAGACGAGATATGAGACTGTCAATGTCCCTCACAATCCTGTCGTTCTCAGCTATGAAGTCAGACACATTGAAGAGAGCAGTCTCTGCCTGGCTCCTAGTGGCAGTCAGCAGGCGGGACACCAGAGGAACTGAGGGAGGGACACATACTGTCAGATGTAGGAGATTACTAGAGATTACTGACATCTCTGCTCAGAGTCCTGGAGGGTGGTCTCTGCTCTCTGTACATTGCTTGTTATTTGGTCAAGTTGTCCCCTTGTCTCCCTCACTCCCTCCCTCACCTCCTCCACCCTCCCCTCAGCACTCCTCACTACCTCCAGGCTGGAGTTGGCCCGTGACAACAGTAGTATGGCTTCATCTGTGATCCCATCACGTGAGGCCACACCCTCCATCCCATCGTTCAGGTTGAAAAGGTCAATTTGCTGCTCCTCTAACTGGGCATCCAGCTGCCCCTTCCTCTCCAGTGAGGTGTTGACCGTCACAGACAGACCTGCACACATACAATGAGGTCGTTACACTCCAGAGCTAGTCTGAGGTAACACATCCCATCATTAAGACATGGACAACGGCTAGCTCACTTGTGCTAGTGGCCAAGGAGTCAAGTGCCAGGTCCCTCAGTTGCTCTACTAACAGGACAATGGAGGTCACACTATCCAGTGTGGCACTAATTCCTGCTAGTTGGTCGATGGCTGCTAGAGCCCTCTGCTGAGCAGTCAGGGCTGTGCTGTTAATTAGAGCCAGGTCCAGGGGCGTCCCCACTGACTCCAGGGCAGAGAGAGTGTCGTTGGCATAGCGTAGAGTGTAGACTGATACACTGGAACTGAACAGAGACATGACCTATCCACACCTCCTACATGTCTCTATGACCGGCTCACTGACTTGACAATGAAGGCATGGTCTGCTCCAAGGTCTGTGGCATGCTCCTCACCACGAGTGCAGTTATCTCCTCCAGACTGGCATGGTGGATCCTGTACTAGCCCCGCCAGACGAGAACTGTAAGACTGAATGGTCTGGTTTACCTGGGTCATGAGCCTGATGACATTAGGGAGGGTGAGAGAGGCATTCTACATAGTGGGAGGAAGAGGGAGGGAGGGAGGGAGGAAGGGAGGGAGGGGAGGGAGCCATAACACCACTCAATATTCTGACCTGTATTGACTACCACACCTCATATATCTCTCTGGCCATGGACAACAACTGGTCCCCAGTTGCCACAGCAACCTCCCCCTCTTGCAAGGCCACCCCTACACCTTCCAGGACATCCTCAGCTTCATTCAACAGACTCTGCACACACACACACACACACACACACACACACACACACACACACACACACACACACAGAAAGTGAGAGATACCAGTGTGACTGAGAGTAGCCATTGAGTACTCACCATTATTTCTTGCTCCACAAATTCTGCTTGCCTCACAAACTCCTCTGTACTATTAGCTCTACTGACGACCTCCTGGACTAGGTTCCCAGCCTTCACTAACAACTCCCCAACTCCCATTAGGCTATCGGCCACCTGTCCCATATGTTGATGGTTGGTCTGGGCTAGTCCTACAAACCTATCAGCCATTTCCAATGTCTGAACAACCTCTCTAGTGATCAACTGAACTCTGACTTGTGTGCTCAAGTACTGTCTACTAGATATGACTATTGCTGTTTCCCTGGCAACAGAGATGGCATCAATGATGTCAGAAAATGAGCGAAGAAGAATTGAAACTGTAACAGACAGAGCTGTGGGGAGGGAGGGGGAGGGGGAGGGGGGAGGAGGTGGTGTTACTACCACCATATACACCTGGTGGTCACCTCTCACCTCTCTGATCAGACTGGAGTATGTCTGCCTGAGTTAGTAGCTCCCCAAGTCTGAACCTCAAGTCAGTGTAGATGGCCACCAAATCATCTCTGGGCACAACTGGAGGTGGAGGAGAGAGGGTGGTCCAGTTGTGGACAGAGACTGTACTCCATACCAGATATGGACGGCATTTGGTCCAGGAGGTCTTGCAACTCTTGAAGTTTGGTGAGGATGGGGGGAACCAGTTGGAGGTCCAGTCTGGGGGTCAGAATGGGTGGAGGGGGGGCCGAGGGCGGCAGGGTAGGTAGGGACCCAAATGCCACCTTCAAGACAAGCACTAGCCCCTCCAGTGCCTCCAGCTGGTACTGTAAGGGAGAGAGAGACATGTGAATGAGAGGCACATTGTGCTACACCCCACAACTGACCAGTGTGGTGTGAAGGTCAGTATGGAGGTCGTCAAGAACTGTCAGGTTAGCGGGGAAGAGGGCGGAGTCTATTGATTCCTGTAGATAGCGGAGTTGAAAGGTCAACTGGTCCAGACAGTTGCCACACTCTAAAATGGAAAATATATTAGTCACATGGTGTAGACATCTGGTCACATGATAATCACCTGATCTGGACACTAGTCCGACCAACTGACACTCTCCTAGAACCCCCTCAATAGACCGACACAGTCGGACCTCCACAGGGGAATATTCAGCCCCCATTCTACAGAATGGGGGCAGTAAGGGAAACTCTGCATCAAACACGACCCCTCTGGTGACCTCCATGAGGGAACGTGAGATAATCTGGTCCCCGGGGGGAATTAAGAGTGCGATGTCACGAGGATTAGAGCAGGGACGAGTTCCAATGATGGTTGAAGCAAGGAAAGAATCAGAGTCCCATACCACAGAGCTGTATGGGAATGGGGAATGGGAGATGGAATGGTAGCTCAGTTCTTCCAACCGTCCACTCACTTGAGAGTTGACCCATTGAAGTCCTCCCTCACTCTTCCCCCTCTTTCACACCCTCCCTCCTTCCCAGGACACCCCTCAACAAGAAGTGTTACATTATCAATAATCCACCAATCAGATTGGTTAGAGCGTTGCCATAGCAGCCTATGTAGGGCAGCACCTCTGAGTAAGACTTGAGTACGTCGTATCACTGGCTCTCCTGAGAGAGAGAGAAGAGAAAGTGGAGAGCAGCTGTGAAATCGACCCAGGTGATCTCACCGTGGCATTCCAGGTCGATGAGAGGACACACCTCCAGCTCTACTACCTGCAGCGAAACCTCTCCAACAGAGTAGAACCCAGATCGGGGGTCAGAGGTCACAATGGATGTGGGTGGGGCCAGCAGACTCAGCTTGAGATAACGAGCATAACTTGCAGCCTACAGAGAGGTATGTGGAGAGAGGGTGCTGAGGTATGTGGAGAGAGGGTGCTGAGGTATGTGGAGAGAGGGTGCTGAGGTATGTGGAGAGAGGGTGCTGAGGCTTGTGGAGAGAGGGTGCTGAGGCTTGTGGAGAGAGGTGCTGACCACAATGTTTGACTGAAGCCTCCTCTAGTGCCAACATCCACATATCTCAGCCCTCATATCTCCAAGCTAGAGGCCCTCTCTTACCAGTATCACTGGTAAAGAGATAGGTCTCTGTGTCATACACAACAGATGGTCCCATGCAGTAAGACACCATATACACCTGGCTTCTCCCCTCTTCCTCACACCTACCTACACCCCCATCTTCACATACTTGATGCCTCCTTATGTAGCCATACAGAACTATATATTGGCTTTCTACTTCGCTCTTGACTTACCTTCTGCTGACCGCTGAGCTCAGGCACGTCATCTGTTACATTCATAACAACTATCACCACCTGAGTATCATATCAGATGGTTCATATCACTGACATACAGACGAGTGTCTTCTAGCACTGCTACCTCTTTCCTCTTACTCAGAGGGAGGTCAAGGCTGGCTATCTGTGTGAAGGTAGTCCCATCCACAGAGAGGTAGAGCTCTGTGGTGGCTGGGAGCATACCCTCCCCTGCATACACCTCCACCTCTACCACGTAAACCTCCTGCAGTGTAGGGAGAGCATGCATAAACAGCATTACAGAATGAGCGGCTACTGACCCGTCCCAAGTCAATGGTAAGGTTATGGCTGCCAATGGTCTCTCCTCTGGCCTGGTAGAAGGAGAGAGGCGGGCTCTGCCAGCTGGTGCTTCTGTCCCCGTCCACAGCTAGCTCGGCATGATGTGCTATCTCCCCGTTGTCTCTACCACAGGTCCGTACACAGTCTGGTCCATCGGAGCAGACAGCATATTCAGTAGGTCCATCAGCTCCGCATTCTGCAGTGGCTGTCACCCGTATCCCTCCAGATGTTAGGTCCAATAGCATTGGCTGCAATCCATGCACTGTTCGCAGGTTGCACGTAGCAATAGCCAGCAGGAGAACAGCGAACCGCATCTTTGATCCGCAGAGATTTGCACTGCAACTGCGCCACAATCTACGCATGCGCACTGAAACAAAATGTAGTCTAATCCTAGAGGCTGGTACAAAGTCTGTGCAGTATGTGTGGCCGTCCAGATGTGAGATGCCAGAGCTCATTCAGTACTGTTGGAGTCAGTTCTGTAGCATGTTGAGAGAATATGACCAGATATGTGTGTTACTAAAGACTCCCTCTTACCTCTGTTGACCCATCTCCTATCAGAGTAGTAATGAAGACATGCTTCCATCTCCTGCCTGCTGTACGGAGGGACCTCCAATGTACGACAAGACTTGAGTATAGCCTCAGCCTCTCCCCTAATGGCTGTGGACTCTACCCCAGCCCTTAGCAGCCTACTGGGTCTCCAGTCAGTGGCTGGGCAGCGAAGCATGCGAGAACGAGAGAGAGACAACAGCACAGCACCAGGAAACTGCACAGACAATCCACACCAATCATGACATGATTGGTACATGTACCAAGGAAGGAACCTGAGGGATATGTCGCAATAATGCTCTGATTAAGTTGAGCTGCTGAGGCCCCACCTATTGTCCAGAGGGACAGAGAGAAAGGAATGAATGATGGAGGGGAGCAGTGATGTCTGTCTTACCCACTCTTTCTGCGGTGTCTTGACAGTGGTTGGATTGAAGCAACCATTGAACTCATCCACAGCCAGTATCATTTTGAACCTGCCCACACATGTACCATTACACAGAGGTAACACGTAGAGTTAGTGTATTACCTTTCACTGGCCACCACTAGCTCATCTAGTACAGCTGCCACCACCTCAGTAGCCAGCTGTGGCTTCAACAGACCCTATACCAACAGACCATGAAGTGTCCATGCAGCTGAAGACCACAGTGTGTACCTTCTCAATGACCTTGTTGACCTCATCACCAGCAGAGCTGTGGTCTTTCTTCCCCCATTCCCAGTCCCTCGAGAGACGTAGCTACAGGCAGGGAAGAAGAGAGAGAAGGGGGTGCTATGCAGAGTGTGTACGTATGTACCTGTGAAGTGAAGTGAGAGTTAAGTGATCGGAATGCCTTGAGCCACGCAATGGCAGCTTCTGGCTGGTCATATGTACCAGAATGATGGGGTGAGGGGCGCAGCTCCTCCACAGAATGAGTCCAGGAAAATACTAGAGAGGGAGACCATCAATAGACCAGCCACAGATGATAGGCCAACTGACCTGCAGGGACGAAGACAACCAGCCAACCAGCCTTGATGCAGTAGTGCAGTATCTGATGTAAGCACACTGTCTTCCCCGTGCCATCCCCACCATCTTAGCAATGTGTCAAGGAAAGAGTGACACCATCAGGGACTGCAAGGTGCTGTGTCCGGACAGACACAGAGGTAGGATAGAGAGACAAAGACAGAGGTAGGATAGAGAGACAGAGACAGAGGTAGGAGAGACAGAGGTAGGATAGAGAGACAGACACAGAGGTAGGATACAGACATAGAGGTAGGATAGAGAGACAGAGGGGTAGGATACAAAGGAGGTAGCGGAACTTCTGAGGCTGATCGCTATCATACTTCCTCAGTTCTTTCATTATATCATAACTTTGTCTCCGTAGCAACCAACATGCCTGTCCTAGAGCCTCGACC
>OZ019964.1:77513-174320 GCA_963970385.1 Theonella swinhoei
CCTCCACAGCCTGTCGAGGAGCCTGGGTGTGGACCTGTGAGAGAGAGAGAAGATAGGTGGACAATGGCTGAGGGTGGGGCTAGTGTGGCTTACCACTGGAGGCCTCCTCTCTGGACTGGTGAAGTCAAAGTGTAATATTTGCCGACCAAGAAAATCGTCTCTGATCTGCAATGTACATAGTACCAGGTAATGGTATTGGGTACTGTACAGTACCACAGTACCACAATGTAACCCTATGGGAACCAACAGTCATCTGACTAGTCACCTTACTTGGCACCTTACTTGGCACAGCTCATACCTGGCAGCACAGAGCTGTACTGCTTTATCTGACATGCACATGCAGGTTGCCATAGTAACTCACCAGTCTATTCTCATCAAACACGTCTAATATGACACTGAACATGTCTCCTTTGATCTGATTGGTCAATTGAAAGTCATGTGACAATACATGTATGGGAAGTAGGACTCACCCAGAACTCCAGTTCCTCTCTCCAGTAGGGGTTGAGTGTCTGGGAAGGGAGGAGGAAGGGGGGGAAAGGAGGGAGGGAGGAAGGGAGGAAGGGAGGGAAGGAGGGAGAGAGGGAGGGAGGGAGGGAGGAAGGGAGGGAGAGAGGGAGGGAGGGAGGGAGGAAGGGAGGGAGGAAGGGAGGGAGAGAGGGAGGGGAGGAAGGGAGGGAGAGAGGGAGGGAGGAAGGGAGGGAGGGAGGGGAGGAAGTAAGGGAGTAACATACCCACTACACAGTGAAGGTCATTACAAGCTACACAGACAACACATGTATACATCAAGGTAGTGGTAGTGGTAGGTCACCTTCTTTACAACACTTGTCTTCTTTGTGTTGGAGTGGACTACCTCTGAGGCCCCTACCACAGTCGCCTGGACATAGGGATCACTGAGGGAGGGGGGGGAGATGGAAGGGGGGAGGGCAATAATGGAGGACACACTACTACTATTGATCCCACCTTAGACCGAAGGTGTCCCCCTTCAGTAGGTTGGTCGCCTTATTAATGAACAGCCGCAGCTTCTGCAGAGACATACGTACACCATAGACAGTACGTCCGCCGCATACACACACCTGACCATCTTCTTAAAGTAAAGCAGACTTACTCGGAAGCCACCTTCCTGGAGGGAGATAGAAGAACGGGATGTCATGCGCTCCATGGCTCCCTCGACCAGCCTTCGCTCTGTCACAGCTGAATGAGAACTGACCTTTGAACTCTATATCCTTTTGGGAATGTTTGTCACGGGGCAACTGCTACAACTCAGTCAACACACGCTATGTGAGGTATGTACAGTGTAATGTGTTGGGACTGTATGTGAGGTACTGCAGGAGTGTAGAGTGTCACAGTCAGTGTCTGAGTATGTACCTTCCCCTCCCACACACAGCATGGAGGAGACAGAAAGAAGACAGCTGCTATCTGAGGTCCATTCTCTCTTGCAGTCAGACCTGCTAGCCTGTGATGTACTAGTGAGTCTTCTGTGTGCAGCAGCCACCAGCCTGCGACATGATTCCCTTGTCAAACCATTCCCTCCCTCCATTTCTGACACCACTGAAGGACACAGAGATATCAAACAATTGGTAACTTATAGCTCTTTCCCTCCCTCCTTTCCTCCCTCCTCCCTCCTCCCTCCTCCCTCCTTCTCTTCCTATTGCATCTAGGTCTATTGCATAGCTGTTGGTGGTGTCACAGACAGTCTAACCCTCTCTCTCTCTCCTTCCTCTCCCAGAGGACTCTCCTCCACTCACTGCCCTCCTTAGACCAACTACTCAAACTGCTAGACAAAGCCATCCACTCCTCGTCCCTCCCTCCCCGTCTCTCCCCGCCCACCCTCCGGCTGCTCCATTGGACCCTCTCCCCTAAACCCTTCTCTCTACACTACATATCAACTGCTGAGGTCACTACCCACTCATCTCTGTCATGTCTCTCTATATCCCCTTTTCCTTCCTCTACACCCGCAGCTGGAGGCTGAGCTACCAAGGACCACCCTCACACCAAGACCAAACTACGCGTTTCGTTTGCAATATATAGCTGAGCAGGAGGCGCGGTTTCAGCAGTTAGCCACACCCCATGGCACATTCCATGCATTTCACGGGAGCTCTGTTGAACGGTTCCATTCCATTCTGCACAATGGCCTCCTCAATATGTTCAATAAAGTAGGTCTCCCCACTTCCTGTGGGTGTGGCTAGCATGTGTGATGTAACTGGTAATGTCTACAGACTTCGGCCTTTGGCGAGGGGACCTATCTCTCGACCCACATGGGGGTGAGCCTTAATTGGAGTCCGGCAGGGTTGCTATGGCGACACAGCAGTCTCCCTCCCACAGTCAGCTGCATGGTGGTCTGTGAGGTCATCAGACATCCCTCCATTATGTGAGATGAGACACAACACTTGGTACACCAGACTCCCTCCCTCCCTCCCTCCCTCCCTCCCTCTCCTTCAGGTCTAGGCAACAGACTGGAGGGGAGCCTAGCCTCCAACAGGCTATCCCTGACAGATACTTTGTTGTTACTAATGATGAGCTAGTGAGAGTGAGTCACTTCCTGATCTTCACACAGCAAAGGTACCTACCTACCTCACAGTCATCACACCAGTCACCACAACCTTCACTTACCTCTCAGACGAAGTGCCCCCGGCTGGCTACGAAGTCACTGGTTCATTGTGTGTGTGGTAGGCTATGTCCTGCTACTGGTGCTGCTGGGGGTATGGAGGTCAAGATGGCTGAAACAACTGTGGACTAAGCTGTAGTGGACTAAGCTGTAGATATATAGCAGCCAGGCCCTCCATAGGGTTGTGTATGTGGAACATTTTTACCTCACTCATTCAACTATCACTGTACATTGAGTATATATACACATGGCTACTGAAATTAATGATGTCTTGTTCAAGAGGGAATGTAGTATTTGGTTCCTTCAGTCTAGCTGGGAGATCAGGCACTGCCGTCAGTCTCTGTTGACGTGGTTCTAGTCCTCGTGGTTCTAGTCCTCTTGGTTCCACGAGTCTTCTTGGTTTTCTTGGTTTTCTTTGTTTTACAACGAGGGGTCTTGGTCTTGGTCTTGGTCCGTGTTGTCTTGGTCCGTGGGGTGCAGTCTTCTTCCTCTGGAACATCTGGGTCCAGAGCTGGGTCATATGGTATCACTAGAGGAATAGGGAATGAGGAACAGGAATGGGACACTGCAGAAGATCTACGTGTTACTCCTCACCAGTAATGCAAGGATCACTTAGGTCAGGAATGTCAGGGTCTCCTTCAGGGAAGACTTGAATGGGAGGGCCTTCAGGTGCTGGTGAGGTGGCATTAGTGTGAGTGTGAGTGTGAGTGTGGGTGTGGGTGTGGGTGTGACGGGTGTGAGGTGTGTGAGTGTGGGTGTGAGTGTGGGTGTGGTGAGAGTGAGTATGACGGGTGTGTGTGTGGTGAGTGTGGGTATGATGGGTATGGGTGTGGTGACTGTGGGTGTGAGGTGTGTGGGTGTGGGTGTGGTGGGTGTGACTGCTGTGGGTATGGGAACTGTCCGAATGGCTATGATGATGGTGTCGGTGACGGTGACGATGGTGGGTCTTACGACGTTCTCTCTGTCCTTGTGATGGCGTACCTGATCCCACGTCTGTGTCTGGTGTCTCTGGTGTAGTCCTAGTGTGAGTACGGCGTCCTCTAGTTGTGTGGCGTCCTCTTGTGGTGTGGCCTCTAGTGGTATGGCGACCTCTAGTGGTGTGGCGACCTCTAGAGGTTCTTGTGGTATCTTCATCCTCCTCCGGCTCTCTGGGTTCAGCAGGTCGGATCATCACGACAATGGGGTCACACGGAGGCTCCACAGTTGGTTCAATTTCTGGAGGGGTAGAACGAAGGGTACAGTTCACATTGTGGGGGTGACAACCTTTTGTGCCCCCCTCCCCCCATACACTAATTTTCACTCCCCTGAACATTCATCTGAAAATCTCATGCTCATTCCACAGGAGGGTGTGGTCTAGTTGAGTTGTGATGTGATCACTGACCTTCACATGACATCACACCATCTCCAGTGAAGCCAGGTAGACACATGCATTCAAAACTGCCTATGGTGTTAATACATGTAGCATTGTCATGGCAGTTGTCCCTGTCCTCTGCACACTCATCAATATCTGCAGTTGGGAGATGAGTGGAGTGACCACCAGCCCCTGTGTTGACTGATAACTCACCTTCACAAGTCACTACATCCCCAATGGCAATGAAACCAGGCAGACACTCACACTCAAAGCTGCCTACTGTGTTGATACATATGGCATTCTCATGGCAATTATCTGTGCCTAGATCACATTCATCAATGTCTGTGGGAATAGCAGTATGATCATCTTGACAGTTGAAATAAGATAGTACCTCTAACTCACCTTCACAGTTGACCCCATCCCCAGTAAAACCAGGGAGACACTCACACTCAAAGCTACCTACTGTGTTGATACATATGGCATTTTCATGGCAATTATCTGTGCCTAGATCACATTCATCAATGTCTGTGGGAATAGCAGAATGAGGTATGATCATGTCTTCAATATTTCACAGGTGGAGTATAAGGAGTGTCATTTACCTTCACAGTTGACCCCATCCCCAGTAAAACCAAGCCGACACTCACACTCGAAGCTGCCTACTGTGTTGATACAAATGGCATTTTCATGGCAGTTATCTGTGCCTAGATCACATTCATCAATGTCTGTGGGAATGGCAGAATGGAGTATGGGGGTCTGAGTATCTATGTAAATCAAGACACCTCCCATTAAGTGCATGTGTACCTACCATCACATGTCATTCCATCTCCAGTGTAGCCAGCAGGACATACACATCCAAAGCCATTGGGGAGGTCAAAGCAGGAGGCAATAGGATCACAGTTATCCAGCCCTTCCTCACATTCATTCACAGCTGCATACACAGACATGTCATTATGGCCGTTATAATATATTAATAGTAGCTAGTGTGTACATACGTCTGTCTAGAATAGTGACATTGGCAGGACAGCCCTCCACATTGACATTAGTGAGTGAATCACTGAATTCCATGGACAACTGGAATTGCTCTGTGCCCTCAATTATTGAGTCATTGACAATGGGAATAGTAACACAGGCTTCCAATTGGTTAGGATTGAGACCACTCTCTGGTGGATCATTTATGGCATCATCACGTGTTGTTCCTATGTAATCAGCTGGGTCTGTAGGAGGGAGGGAGGGAGGGAGGGAGAGAGGGAGGGAGGGAGGGAGGGAGGAAGGGGTATACAGTGAAGGGTACTGGATGGCAGTATGGTCATCTAGTATCTGGTAGCTTACTCTCTGCAGTGCCAGGAATGGTGTAGATAGTGAAGATGATTAAAGCATTGGCTGCTGTGGAATCTAGCCGCCCTGGATCAATAATTGTGGCACACACTCTACCACTGCCACTCTCTTCACTGAACACATAGTTTTCTTCTGTGAAGCCTATCTTTAAGACTGAAGGGAGAGGGAGAGAGAGAGAGAGAGAGAGAGAGAGAGAGAGAGAGAGAGAGAGAGAGAGAGAGAGAGAGAGAGAGAGAGAGAGAGAGAGAGAGAGAGAGAGAGAGAGAGAGAGAGAGAGAGAGAGAGAGAGAGAGAGAGAGAGAGAGAGAGAGAGAGAGAGAGAGAGAGGTAGAGAGACTCAGTGGCTGAACGGTTATGGTCAAAAGCTGTGGACTGGGAGGTCAGTAGATCGATACTTGCAACGGACATTCTTTCTCTGACCGGACCTTCACCCAGGGTCTTAAAATAATTGGGAAGAAGCCTCATGCCTTTGTGTTCTGCGCCTTGGTGCCTTAAAATAGGTATTAGCCCTATGCCCAAGTAGGCAATCACAACTGCACGTGGCTTCGATGTGTTCAATGATGACATCATTGCTACCACCTAAGAGGTACATGGCCACCATTGCACTACGTGCGCCTGGGTGTGGTCAACCCAGTAGGCACAGGTGGCATACCTCCCACCCATCATGGGTTGGTTTGAGAACACACGAGAGAGAGGACAACTATATATTTGTATATTGTATACAGTCTTTGGTTTCTTGCACAATATTGACAGTCTATGTCCACAGGTAATGGTCAGTGTATGCACACAGAGAGCAATTAAAGCCATACAGAATGATACAGTGATATTGGAGACTGTTGACTGAGTGGATGGTCTGTCTGCTACTGACTAATGCTTACACACAACAGAGGCACAGTATCCAGTTTGTTGTTAGACTATGCACATGTACCAGCTAACAATTTATTTTGTGTCATCAAATGAACCACTGGAGTCACGACTGGCACTCATGTGAGTGGTTAAATAGATTTATGAAAAGCAAGCCAAAACCTTTCTCTAATCTCTGTATATGGCTGTGTTCAGGTGTGTGTATGTCTGTCACTTGTGAGTTAGTTCACTATTACATCCATCAGTCATGGCAACTGACACACTAGTCAGAGGTAGAGAGTGCCAAACCATGCAAGGAGAGAATGATCAAAGTATTCTGACTTTGCCTCAGGACAAATGCAGAGACTACAGTTGCTGCCTAACATGATCATTAGCCTGCTGGCAGAGCTATAGCTAACATGATTGATACATGACTGCCAGTCCTTGAAAGAAAGCTGTGTCCCAGCCTAACTAGGTCACATTAGCTAACATCCAACACACTTTGAGTTCTAATGAAGGTATGCTCTGGACATATAATGTGATGTCACAGTAAATGTGCTATAACATCACACAGTACTGTATCAAAGGGCTGATATGAGGCAGAGGGACTTAATTAAACAGTCTCTAAGCTTACTACTCTGGTGGAACAGAAATAATGTCTTACCATCTTCATCCTGGATGGATACTATGGTGACGCCATTTGGACCAATATCCACATTATTTCTGGTAAATGCAGAAATAAGTGCCAGTCTAAAGTCTTCAGTTGTCTCCACAAGGTCATCTGGTAGAATAGTGATGGGCACTGGAGCACTGTCAGGGTGGAGAGTGTACATGTGTGTACGTTATATTAACTGATACCAGCAAAGAACTGTGGCATTGGAGTAGGCCTGTGCCCAATAATTACCCAGCAATGCATTTGAGTCAACCATGCAATCCAGTAGACAGTAAGATTTACTGGTCAATAGACAAATTGGTCAGGTCCCCCCCCACCACCCCCCCAATAATTTTATCTTCCTACTCCACGTTGTGTGGTGCCTCTCACCTGTCATTTTCACTGGGGAAAAAGAGAGGTAGGTCTTCAGAGAAAACAAAGTCAGCTCCTGTTTGTGTGTGTGTGTGTGTGTGTGTGTGTGTGTGTGTGTGTGTGTGTGTGTGTGTGTGTGTGCATGTGTGTATGTGTGTGTGTGTGAGGAGTTGTTATTGTTGACAAAACTGTATGTAAACATCACATACCTTCTCTTGCAGGGGCATCACCAGTCCTCAAACTGACATTAAAGCTATAGTCCAGTTCTGTTAAAATATTCTTCCTCACAAGAATAGTGTTGGCCAGTGTACCATCAGATTCAGTCACAGTGTAGCTTGGCCTCTCAAAGGAAAAGCTTATTACTGAATGGAAACAGAATTGGTTGAGCTAGTGATAAATGTGGTACTTTATACTGTATTGTGAACACTGTGGCAAGTAGTGCTCTCACACTGATCACTGACCATCATCATCTCGAATTACTCCAATAGTGAGTCCATCGTTAACGTATGATATTACAGGGGCCTCTGGCAAATTAGATGTCTCTTCAGAGGTCTCAATGAGGATGAGGAACCCCTCTCTTGCCTCGTTAATCATGTCATTGTTGATAGGGATTGACACAAAGAAGTCTCTACGAAGAGTAGCAGAGGCTGGTATGACCAGATCATGAGCTACCCGTGGGAAATCCTGATGTCCTCCTGGACTGGTGTCAACTGCAGAAGAATATTAGACATGTTAGTTGAGTGACTCCTGCTGGAATTGAGGATTGAATAGCTACAGTATTCCTGAAAGAAGTAGACTCACATTCAGCTCTGTCGAGGTCTTGTGCTCGCATCTGCAATTCTGTTGGCAAATTCCTTCCAAATTGTGACCGATATTCATCAAATGTAAAGGGAGTGATCATTAGTTTGAGATCTACACTTGACTCTCCATTGGTTGTCACTGTAACGTTGATACTCCCTGCACTCTCCACCTCCTCAAAGTCAATTTCTGCAAATCCAATGGTTATGGAAGGCTGGGCTGTGGGTGAGTATTGTGTGAAATAGGCAATGAATGTTTCTTATACCGATTGATACCAGTAGTGTACTCACCACTAGCAGGAGTCAGTAGCTGCAGCAGGAGCCCAACTAGGAACACTACAGCAATCTTAGCATCCATTTTTGATGCTAGTACCATCCAAGCTACTAGAGATACTATATTCCAGGTGATGGGAGTTCCTGGAACAGAGGAATAATTCAGTGCGTAGCAGATTTGACTAAGTGGTCCAAAACAGAGCTACTTATAGCCTGCCACCCACTCTCGGAGTGGCTGACCACAAATATGCCATTTCCTGACATACCTCTACTGCCATATATGTACATACCACACTTCCAGATGTGAGCCAGCTCCTCAATACACTGTGTGCCTACTTAGTGGCAGAAGGCCAGGGGCAGTAATGGCATTAGTTTTGCATGTGTACACTTAACATTGGCGTAACAGACACACAATGTTTATATGGCAGACTTTACTCATCCTCTGCTTTGAGTACACAGTATACATACCAATCTTGATGGGTGCACTCAATTGTACATGCAATAGAGGTAATATCAAGTCATTGAGATCAGCTGCAAATCAGCTGGTATTTGAGCCTGGACCTACTGAATATCAGTCAGGCACTCTCATCCTCCTGATTGTTATTGAAGTTACAATATGACCACATGGGAATGTCCAGCAAAACAGTCCTTCTGGAGCCAGAGAAGCCACACCAACTACTTATGGTTATGACTCATGTCAGTATAGGATGTGGATTTGGTGTATGTAGAGGAAATGAATGACACCTCACCTCCTATCACTATTTGAGGTATGCTATGGTCAGCTAAATAGGGACATAACTTGTATTGAAGGTGGACAGGTAGCCTGTGAAACATCAATCCTGTGCACACCTCTACATTATAGGCTTCACATGGAGACATCAAACTGATATTTGTTGGGCTTGCAAAACTCTAAAGGCTATACACCCACCTGCTGTAACCTACCTACATACTGCAGTAGCCTCAGAGAGGCCATCTACATACTGCAGTAGCCTCAGAAGCCACTTATATACTTGCAGTAGGAGCCTCAGAGGCCAGCTATGAACCTTCTGTAGCCTCAGAGGCCATCTGTCCCTCCCCTGTGTTCCATAGCCACATTATACCACCTGTCTGTGTCTGTGTTCCAGCTGTAAGCCTCCCCTGTCCCCTGTGTTCCATAGCCACATTATACCACCTGTCTGTGTCTGTGTTCCAGCTGTAAGCCTCCCCTGTCCCCTGTGTTCCATAGCCACATTATACCACCTGTCTGTGTCTGTGTTCCAGCTGTAAGCCTCCCCTGTCCCCTGTGTTCCATAGCCACATTATACCACCTGTCTGTGTCTGTGTTCCAGCTGTAAGCCTCCCCTGTCCCCTGTGTTCCATAGCCACATTATACCACCTGTCTGTGTCTGTGTTCCAGCTGTAAGCCTCCCCTGTCCCCTGTGTTCCATAGCCACATTATACCACCTGTCTGTGTCTGTGTTCCAGCTGTAAGCCTCCCCTGTCCCCTGTGTTCCATAGCCACATTATACCACCTGTCTGTACCTGTGTTCCAGCTGTACGCTCACTATCTAGTTTGTGAATTAACTTCCTTATTACCTCATGCAGTAATCTAATATTTGAGAATGGAAGGAATCAGTAGTAGATTATTCCTCTCTCATAAGGTAGCAGGGACTAATTAGCAAGTGTTATTTCAGATTATGTAAACACACATGAACCCATAAGGCATGGGAGGGGCAGGGTAATGATGTATTCTGTAATAATTGTAGAGGTACATTTGGCCTCAGTGTAGGTGTCAGTCTGTTTGTTATGTCTCTGCCACAGCCTCTGAGCCAGACTTACTACAGAGCCCCTGCCAAATGTCACTCTCACACTCTTGTTCAGCTACAAGACCCAATTGCCAAACTTTAGTTGGTCCAAGTCATCAGTAGTCAGAGGGAGGCAATTAGCCAATTAGTTGAGGTACAGAACACTTGTACACAACATTAACAAACAGTGGACATGAGGTGGTATCAGTGATTGGGTACAGTGGTGGTCAGAGTTATGGAAGGCCTGCCATTAGGTCCTCAGCCTCCTCAAAGAGTACCTCAGCTCTGTCTTGTAGCAAAGCCTGCACAACACACACACACACACACACACACACACACACACACACACACACACACACACACACACACACTACATGTAAGCTGGGACCAGAGTACTAGTCACCTTGGCAGCCTGGATGATCAGTCTGGCCTGTTTAGGATAGAGATGGTCCACGCAGTCACAGAGTGTGGAGGGAGAGAGGGAGACAAGTGATTGTGGCGTGGGGTAGCCTGCCTTTAGCAGCTGTCTTGCACGTCCCTACAGGGAAGACTGAGTAACAGAGAGAGGAGAAAGAGGGAGGGGTATCCCTCACCTGCCTGACTCCTGGTATCTCCATGAGGGGTATAAGGTCAGAATTACTCGAGTGAGACAGCTGCTCAGCCACTGATGGCAGTAGTAGATGTAGTGCCCATAGCTCAGGTAACTCCTACACACACATGTATCGGGAATACAGTTCACCATTATTACTGTGAGTAGCTAGCTACCCTTTTCTCTGAAACTAATACTAGAATGTTCTCCTTCTCAGAATGTAGATCATATTTCAAGATGAAGGCAGCGGTCATGGGCCAAGAGATTCTGTTTACTACAGACAATCTGAGTTGAGTGGGCAGAGGTTCTCCAACAGATGGACACACATACACACACACACACACACACACACAACATAACAATCTCTGTACAGGCCTCCTTAGCAACATTGACCCACCCTCTGTCACATGACTATCACATGACCTGGATTGTACCTGTGTGAAGTGAATGAGACAAGAGGCAAAGGAGGCCACGGCAGTCACTGCCGACTGGGCAAAGCCACGAGAACATTGGAAGTGTTCTGATACTGACCACACCCCTCCAACCTCTTTAGCTCCACCCCCTCTTCCCTCAGAGAGGAGTCTGTGCATCATGAGGCTTAGATAGAACCTGTGGTAGGTCTCACACGCCTGCTCCGACTGGACAGACAGACAGACAGACAGACAGACAGACAGACATGAATGAGTATGGGATAATTCATGATGTGTCTACAAGGGAGAGATAGCAGAGAGAGACAGCTCTACCATGTTGGGTGCTGTGCCAGTGGCTAGTTTACTGAGCACTGCAGGACTCACTCCCACCAACTGTGCCACCTTCATATCATCCTCTCTCAACCCAGTCAGCTGTGTGTGAGTGCGATAGTGGTATAGTACACTGCAGAGGAGCATGCTAACTCAACTGTCTGAAAGAAAACAAGCCAGTTAGGTTTAATAGAAGGGGCATGGTCAGTGGGTGTGGCTAGGAACAGGAGGTGCAGGTTAGTGGAGAGGACAAGGCAGGACTGAGCGTGGACCAGGTCACGGTATACCTTCCCCACACACCTCACTGGTAGACAGCCTTTGAAACTGGCCTGGCCTAGAGGAGTGATCTGGAGGTTACTGCTTGTCTCATTGATAGTCTCCATGGCTATACATCCCTCGGCTACCAAGGTGGCAACAGTCTCTTGGCAATGGGACAGAAAAGGGGTGTGGTTTGAGGTACGACTCTGCTGATAGTAGAGGGTGGCCTTCATGAATGTGTAGAGGTCAGAGGTCGTCTTGACCAGCTGCAAGTGAGTGAGGTTCCAACCATACTGAGAGGTACTGACGGCTGGCCTACCTTGAGCCCCACCAGGCTGAGTATGAGGGAGGCCAGTACAGAGCTTCCCTCACACAGAAGGCTACTGTCACAGCGATCATACGGACTGGACAACAGCTGCATCACCTGAAGGGAGACTACTGAGTGCCTGAGATAACCTCACACACTTTGTCAGTGTCTTTCCAGAGGTGTATATGTACTGACCTTGGTTCTGTCTGGCTCCACTGCCATGAGGATACTCTCCCCGTACTGGGTGAGGCCCTTCCTCCCTGCACGACCCACCATCTGTTTGTACTGACTGTGACTCAGTAACTGGCTACCAATGTAGGGAGACCGCAGGATCACCCTGGGAGGGAGGAAGGGGGAGGGAGGGAGGGAGGGGGAGGGAGGGAGGGAGGGGGAGGGAGGGAGGGAGGGGGAGGGAGGGAGAGAGGGAGGGAGGGAGGTGTGTGACCCCAAAATGAACACAGTGACAAGTGAGGTCAAACCTCTTTGCTGGGAGGTTAACACCTGCTGCAAGTGTGGAGGTACAGAAGAGAACATTCAACTCCCCTCGTGAAAATCCCTCCTCCACAAGACGACGCTCATCCCCTGTCAGTCCCGAGTGATGATAGGCCACACCCACAGGTACTGTACGGACCAATACTGGGCACACCCCCGAGGCCTCTATAGCTAAAGATTGGAGTAGAGAGGACCTTTCTGTGGCATGACACTCTCGATGTGACCTGCAGAGAGGATGTGTCACTGACAGCCACTACTGCTGGTAGGAGGCTGTCGACCTCGGCAGATGTCCAGCCAATAGCAGTGCTGCATTCTGACAGCCTCTTTTAGTGGCACAGAACACGAGGCAGGAGGACTCAGGCAGTACTTCACTGACCAGTGCCACTAGCTGGTCAGGGTCACCCCCTCCCTATGCAGTAGAGGGGAGGGGTTAGGGGATATTCAGACGGTGTGCAGCCATTTCTATTGACACCTTTTGAGAGGCTGGTAGCTCTCTGTCAGGGACCAGACTGATATCTCCTCCACCTCCCTTCACTGAGTACACACAGCTCCCCAGCTTCACATACTCCCTCAGCTCCACCTGTCACACCATCACATGCACACACACTACCACACCATCACATCCCTACACATGCACAATCACACATCACTCCCTACACACCATTACATATCACTCCCTACACACCATCACATATCACTCCCTACACACCATCACATATCACACCATCACACATCACTGACTGGTCTGAAGTCACTGCAGTACACCTCAGCCCTCAAGAAAGAGGCAATGTCCCCAGTGTTAGACAAAGTGGCACTCATACCTACAATCTGAGTCCCACCTGCAGACAAGAGGTACCAATCCAGGAGGTCCCAGCTAGACATGACTCACTGGAGAGACAGAGGACCTTAGTGAGGCAGGCCTCCAGTGTAGCGCCTCTCACACTCCCATCACCTAACATATGTAACTAGTGAGGGAGGGAGGGAGAGGGAGAGAGGGAGGGAAGGAGGGAGGGAGGAGAGGGAGGGAGGTGATGTCTAGGGACCCATTATGGTTGCATTACTAACACTCTGTTACTTACCTCATCTACTACTACCAGCCCAATGCTGTCCAACCTCCCCTCTTCAGTGAGGGAGTTGACGAGGCCATTAGCCTTCTCAATTGTGGCCACATACACCACCTTCTTGCCCCTCCGTCTGCGGGGTGGCAGTCTACCTCGACTGGCTGCGTACTCCTCCACAGCAAACCCAAGAGAGGATGCAAATGGTCCCAAGTCTCTAACCTTCACATGTGATTGACATAAATTAAAGGGGCCCCCCCACTGTAAGTAATACCTTTTCCTGTACAATGGAGACATAAGGTAAGACAAAGAGCGTGTCTTTCTCTCTCAGTAGCAGCTGTCTGAGGATGATAATCTCAGCCACTAGTGTCTTCCCTCCGCTGGTGGGCAGGCTGTACAGCAAGTTGCCTCCAGCAAGCACACGAGGAAGAGAGAGGCATTTCTCTTGCCACTCTGCACAGGAAACAGTTCACGTACAGCCTCCACTGCACATCTCCACTGACCATAGAGAGACCGGACCCCTCTGTGTTCCTCCAGCAGTGACCTGACTGTCTCCGGCAGGCCAAAGAGGGTACCTCCCTCCTCCCTTGGTGCTCTTGGAGGTGGAGAATCTGGAATGAAATTTACAACTTGTCCTTGTTCCATGTCAGGAGGACTAGGGAGTGAGGGTAGTGCAGCTGTCAGTGAGGTATTGACAATGCTGGCAGAAGTGTTGAGAGAGAAGCTGAGGTCCTCAGGGCAAATGCCAGACAGAAGATCCTCCTCTTCAAACTCCAGAAGATTTAGTGGAGTTGTCTCCATGTGTTCATGTGTGGCTAGTGGGGAGCTGTGAAGTGTGTGACGCTGTTGAGCAGGGGTTAGGTAATCAGGAGTGTGGCCTCCTTCACCAGATCCTCCCCCCTCCCCCTTCCCCTCATCTTCTCTATCACTGGGTTGCACTGATGCTGTGTGAGAGAGGTCTGTTGAGAGACTTCCCAAGCGCCTGCGACGTTTCCTGGATGGTCAGTGATCAAGTGTCTCCATAGATAACGTCTCTGTGTAGGTGAAGTGAGCAGGTTCTTACCTCTGGATGGAGCCACCTTTATTGAGATGAGGAGTAGAAGATGATAGACTCATATTACTGCCCACTCCACTTCCCCCCACAGCCACAACCTGTACCAACAACAACACAACTCCTCATCTGTTGTCCCAAGGGTATCTGGATTACTGTAACATATCACGTGATGTATAGTGTACTAGTATAGTAAATACCTTCTTTCTAAAGAGGGGCTTTCTTCTCACATGTGCCATTCATTGATTGGCGGGAAAAGTTTTAAAATGCTCCACTACAGAGAGGCGCGCGCCATCCAATGCGACCTTTGACCTGTATTAAACACCTTTCACCAGAGAGACAACACGTGTAAGAAGATGGAGGGTAGCAGTGCTAAGGGAGCCAAGGTATCTCAAAAGAAGGCGAAGGGCGTACCTGACGAGTCTTCAGGTGACGATGGTGGGCTCCAGATAGACGTGGACGCTAAGAAGAGTGGCGGGAAAAAGCAGAGTGATGGCGCCAAGCCCAAGAAGAAGGCCGAGGCGGCCCCAGCATGGGGTATTGGGGATCTGGTATGGGCCAAAGTCTCGGGCTTCGTTCACTGGCCAGCCAAAGTGAGTGTACAAAGGTGGTACTGTCTGTGCCAATGAAATGGTGGTGTGTTTCAAGTCTGTGTGCCTCTCTCTCCCTCTCCTGACCCCTCTCCAGGTGTTTGATCCAGCCAATGATCTGATACCAGAGTACATGAGAGACCCACCGAAACCCAACTATAGCCTCGTCCGTTTCCTTGGCACATATGACATGTAAGGGTCATGCCTTTCCCACAGGATAGTATTGTAATGCAGTAGTCATTCTATCCTGGAACTCTCCCACCTCCCTCTCCCACCTCCCCCTCCCCCCTCCCCCTACAGCCAATGGGCAAGTAGCAGGCAAATTGAGGCCTATGAGAATGGACTAAAGAAGAAGATGCACACTAAGAGCAGAAGCAAACTCTTTGCTGTGAGTTTGGACCACAGGGAGTTAAAGTCAGGGTGTGAAACTGTGTGTGTGCTCCGTGCAGAAAGCATTGGAAGAGGCCAAGGTGTTTGTTGAGAAAGGAGAGCTGCCTAAAGGTATGACTGAGAAGCCACCTCAGACCGACAGTCAGGACAGTGAGGGAGAAGAAGAGGCAGAGGAGAAGGAGGTATGGAGGGGCTGCACAGGGAGATCTAGTGACTTTTGTTATACTTGTTGCTTTGCTGCAGGAGGTAGCCAAGGCACCGGCTAAGGCAGGCACTAAAAGGAAAGCTTCCAGTAAGGCAGGGAGTCGAGGTAGCCGTAAAGTGAAAGTTGTATCTGATCCAGAGGACGTTAGTGACTCTACTAACAAGGAGAAACATGAGGTGTGTGTGTGTGTGTGTGCTATAGTGTCTGTTCTAGAGACAAGTGGATGATACTTCCTATACACCACAGGAGAATGGAGAGGATAAAAAGACATAAAATGTGTGGACACCAATCCCCCCAGTGTTTGCTACCCATCATCCATTGCCCCTCTCGTTAACTGATTACCACTGCTTGTCTCTTTTGAATCTTTGTTCTGGTATTATTTTGTACTGTTACTGTATACCTGACTGTATACACACTAGAATATTTCTCAGTCTGGAAGTAGTGTAATACCCTTTTTACACCAGTGAATGAAGTACCATATATAGTGATAGTGAATTAGTCCTGAGCTAGGTGGTGGTCCAGTCCCACTACATGTAGTTATGCTGTGAGGGTTGACAGTGCCTATTTGAACTCGTGCTGGCTTGCAGACACGGCCATTTCCTCGGTAGGCAGGGGACGGTTGAAACCCTCCTTCCCCTTCAGCCAGTATGTGGTCATTATCCCCTTTCCCTGGTGGAGGGGCAACAACACAAGTATTGACATTAAAGGAGATGTATTGGTACACGTACCTTGACCTCTCTCTGTCCCCTGGTTTCCAGGTTGTAGCCTCCAAGCTTTTTGAGAATATCAGCAGTGCTATCACTCATGTGTATCCTAAGGGCTATTGCATGGAGGGAGTGCATTGAGAGTGATTTTACTAATTAGTAGGGGCATACCCAGCCCTCCAGATTCCATGCGACTTGCAGTGTTGACCGTATCTCCAAAGAGACAGTAGCGAGGCATCTTCAGACCCACCACTCCTGCTACCACTGGACCTACATGGGGGGCATATCATCTGACCACTGGCCACTTACCACAACTGATAAGATGACTACATGATAAGGTGATTAGCTCACCTGAATGCAGCCCAATACGGAGCTGCAGTTTGGTATCGGGCATGTGTCTGATGGTGAATGTCAGGATAGCTGAGAGCAGATGGAGAGACATGGACGCAATCTCGCCTGCATGCTGGTCTCCATTGCGAAGAGGTAGACCTGACACCACCATGTCTGGGGGGAGGGGAGGATAGACCACATGTATATACTGTGTGAGGTAGGTCACTCACAGGCGTCTCCAATGGTCTCCACCTTGTACACATCAAAGTGATCCACAATGGCGTCGAAACAGGAGTAGAGGTCATTCAGTAGGTCCACCACCTGCAGTGGGGTGCTGGCCCCAGCTATACTTGTGAAGCCCACAATGTCACTGTATGTCCATCAGAGAAGAGTAACTACAGACAATCAGCTAATACAGTACTCTGAGAACCTGAAGTAGATGGTGACACATTCGAATGTCTCTGCAGCTACAGTCTCCCCTCGAGTGAGCTGCTGAGCTATAGCCTTGGGCAGCATACGGCACACCAGGTCCTCTGTCTTGGCCTTCTCTGCTGCCAACTCACTGGTTCGCTCAGCCACAATGGCTTCCAGGTTAGTGGAGTACTTCTCCAACTGAGAATAAGAGCACACACAACACACTATGACAATACAGTAGAGCTGCTGTAGTAACTGGTGCATGTGATAGCTAGTGCGGGTGTATGTGACTATCTATATGGGCTGAGAGAATATTACCATGTTGACGAGGTTATCCATTAGGTCTCCACGCTGTGGACTGAGTCCTTCCAGCTGCTTGAGGAGGTGGGAGAATGTGGGGCGTTGTAGAGGATCCTCTGCCCACACTGTCCCTAGCACATTCACGTAGGCCTTGTCTGCATCATCTGGTAGGACAGGGCGAATCCCTTCTGAAGACCCCTTCTTCACCCAGGCCTGTAGCAAGATAGAGTATCCATCGTTAGCTAGAGGGTTAGTTAGTCGTGTGTTGTGTTACAGGTGGTAGCTGAGAGTTGATATTCTGCTGGCCAGCTATGGCCTGGAGCAGGTCATCGATATCCACATAGTCGAGGTACTCGTTGAAGGGAGACTCGTGAGTCAGTATTTCCACCATGATCATAGCCATACTGTACATGTCCCCATGAATGGTGCCTGCCCCCACGTGGTCTGGGTGTATGACCCCTGTACGCAGAATCTCAGGAGCCGTGTAGAGCAAGGAGGCCTTCACACTGCTCTCAATTCCTTCCTCTGCACCATCTTGTCTGCCAAGGGCTGGGTTGAACTTTGGCACTCCACGTTGTTCTGCCTTGAACAGGTGCATGCCATAGTCTAGAGGGAAGAGAGAGGGAGAGGGTGGGAGGAGTCATTATAGTAGAGCAGGAGGAGGATTACCAGTGATCTTGAGAGTCCACCGGTTGTCTACAACACAGTTAGAGGCTTTGAGACGACCATGAGACTTAATGGGAGTATTGGAGAGGAAGGTCATACCACGACAGATGTCCTGCACAGTATAGACAAGAGAATACAAGTACATGTTTGTCTATAATATAGTGGTCGTGGGGTGTTGCCAGTTAGAGTGACCTTGAGCAGGGCATACTTGAAGTTCCAGTCCAGGTTGAGGGTATCACTGGACAGCAGGTCATCCAAACTGCCCTTTGGACCCAGTTCCATGAGCACACATACGTTGGGTGAGTCACAGCAGGCACCAACAAAAGCAGCCAAGTTCTTGTGACGGATATCACGCATTGCCTTAACATCCAGTCTCAATTGCATGTTGACAGAAACTGAATCCTTGTCCAGTAACTTGATAGCCACTTCATGGCCACTCCACTTGCCTTGGTTACGAACCACATCCCTGCAAACAACATACACCTCAACTGTCACTAGCTAAGTAGACTTCGGGAAACACTCACTTATGCTTCTGCTTGTCTCCTGCCATGGACACCATGGAGCGGAATGCCATGCTGTTAGCTCCCTTATCATCCGACATAACAATGACATCACTGTAGTCTACTATCCAGTCATTATTAGCCAGTGCAGCTCGGAATTTCATTCTAATATTTGATACGTGATGTAGATGTGAGAGGTGTAGCGAGGGTGTGCACAGTGGAGGCTGACCTCTTCATGTACCAGATGGTGAATATGATGATGGCAGAGAGAGCGGCAATGACCACCACCACAGTTGGGACCACCACCAGAGGAATGGAGACCTCACAGTTGGCACCAGCATACCCACCATCACAACTAGAGCATGTTCCATCCCCAAACTGACCTGCAATGATCCGTATCACACTGAAGTGACTGTGATAGATACAGCAGATGTAGTGTTCATACCATCGTTGCACTTTCCATTCTTGCAAGTACATCGATCACTACAGGCAGACCCAAAATATCCAGGAAGACATGTGCAGATGTCAGGCCCAGTACAGTTACCGTTATCACACTCGGGGCTGCAGGAGGGAGGAGAAGGGAAGGATCAGGACGTAGACTGGGACATGCAGTATGTGTGTGCTCACTTGCAGAGTGGAATCCCACAGTCATCTCCTGTCCACCTGTCCTCACAGTCACACACATCAGGACTGATACACTCTCCATGTCGACAGGGAGGGTCGCAGAGGATCTGCTGGCATGACACCCCTGCATAGCCAGGCTCATCAGTCCCATTCTTATTCTCACACCTGCAAAATAGACCGTTCACAGTAGGACTCAACTTCAAGAGAAGATAACTAACAGGCATGTGTCCTGAGAGACACAGGTCCCATGGTTCCAGTAGAGGATAGTGTCAGGGTTCTCTGTGCTCAGCCCTCCCCCACACCCATCCACTCCACAGTCGTAAGCAGCCGGGACATTACGTGTCAGCTCCATCAGACCAGGTCCAAGGTTGGTATCATAAGCCGTCACACTGGACAAAGAGTATCGCATGTGGTCATTGGAGCTTAACTAAAACACTCCATAGACAGTACCATGGAGCTGGTACATGTACACATATATGTACCGTCTGATGTTATAGAAATCATGTGGGGGGAATGCCCATTCTGTGGGGACATATTCTCCACCACGATTAATTCTCTCAGAAAACTGTGTCTCCTCCACCTCATTAGTGACTGGATTCACATACCAAGAGCTGGCCAGGTACCAGATCTACACACAGAGAGAAGAAGAGTGTGTCTACTACAGTGAGGGGGTCAGGTGAGACTTACATCATTAGGAGTTAGGGGCAAGGGATCAATGGGAAACATGTTGTATACACTGGCTGTGGGGAGGAAGAGCATGTGGAGTGAGCACAAACTGTTGTACTTGGCCAGTCATATACCTGAGAATCCAACCCTGTCTCCATTCTCATCAAACACAATCAGGCCACTGCCTCCAGTGAAGTTACTCTGAGAATTGACATGTACGTAGTGTGCATGTACAGATATAGGTGGCATGGTATGCACTAACTCACAGCTTTAATGGCAGGCATGAGTTTGTCGGCAGTGATAGTCTCTTGTTGTCGAATGAGAGTCATGGCTCCTTTCATTATAGCCACCACTGCATCATGTGCCTGTGACTGCTGGCCCAGGATCTACATGCATATTGAAGGAGATGATGAGGGGTGTGTGTGTGTGCGTGTGTGTGTGTGTGTGTGTGTGTGTGTGTGTGTGTGTGTGTGTGTGTGTGTGTGTGTGTGTGTGTGTGTGTGCATGACTTACAGAGGACCATCTGAAGATGGTGGCTCCACCGACAGTGGTAGGATCCACCTGCTGGTAGGCATCATGAAGATGGTCAGTCCACACCTCACTGTTCATATCACCATCAACTCCACTGATGATGATAATGGTAGAGTTGAAGGCAGTTGTACATGAGGGCTCCTAGGAGGGAAGTAGCCTGCTAACGCCTGACACTGTAGAGGTGTGACTGACTGACTACTTACGACAGTTGCACACTCTCCTCTCTCGTTGGTCTGAGGGAACCCACTCTGACTCAGTGTGTTCAGAATCCACACATATCCATTGATAGGAGCAAACCCCAACCTGGGAATGGGGAGGTAGTCTCATACCCCATTCCTCCAAGTCTGATCTTACCTCATGGCCTCACGCATGAGGTAGATGTCAGTGGGAACCACCACGTTACTGTAGATGATCTTAGTGCCTGCATCAAAGATGGTCTGAGCCACCGAGTCTTGCAGTCTTGGCAGAGCAGACATATCAGTAGGCTCTTCTGTCAGAGAAGGAATGGTCACCTACACACACACACACACACACACACACACACACACACACACACACACACACACACACACACACACATACACACACACACACACACACACACACACACACACACACACACACACACACACACACACACACAGAGGAGAAAAGGAGGGTAAGTACATGTAGTACAATATATACTGTCGCTGGCCATACCTCCAGTGCTATCTTGATGTCAAATCTTTCAAACCCTTCATACATGACAGTTGGTAGAGGGTTGGCACTGTCCTTGATGGCAATCTACATCAACAACCACATATGATTACCACCATGTACTGTACTTACTGTACACACGTGCTGTAAGCCTACCACTTTGTCCCAGTAGTGAGATCGTAGAAAGGCTGCCTCTGCCTCAAACCTTGCACCAGCACTGAATGATACACGGCCAAAGTATGGATGAACGGCCTGTGAGGGAGGTAAGGAGGGGGAGAACTGATGATGGGTACAATCACTTCTGTTAGACATCACCTTATCTGAGAGGGCAGCTGTCTCCACCTTGTAGCCCATGATTGGCATTTTGTCTGCCTGTGACACTCGACTCAGAGCAATGGTATCCTCATCAGATGATGATCCCAATAGAGCTCGTATCGTTGGCTGGGTTGGATCCTGTAATCATGGGGTAATCAATAGGTCCATTGAGGCTTGATGTATCATACCTGATTTTGAGCTTTGACAGAAGCATAAGCATCCATAGTCTCCTGGATATCAGTTGACTGAAGGTAGTAGAACTGCATGTCTAAGGTCCTACCAGATGCTGTGTGTGTGTGTGTGTGTGTGTGTGTGTGTGTGTGTGTGTGTGTGTGTGTGTGTGTGTGTGTGTGTGTGTGTGTGTGTGTGTGTGTGTGTGTGTGTGTGTGTGTGTGTGTGTGTGTGTGTGTGTGTGTGTGTGTGTGTGTGTGTGTGTGTGTGTGTGTGTGTGTGTGTAAGGAAGGGAGGGAGGAGGGAGTGAGGGGTATGTATACCAGCAAAGTCAGGCTCCCAGTTGCGACCAGAGTTGATCAGCTCCACTGCAGCCTGGGCCATGACAGTCACCAGGAGATCAGCATACACAGAGAAGAGCCCTCCTATCAGGAACTTGCCTGCACAAACAGACAGTCCTGAATTCACTGTACTCTGTCAACACCTGGTTCCCTACCTGTTACATTAAAGGTAGGAGACCATGAGGAGTTGACAACTGATGAGGATATGGCACTGGTGACTGAGAACATTAGTCTGACATCATTCACATTTGCCTCGCAGACAGAGCCCATGAAGGTACCCACACCAGCTGACAGGACAAAACTACTGTCTACAGAGAGACATGTTCCAGGTGGATCTACTGTTACTGTCACTGTCTGTAAACAGAAGGTTATATGATGTGTACATGTACATGACAGAATATGTCATGGGTCTCACCAGGTTAGCATCAGGTCCATCTGTGATCACATACCCACTAGAGTCCAAAGCCTGGATGACAAGAGGAGTGTCAAAGGGGAAGTTGGCATCCATTGAAGGGTTGAAGTTGCTCAATGAATCAGCAGTGATCTCCAGTGTGTCCACAGTAGCCGCTGGAGTACAACCACACTACATGAATACATACACCTTTATGAAGACACACTGCATACGTGAGACATTGAATGAAGAGGTGAGGAGTACAGCTGGTGGTGCGGTTCCATTGGTGATGGTCCAAAGGAGAAGAACTCCATCTTCCGTACCTGACTCCAGGTTCAAGGAATCATAGACTGGAGGTCTTCGCTCCCACGGGGCATTGGAGAGAGTCTGAGTGAAATTGAGTCGAACATCAGTGGCCTCAGTTGTGATGCGAACATCACTAAATGTTGCCACACCACCCACAGCTTGTTTGCGGATGACTGTATCAAATCGTCCATTCTGCATGATGTCTGTACCCCCAAGCATGAATTGGGATGAGTACAGCTGGTTTATATTGAAATTTGCAGGGAAGTAGAAGTAGAACCTCTTTGAGTCCCAGGATATGGTCAGGTCTACATTAAGGGCAGAGTGCCTGCCAGTGGTCAGGTCCAGGAAGGTACCAGGGTTGTCGGGGTCTTCTGCTATCGTCTTCACGGTGAATGTCATTGGGTGGTTCACAGTTATGTTACCAGGGTCCCCATCTGAGGGGGATACAAACTCCATCCCTGCAGCTGCCACTGAAGAGGAATGAGAGAAAATGTAGCATAAAATGTACTGCGCATGCGTACAAGAACGTACAGTGAACTTCGAAGGCGTTGCTATCCACTGTGTCGGATTCTGCTCCGTATTCTGCATAGAAGCGCAACCTCCTGGCAGAGCTTGCAGGTGTGGTGTGCACTAGCCGATGGAATTCAGCCACACCGTCCACAGAAATCACTTCCACTTTTCCATTCGGGTAGTCCGTGTCGGTAGTGTTGCAAATTAGCTCATCTGCGCAAGTTCCAACGCCAAACCGCCTGTTGTTTGGATCCGTCAAGTAGCGGCACCAGTTAAAGCGACTGAAGTATGCGCGGTGCATGCACAGCTCGCCGTCGTACGTGTCTCCAGTGTTTGCCACATTGAGGTTGGCTTCGTCAATAGTAGTGGCTATGACAGTAACGCTATCCGTGATGGGGTCGCTGTTGTCATCCAAAACTCTAACTTTGACAGGTAGAAGCATGTGATCGTTGGCCGGAGAGCTGTACATCATATCTGCAGGGTCAGTCGGGAGCGTGGACGGCGGGCTGAAGTCTGCATCCAGTTCAAGTTGAAGTGCTTGAGCACATAATGGACCTGCAACATGGGCTTTCAATAGTCACTTTTACACTATTAAAAATGATAAGCTAACTTGCCTACAATAACGACTAGGAGAAGACCCTGCAAAAATATAAATGTATCCATTCCCTTTTGCAAGTGTCTCCTTATAACAGTGCCTTCACAATTCACTCTTCTCCTGTTTCACTTATAGAGGCGGTGAAGCCAGGTTTAGGCAAATTTAGGCACTTGCTTTCTGATTTTTGAAGAACTGGTAACCATACATACGCGCGCGCGCACGCGCAGCTGTCGTCAAACAGTCGACCAATCAAATTGCTTTTTCTGCGCGCGCGCTACGATCTACACAGCGGGGTTTTAATCAAATTTTCCCACGACCCCGCGCCATAGCAAGATCTGGATAGGGCCACACTCTTGGTCTTTTTGAAAGCTGACCTACTCAGTGTACTCCCGTAAACAATCCGTTCTTCTCCAAAGCCTCTTCCAAGTCTTTTCTAAAGCTCTGAGTGCTTCTCTGGAGCTGAGCGCGACGTTCAAGGAGCCCAGACGGCCCTCGAGCGCTTCCTGTGCTGTCCTACCCGCCCAACAATTAAACTGGTGAAACTTGACAGAAGTCCAACGGCTCTTACCAAGGTATGAACTACTCCCATGGCCTATTGTATGGCAGTGTGCTGTTCTAATAAGAGCTACGCTAGAATGGTGCGGTCTAACCAGAGTGAGCATCTTTATCTAATAAGAGCCCTTTTGTGCGCCATTTTTGTTAGGATTGCCGTATACGGAAAATATGCGAGATTTTACGGAATAGATAATCATCTTGATGTATTCATAATTCTCCAGGTTAGCCATGAGTTTTTCAACCAATAATCGTAGCACTATAGACAGTGAAGTGTACAAGTGGGTGGTTCAACAGCTGAAAAAGAAGAAGGTTGTCACACCCAACGCGATTCGGCAGAAAGCCTTTGAAATAGGACAGGAATTCGACCCCAATTTCAAGGCGTCCATCAACTGGTATAACAATTGGAAGAAACGGTTCGACTACAATGAGTCTCCTGAAGCAGAGGCTCTCAAACATAAGAAGCGGTCCTACACAGCAGCGTTTAAGTTGCACGCTGTCCAGAGAGCCATGGAGTTGGAATCTGCCAGCCAAGCCTCCCTGGAGTTAGACGTATCACGACGCTGCCTTCAGCGATGGAAAGAGGAGCTGGATGTCATTTCTAGTGTAGCCGAACACTCATCCAATGCAGTGTATCGTCGTCCGGGGCAAGGACGTAAGGTACGTGACACCTCCCTGGACACCCAGCTACTGGAGTGGGTCAAGGATTGCTGGAAACAGAGCATCAGCCTCTCCTCAGGGATGATCAGAGAGAAAGCCCGGGAGCTGAGTCCACAGCCTGATTTCAAGGCCTCCCTGGGGTGGTTTGTCAAATGGCAGAAGAGGCACTGTGTTGACTTGAAGGAGCAGACATGCAGCCCATCTGCTGGAGAAGTTGTGACTCCTCTAAAGCTTCGCCTACTCCCAGAAGGTGAAGTATCTGCCTACAGCACGCCAAAGAAACGTCGACTCTCAAAGAAACGAGCACTGAGCTATGACGATACAGCCCTTTTGGAGAACGATGAAGAGTTTGATCGACTGCTGCTGACTTGGCTCGTGGAGCGCTGGGAAGCCGGGGACATTGTCAATGACAAGATGCTAAAGGAGCATGCCCTGGAGCTGACTGCTAACCCTGACTTCAAGGCCTCCAAGAACTGGCTGCAGGCATGGAAGGGCAAGTATAATGTGTCTCTAGAGAATCAGACATATGGAACGGAGGGAGATGAAGAGAATGAAGAAATTATTGAAGAAACTCAGGTGTACGATGAGCAGGTGGTGATTGAAGGAGATCAGCAGCCACAGGAGGGGCCCAGTGGAACCGACAATCCCGTCACCCCTACGAAGGAAGAGGCTGCAACTGCTCTAGCCTCTCTCTCTGCCGATGATCATGAGATTGCCGAAGCACTGCAAAAGTTGGCAAATGCGTTTGGGATTGCTCAGAACAGTGGAGGTGCAAAGGAAGCCGTGTCTCAGCTTGCTGCCCTCCAGCAAAGTGACAATGCCGACTTCCTCCTTCAGGGGGCTGGCCGAGTGGCTGTAGAGGAGGTAGTCTCAGAGGAGGTGGTGACAGATGAACCAATGGTGGTCATCGAGGGCACTGGGGTTGTGGAGGCAGTGGCCTCCACTAGTGAGCAGCCGCTCGTAGCTGGTGTCCGGACTGAGGACATCACCTCCACCACAGTGCAGAGTATAGTGGATGTGGTGTCAGCTGCCACACAGATAGCTCAGAGTATTACAGGCTCTAGCAACCCCAGTGTGACCCAGCCGGTCGCCGAGAGTCTCATCCAAGCAGTGGCCAATCAACTGAGCCATTCCTCTACACAGACCACACCCAGTAACCTTGGCCCCCCGCAAGAGGAGGAGGGGACCAGTGGTGTGGAAATTGACAGCTTGACCCCCCAGGTTCCACAGGAGCCCTCACAGGCTCCTTCAACCTCTCTCTCAATGGGCACTACAGATGTGGTCCAGACCAGTACTAATACTCCTGTGCAGTTTGTCAGTGAAGAAGTCATCATCTCTGAGCCGATAGTTGAAACATCCATTACATCTGGAGGGCCCTCAGAACCAATTTTTGAGGCAACAGTGGATGAAGGTGTGATTGGTGGGCAGATGGAGGTGCTAGTGCAGGGCGGGGAAGGGGCTGTAATGACTTCCTCCGATCTCTCTCAGGACACTATTGTGCAGCTTAGCTCCGAGAAGCCCGAGGGGGTTACAATTTCTGATCCCCCTGTGCCCCCTGCACACATGATTTCTGCTACACCTGAGATACAGGTGGTCACAACTGGGGAACCAGGGGGTGAAATTGTCATGTCATCTGGGGCAGATATTTTGGCCCCAGGGGGCCCAGAGACGGAAGTATCACTGAGTGGGGAAATTTCAATCCCAGAAGGCACTCATGACATTCTCGATATTGTTCAGGAGACAGTGGTGGGGGCTGCGGCGGCTGAGGAGAAGGATTATGATGCTGACTTCAAGGCCAGAGTAATGCGTCGTGCTGCTGAGGTCGGCTCAGTTCAACAGGCAGCCAGGGAGTTCTCTATTCCATGGAAAATTGTGGCATCCTGGAACACACGAGAGTAAAACTGAACATGAGAAACTGTTATCATTTTGTACCTCTACCATGTATGTTTGTCCAGCTCATGGTGTGAGTGAGGAAAGCCTTGGTATGTAATATTGTACATGTATAGCATATGCTCCACCACCTGTCCATGTACTGATATCATTGATAGTCCATTGTTCATTCATAACTCATGTATTAAGTGACGTTGTAATTGGTTTCCACTACAAAACGTTGGATGAACTACTTGAGCCTTTAACCCTTGGAAAACATGAGGTAAACGTACAAAATTATTATGCAACATCATTGCTGGTCATCTACATGCTGTGATATAAGACATGACTGTACACAGAGTCACATTGCTAGCTCCTGGGTTTGGGGACAATTCTGATAAATATGACCATGACCAGGAAGATGCAGAACACAAGGACCAGTAATAGGATCGTTCCCCAGGGGCACCCTCGATTATGCTCCTTCATCCGGCCTGTCTGTGTTTCCACTGCACCAATGTTCTCTTCAGCCTTTACATTAGTTTCTGTTAATGTCTGCAGAGGACAGAAGGTGAGCTAGATCTCCTCCACCCCACCACATATACACAGACAGACCTTGGTGTCACTGGTGATGATGTTCTTAGCAGTTTGAGCACTGTGTTTAAGTTTGCGGGCGATGTCCACCATTTCCTCTGCTATGGTCTCCTGATTCCTCCTCTGCCGCTCCATCGCAACCTCTGAGCTCTCGGCTGCAATGGCTGCTGAAGAGCTGTGTGTACATACATCACACATCTCTGATGTGATGTACATGTACATGCATTACCCACCCTCTCTGTCTTGGCACTCCATCATCTGTGGACTGCAGAGATATAGATTTATCACACAACTAACTCATCACAGACACACTAACTGCCAGTCACCTTTGAAAACAATTCAGCTCGAGAGTCGGCATCTCCTTGGGAATATGGCCTCATTACTAGGGGCTTACCCCCAGTAGAGGTCTCAGTGTCAAGGGATGCAACTGTAGGCTGTAAGTTACAAATGAGGACTGTCACCAGAGAGACAGTGTGCCATTGCAGCACACCTGTGGGTCTGCAGAATTGGTACGGACAACCTCCTCCAGGACCGATACCTTTTGTTGGAACATGTGCATCTTGTCCTGGTCAACACTACCAGTGGGAAACAATGGGAGAGAGAAGTCATGGTGCATGTAGTGAGCTTGAACATGCGGTAAGCCAGTACACAAAGCTTGCACACTGACCTGGGATACCTCTCCAGTTCAGTGATCTGCTTTCGTAGAGCAGCAACAGACTGTGTATACACAGCGTATTAGATAACAAACAAACTATGGCTCCTGGTTCGTTACTTGGGAGAGTTTCCATTCCTTCCCTTGGAAGTCGCCTTTCCCAGACACGAGCTTCTCACAACTCGCTATTAGCCGTTCCACATTCTTTTGCTTCATAATAGCTGCCGATGTCATCTCTCTACTCCCTGCAGCTTTACAAAGCGACCATGTACCACATGCGCATATGCACAGCTGTTCAGTTTGTAGGGCGCGCGCAAGGGCGGGAATATTCAAACATGTTGCCTCGAGGGGTATAGTTGCATCCGTACGGGAGAGAGAAGATGTCAGGTGGCACAGTCACCTTACCCTATGTAAGAACTAATCTAGCCGGAGGACTAGCGAAATGCACTACTGCTCCTCAGAGACACGAAGAGGATGGTCCGGTTCTTTCTACAACTGGTAGTCAATACAGTCTTCCAATTGCAGAGACAAAACGGAGACTACCCATACGTCCCCCTCAGCCTGCTTCCGTTATGCACCGCAGTAGCGACCTCTGCTTCCCCAAAATATCTCATAGCCACGCTGTCCACGCCGCTCCGAGCAGCACACAGCGGAGGATTTCAGCTTCTCTGCAATCTGCCGCCAGCATGAACGCCACCCACTTCCACATCTCTGCAGACAAGAGACTAGAGACCTGCAATACAACCACTAGAGAGAATTTCCAGCCGGCACAGCGCGTGACGCCTGCAGTTATGGTAAGAAAACGAGCTCCAGAGGCGGCCAGCAAGTTCACTCCTTGCTCTGGTTGTGACGACTGGAGCCCTACGTACAGCTCTACTTACCGTCCCCACTCCAGTGGACTCACCACATGTCACGCAGCGCGAAGGAAGCGATATCTTGTGACAAAAAATGCTGGGTGTTGTCCAATCACAGGTACCAGAGACACACACACACACACACACACACACACACACACACACACACACACACACACACACACACACACACACACACACACACACACACACACACACACACACACACACACACACACACACACACACACACACACACACAACCAATATTTTAACCCAGTTGTCACAGTTCCACTCACGCTATCTCTAGTGCCTCTTATCCATGAAATACTCCACAATTCAGGTCGCTCTGTTACCTGCTGTACTGAGCAGGAGAGGGTCAGTAGTGAAATGACCACTAACTGTGCCACTTATAGAAGCTACAAGATACAAGATAGTGGCTACAGGAGCGATCCTCATCCAAGACACCAACAAGTCTCCAGCATCCCTCATGGTAACCCCCCTTACCTATATAGTAGGAGAGGAGACTAGTTAGACAACTGAGAAGTTCTCGCTCATGCTCGCCCCACAATGCCATGGCATTTCACTAGTATTGATAGCACTGTTCCTGATCCAAGTGTGTGTCCGGTGTAGGTGACCCAGACAAGGTGGCTCAACCTAGTACCACTAATAGAGTCACCTTCCAGCCTCCCCAGCCCACCACTGGCTCTGTCTACTCACGATCAGCAGCTGTCTCTGCCACCCTCGCTAGCTCCGTACATTTTGGTGGGACACCAAAGATTGATACATTCTCAACCACCGTGAGGGACACCTTCCCTTGTCCCGTTGGACAGGCAGGCAGGAAGGAACAAGGCAACATTGAGAGGATTCCACGTAATGCCAGTTTCTTGCCACGTGGTGACCTTGATGCTGGCCGTGTCAAGGAAAGGATAAGCCTCAGTACAACAGGGACCACACATGGGATGGTGAGCCAGTCACATACACTTGGTGTGGAGTGCAGTGCCTACAGTGTTGTGAATGAGCAGTATTCATAGAGACATATACTTTTAGCTTACGTCAATCTCTGTCTCTCCAGCCACCTCCCCACAGCTACCCTGCCCACGTGGACAGCTCCAGACTCCATACTGCTTCGTCCATCTACTTCGGATGCCAGCAGCAGCCACTAGTACCCAACTCCACCATGGCCACTTCCTACCTGCCTCTTACTGCACGTACACACAGAGTGGGAGCACCCGTCAGGGATAATGTGCCCCTCAACTATTACCCCGGTCAGTAGGGGCACCAGAAATCAGTTTCTTAACGTTACATTATAGTTGTCACCCCACTTCCTTCTGTCCCAATTGTATTCAGAGTCCATTAGTGCACAACTGTATGAGGGTGACTAGTAATAATTAGATTTTACCCCACAGGTCACTTGTGTGGTTCCACAGCTGCTTCGTCCTACAGGACACACACTGGAGACCTGAGGCACAACCTGGCACCCACCACCCTCAGAAATGTAACAAGTAATGTATTAACTAGTACTGAGTGGTTTTATTGTCTTGGCACACTGCCCATGTGACGTAACAGTCAGTGCATGATCTGACCACTGGTGTCTCTTTCCATTGCAGCTGAAGAGCTCCCACTGGCAGCTGTCCAATTAATGGCCAACATGGGATTACAACACAATCATATCACAGTTCACACTTACTGAACATACATGACATCACCCACTGTTCACGGCACTAATATGACCATGTGAAGTAAAAATAATGGAAATCACTTACAATCACTGTACACACAACACAAGATACACACACACTAAAACACTCAATGAGGTGGTGGCTTTCCCAGTAAAAACCACTGTAGCATTTCATCTCTCCTCTCCCTCTCCCTCTCTCCATCCTGTATCAGACCACATATAGTTACATGTGTAACATATCCCCAGACACCATCCTACCTTCCAGAGGATAAGAGAGCCATCCACTCCACCAGTCACTATACCATGTTCACTTACAGGCTCCAACACCTGACACACACACACACACACACACACACACACACACACACACACACACACACACACACACACACACACACACACACACACACACACACACACACACACACACACACACACACACACACACACACACACACACACACACACACACACACACACACACACACACAGTGACTAAAGTATCACAGATGTTACACTCGGCATACGTTGATCTTTTCAGTATGCAGGAGCATCTCTCCCAGCAACAGAGGCACTAATATAGGCGATGTTTTGCGGCTCTCCAATGAATTAAACCTGACAGTCAATGTATTCAGTGAGGGAGGAACTACAATGGGAACCAGCTGCTGCTGACCTGATGCCCATGAAGTTCTCAATTGCTAGTTTGCCCTGTGTCTGCTGTCCACTAGGCTCTGTGAAGTGACAACCATTAGTGGTGGAGGTGAATGTGAGGGAAGACTGAGGTACCTCCTTCTCTCTTTGACCTGTTTCCACTGCCCCATAGGCGAACTGTCTTGTCCTCGGAGGCAGTCAAGAGAATGGACCTACAGGGAGTGTGTGGGGGGGGGAGGGAAGAGGAGAGGGGTGGAGGTGGAGGTGGGAGGAGGAGGAGAGGTGGAGGGGAGGGGGAGGAGGAGGAGGGGAAGGAGGAAGGTACATGAGTACCACAGTGAGAAGCCACTGATCACCCAGTAGTAACCTGTCTTCAAGGAAGTGGAGACAGGTGAGTGGTCGCAGATGGGCACAGCTGTGAGAGACAAGAGGCTTGGGGTGGCCATGCTGGTCCTCTGGTTGTAGGGAGAGAGAGAAGTACTCTCCTCACAAGCTCTAGAGCAGTCTGCTCACTTACTCTCATGGCCGTGGACATCAAACATCTTGAAACCACACCCAACAGATGCAAACACATATCGCTGCAACACACGTAAGTCAGACATGAACCACTATCACTGTAACAATCACACAAGACCCAACCCACCTCACTGACGACCTGTATACGTGTCACTTCACAGAAAGTGGGTGTGGTGGCCACTTCCCTACAGCAATACTACCAACTCCTCAATACATGTAAGTCAATGGGGGGCCTACTTCAAGGGCTGAGGGAGGCAGTGGAGTATCTTCATGGCATTGAGATGTTGGACAGACCACACAATGATGACCCCACCACGAGAGCCAGACGCAAAGAATGTGGCTGTGAGTGTTTGGGGTGAAAGGGAGGAGGGAACTCACTAACCACTGTGAAAGGCCCTTGTACCTGACCCAGCCCCTCAGAGATCAAAGAACTACCGACCAAAACAAGAGAAAGGTGGGCAAGGCAGCCACACCTTATGAGGGCAGAGAAGGATTAGCCCACCCTGTGTACATGTAGCTGGACTGTACCTACCAGAGATGCTGGTTAGGGTGGTAATGGGGTAGTTGTGGGACTGAGGGAGGTAGCGTCTTTTTTGGTCCTTCTTGAACTGGTAGCAGCCTCGATCTGTCATCGGTGGCTTCTCGATATCGTACACAGCTGTAGTGACACATGTACTTGGAGGGCTGTACAATGAGTCATGTCAGTTACCGAGACACTTGTAGTCTGAGGCAGTGACTACTCCAAGATGAGTGGTATCTAGCTTAAGAACTGAGTGAACATCACCTGTAGGGAGGGAGGGAGGCAGGGACGGAGGGAGGGAGGGAGGGAGGGAGGGAGGGAGGCAGGCGACAGTGGATGGTACACAGTAGCAATAGTGGTGACTACTAACTTGTGTCCTGGAGTTGACTACGGTCAAACCTGTCTAACAGCACCCCATTGCAGTCCCATATACAGAGGTCACGACCTCCAGAGCAAATGAGGTTGTGGTTGAGCTGTACAAGGCACTGTCATGGGATTGAAACAGCTCAGTTAGTGAGCGGCCCCTATAATTATCTGGGGTAAATTAGACAGCCCCCCCCCCCCAGTCTGGGATGAATTAATAAGCAGCTCACTCATATCTCAGCAGCTGCCTACCTTGACGGGCCCCTGGTGATCTGTAATGACCTTCACACAAGGACCGTCCTGTAACATCATGTTCTCCTCGTTGCTCAGGCTCCAGAGCTGTAGATATATCAAAAGGGGAGACCCTGTCATTAACACACAATCTGGGATAGAAGTCTATAATTGAGAGGTCACCACTCACACGTAGAGTGGAGTCAAGGGAGCCAGTCATGAGAAGTTCCTTCTCAGAGGAGAGCTGGAGAGGCAGGGCACAGGTCACGGAACCTTGGTGGCCCTGTAGAACCTGTAGCCTGGACCCAGTCTGGGCCAGAGAGAGACGGGGGGCAATATATAAACAGCTGCTCAGTTCTCACATCAGTAGCTGGCTAGACTTACCTCTGTGTCCCAGACTATCACTAGATGATCTTCAGACACTGTCACAAATCTGAGAACAGGAGGAGGGAGGAGAGGGGGAGGGAGGGGAGGGAGAGGAGGGGAGGATGGGAGGGAGGAGGAGAGGGGGAGGAGGGGAGGGTGGGAGGGAGAAAAGAGAGAGGAGGGTGGGAGGGAAAGGGGAGAAAACCAGAGGTTAGACACTCATCAGTACAGGGGACAGCACCTTTTGCTGTCAGTCAATGTGATGTGGAGGACTGAGTGTAGGTGACCATAGAGGAGCCTTGCTTCAGAGAATGGGTTATGTGGTTGGGCATCATCAACAGTCTGAAATGCATCCTCTTTCTGAGAGAGAGGGAGAGGGGAAGGGAAGAAGGGCGGCAAGAGCCTCTAAAAATGTTTTTTTCAACTCATCAGAACTGAAAATACTTTTCCTCTGCTGATAAACATACCTAGGCGGACACAAACATCCTCCTACAATGGGAACTACATTTCCAGCTGGGAATAGCCGTATTTCTATTTATGTACATTACACTCAGCATTACAAAGATAGCACACACTCCCACCCTCAGACAAAACAGGCACATTCCCTAGCCTAGGTTTTACTCCATCAATAGCGCAGCCACACAGAGCACCCCTTACAGCACTGGGGGCTGGTTTATGCCGCAGCTAGTCTCTAGTCTCTATACAGACCCACGACAACCACCCTGCATATTGCTACGAGGTAGTGGAAGGAACACTGGGGTTGCGCATTTATTGGAATCGTTGGTTTTCATGTTTGGCTAGGCTGCTGTACACTAACCTTCGCTGGTGGCCTCTTCATTTCGGGAGGCTGTTTCTCCACCCCGAACCATCTTCTCCACATGGCCATTTTGACAGCGCGCGGCTCGGTCGGGTGCACGCTAGCGCACTGCCCACTAAAATTCAATTTTCTCACGTGCCTACCTATGACGTCACAATATCATTACAAGCTAGCTAGCTGAAGCCTTTTGGCCAAGCTCCGGACTGTAAGTGTTGAGGTTCGTCTGTAATAAAGTGACATAGAAACTACGCTTTATGGAGCTAGTTGTTCGAGGTGTGCGGTTGTGAACACTTGCTCGCAGTATCATCGCTGTGTGATGTGATTGTACGAGACTACGACACGGTACAAGTCCAATAACTGTCAAGAACAACTTTTTTAATATACAGTGCTCCCACTGATAGTGTGTTGTCTACGACACTTGGCATCTGTCTGCCGGTCTCGACATATGGTGGTGACAAGGTGAAAAGCTGCGGGAAAAGCTGAGTCTCTTTTTCAGTGAAAGCATTTAACCAAAAGAAGGCGTAAGAGTTGCAAAGGCTACGGAGAGTGTAGTACGTATGGGACAGACGTGGTGTATCAATAGACACAGGGAGAATTCAACCTCCATGGACTCTCAGGGCCGCAGAGACAGTTCTTCTTCCAACCAACGGAACTCTAGTTCAAGCCAAGTTAGTTGTAATAGACCTTTAGTGACGAGTTTGGCTCAGGGGCGGGGCGACGGCAATACTTGTACGTGATTTGGGTCGTTCAAACACAGCCAGACTATGTAAACTGTAGTTGACCTCTATTGTTGTAGGCTGTACGTTATGGTGTGTGTCAACCTAACATGACCGATGGGGCCAGTTAGGGCCGTGAAGTGCCTTCCTGGACTGAGCTGTGGGTTGTAAGGCCTCCTGCCCTTGAACATTTCAAGACAGTTGATAAGTAGTGTGGGATATGCATTGTGTTCAGATGTCACACTCATAGTTCTAGTCCTTTACATACCCCCTCCCCTCCCATATCTCCTCTCCTAATACTGGCTACTTGTGTCCCTGTTAAGACCCTCTGTACACTTTGTGAGACAGGATTAGCTAGTGGTGCATTCCTACCCCCTGCCTGACAAGGCCATTGGGAACTGATTTGGATGTGTTGACATTTGCCTCTAGTCATGAGCCCCTTAACAATACTGACTTCCTGTGACATACTGGGTGTGAAAAATGAAGATAATATGACGAACTTTGAACCTCACTGTTTGTATTGCCAAAACTGGTGTCATAATGTGCTGTTGTCATGGGAGACCTAAACTTCTGGTCAAAACAGACTGTGCATGTCAATGTCTTCTGATTTCGTAATCGTGTCACTTTCTCTCGACTATCAATGTCGGTAGTACTGTGTGTACATCTAGTACCAGGCTTACAATGCCTGAATTAAAGGAAACGGTAAATTTCATTTTCTTGTATATGACAGCAGATAATTCTTGTGGTACATATCCTATCCTTTGTGCTTAAGGTCCTGGCATTTCAAACTCTAATGAACAGTTCTTGAGAAGTAATTTAGCCTGGTATCATGTATCAGTTGAAAAGAACCTAGTTTTTACTCAGTGGTGCTTCTTCCTGTTATGTCACCACCAGACCCATAGTGGAGTGTTCTCTCCTCACTTAGATGTTACACTCAGAAGGGTGTCCCGGTTCCATACCATCTGAGGGGGTCAGAAGAGTGTCCAGGTTCCATACCTTCTGAGGGTGTCAGAAGAGTGTTCAGGTTCCATACCCTCTAAGGGTGTTAGAAGGGTGTCCAGGTTCCATACCATCTGAGGCTGTTAGAAGGGTGTCCAGGTTCCATACCATCTGAGGATGTTAGAAGGGTGTCCAGGTTCCATACCATCTGAGGATGTTAGAAGGGTGTCCAGGTTCCATACCATCTGAGGGTGTTAGAAGGGTGTCCAGGTTCCATACCATCTGAGGCTGTGTAAATTGACCCTCTTCATCAGGTATCTGGCACTAGGTACCTAGGCAACAGGTCTGTTGGCCTGAACGGTATACAGTGGGGAAGAGTAAACAGAGCAGTTTACAGGTGGAGATGATCATCATCAAATGTTGCATTCCTAAATCTACCACAGTCAGCATTGGTTTACATAAGACCCTGGCCAGGCATGAAATAACAGGATGGAGCTCCACCTTACGTGGCATAGCTCTACTTTAACCCCTAATTGTAAGGGGCCCCTCTTAATATGTGTCTGATACATGTCTAGCTGGACTACTAGACCTGTACAGTCAGTTGGAATACAGATCTAGTCAGTGTGGAGGGAGGCTAGCTGAGCTGACAGGTCATGGAATCACTACCTGGCTGGCTGTTCCACAGGACGCAGCATCACTAAAGCCATGGTGGTGTGGTGTAGCTCACTTCCTACCAGTAACCATGGAACACAGCAGATAAAAAATGATTTTGTGATTACTGTACCCACAGCCCTCTCCTTGTAGTTCACTATGTCATGTCCACTATATTGTATGGCGGTCTCTGATCCTTTGTGTTGCCATACTTTAATCCCATGACAACACACATCACCCTGGGAACACAATTTTCATACATGACACTCTAATCTCACAGTATGTTTGGTGTCCATGAGACTCAGTGTGTGTGTTCACTGTATGCTTGAAGAGCAGGGAGATATGTAACACACTAACTTTCAATATACTGAACTGTGTGTAAGCAATGGCTGTTGAGACTGAGCTCTGACCTAATTACATTCCTATGGAGACAATCAGTCAAGCCATGGTAACCAGCAGCTTTCTCAAAGCCAGTAAGTTCCTCTGTGGTCTGGCTGGACTGTGGTAGATAGAGACCTCTGACCCTGTAGTGGAGCTGGTCTATGGGAATCACATGGAGGTGGACTTCTTTCAGTGTGGCTGTGTTTTCCTGCTTCCCCCAACTTGGGACTGTGGCCCATTGACCTGTATTGCTTCTAAACCTGTTGTGAAGAGCTGTAACACTGACCACCATCACTAGATGTGGTCTAAGGCTAACATGAGAATAGATTGTATGTCACTGATACATTTTGTGGTTTAACCCCGAACCAACAAAATAACAGTGGTCAAAGATAAAAGCAATTCTCTCTGATGGCTCATGGATCCGTTTCGTGGAGGTCGTAGGTCAATATGGTGTGTCCCCGATTGGAATTCCTGGGGAATTGTACACTACCTTAGTATATCCCTTATATGGTGTGGTGAGGGAGTTGAGTTTGTGATGGAAAAACATTTGCTATGATCTTAACCTATTTAGTACATCCTCTTTCTCTCTCCCCCCACTCTCACTCCTTTTCCCTTCTCACTTCCTCTCTTCCCCCCCCCCCCCCCCCCCCCCCTCCACAAACACACACCCCTCACACACTTCCCCTTTTCCCTTCTCACTTCCTCTCTCTGCAGAAAAAGGCCTCTGGGTTGAGGAGTCATTTTGGTCCAGTGACACTTGGCCCCATCAGTTATCAGGTCAGTAACTACCTCCATTGACTGGTCGCATGTCTAGTTGGTCTGCCTTGTGAGACCCACTGCCACTCTAATGAGGACACCCTGAAATGAGGACACCTTAATAGACAAGACTGTCACATGTGCTGTATTGCCAGTGGTAGAGCTAACAGTAATGGTGTATGTGTTACTCCAATGGGTGGATTAGTGTAACTCAATTAGGGTTCCTTTCTCACCAACTAGGCCCCTTCAGCCATCACATGTATTACACGTTAAAGGGTTAGAGGTTATGTACACTGTGTGTAGGTGATTATGCATATATGTACATCTTCATCCTCCCTCCCCACACAATCCCCTCCCTCCCTCCCTCCCTAGCTCTCCCCACACTCCCTCCCTCCCTCCCTCCCTCCCTCCCTAGCTCTCCCCACACTCCCTTCCTCCCTCCCTCCCTAGCTCTCCCCACACTCCCTCCCTCCCTCCCTAGCTCTCCCCACACTCCCTTCCTCCCTCCATCCCTAGCTCTCCCCACACTCCCTTCCTCCCTCCCTCCCTAGCTCTCCCCACACTCCCTCCCTCCCTCCCTCCCTCCCTCCCTCCCTAGCTCTCCCCACACTCCCTTCCTCCCTCCATCCCTAGCTCTCCCCACACTCCCTCCCTCCCTCCCTCCCTCCCTCCCTCCCTCCCTAGCTCTCCCCACACTCCCTTCCTCCCTCCATCCCTAGCTCTCCCCACACTCCCTTCCTCCCTCCCTCCCTAGCTCTCCCCACACTCCCTCCCTCCCTCCCCACACTCCCTCCCTCCCTCCCTAGCTCTCCCCACACTCCCTCCCTCCCTCTCTCCCTCTCCCCACACTCCCTCCCTCCCTCTCTCCCTCTCCCCACACTCCCTCCCTCCCTCCCTCCCTAGCTCTGTCCCTCCCTTTCTTATTCACTAGCACATGTGTTAGCTGACTGTGCACAGAGTACGTGACTGAAGTGCACAAGAGCCATACAGACCACATGTACTGTGTGCTATGTTTTTCAGGACAATAATCATCAGTAGTTATGAATGTACTTTAACCCTGTGTGGCCTTTGACGTATTGCATGTTAACAGCCACTATCTCCACAATGAACATGGTCACCATGGCTGCTCTACAACAGACACACCCCCTACTGTGTGGCCCCTTAGCTTCGTCATGTACAAAACCCGTTTAGCGGTGACCTTTGACCCACTGATGAATGATATCAGACTCTGAATACGATTTCCATAGGTATTGTCTTTCATCATGTACACATTGTCACCTTGTCTGTAACAAGGGCCGAGCTGCCATTACATGACATGTGTATATGTGTCTGGAGGGTACTGTAGTGGCATTGCCTGAATGCCAAACACAAACTCTTGCATTCTTTTATTAACTTGAGACCACCTCCCTCTCTCCCTCTCTCTCTCACACACACACCTCTCCCTTACACACTCCCTCTCATTTTAACAATGTCCACACACTCTCCCTTCTTCCCTTCCCCTCCACACACTCTCCCTTCTCCCCCCCCCCCCCCAAACCTCCACCACCTCCACACTCACCAGGTGGTTCTGCTGTTCTCAGATTCCAACCCATTAGGTACCTCGTTATCTCAGCAATGCCAGGGGCTCACCCTCAACCACACCCTGGTATCAACGGCAGAGGAGGCACTACAAAGAGTGAGACACTCTGACCAGCAGACTGTTCTCCTGGTAGATATCTCAGCCAATCAGAGAGCAGCTGTTAAGGAGCTGGTACACTTAATCAATTTCAACAATTTACATCTTCAGACTACTCTGATTGCTGTGGTATCAGACTCCAGCCAGTAAGTGTTGTGTACATCACGTACCAACTGGTGTGGTAGGCACAAACCTCTGCCCCTCACGTTGTGTAATATTGACCATAGGGTCAGTGATACATGTCAACTAGAGTCAGGCTGCCCCAGGCATGCATGCCATTAGTTTAGTCACTACCATATCTTTGAACCTCACTAATTGGTACATCCTGAAATAGGAACTGCTTCAACAAACATGACGTACTGTGGGCACTAACACAGTGGCTGTGTATGGGTCAGGACACCTTACTAATCAGGACACATTCATTTGGCTCTCTGGATTAGGACTGGCTCCACTATCTGATGTTATATGTGGACGCTTCATGTACATGTACCTCACTGTGGTCTTGGGTGACTCTGGTACTATGTACATTACAGGTTGACCCCTGAGGTCGGAGGTCAGCTGGTGGAGGCGGGGTTCTCCCGCACCCTGACAGCAGCACAGTGTGAGGGGGCGGGGCTTCAACTTAACCTGAGGCTAGTGGAGTGCAGTGAGCTCTGTCTGAAGCAGCAGTTGATGTGAGTCACACCACATCATGTGACTGTCATGTGATGATCACGTGATATAATCCTGTACTTAACCCTCTACCACACCTGCTATGTCAGGTCTACTAAGAGGCTATTCATGGCTGTACCAGTAGTAGTGCTATCAGCGCATGACTTTTGAGCAGTGGGTTACATAACGACCGTCTTAGAGGAATGTGCTCTGCATTACACGATAAGTACATGATTGACCCCATTAGCCAGTAATGTCAACCACAATTATAGTACTGTAGTGGGAATATGCAGAGCTAATTAACTGTACTAACAAGTACTATTTAAGGTACAGCCAGTGTTTAGTTATGAGAGTCCTTATATGGGTGGTCAAAGACCCACAATTCCCTGTGGGCAACTTGAGGCAAACATGCTGCAAGTCAGCCACTGCCACTAATGAGGGGTCACCCTATTCGTTATGTATAATACACTTAGCCTCTTGGAACTGGCCTACCTGTTGCTAATTTGGGTGCATGTTGTAAGTGGCCAATAGAGAGAGGTGTACATAGTACCAAGGACATGGTGGTTATACCTGCATGTCTTTGCCCATCTCCCCTCCCGCTCCCTCCCCCCCTCCCTCACCTCCCTCCCTCCCTCTCTCATCTCCCTCCTCCCTCCTCCCTCTCTCACCTCCCTCCCTCCCTCCCTCTCTCCCTCTCCCATTCTTCCCCCTCTCTCACTTCCTATCTCCCTCTCTCTCACCTCTCTCACCTTCTCCCCCCTCCCTCTTCCTGCTCTTACCTTCTCCCTCCCTCTCCCCCCTCCCCCTCTTCCCCATCTCATTAGGTATAGCCAGGCACTCCAAGCAGCTGTAGACCAAAGTAACGATGCCATTCAAATCACTGATGGGAGGAGTGAGATAATGGTAAGAAATATGTGAGGTGTCTGGTGACAGTACCACCCAATGAATGGCCTTGTAGTGGTGTATATGTGAAGGGAGGGAAGGAGGGAGGGGGAGAGGGAGGGAGGGGGGAGGGGGGGGGGGAGGGGGAGGGAGGGAGAGGGAGGGAGGGGGAGGGAGGGAGGGAGGGAGGAGGGGGAGGGGGGAGAGGGGAGGAGGGAGGGAGGGAGGGAGACAAGGAGTGGAGCAGCATGTTACCATGTTTCCCTTGCAGTATGTGAACACCTCCTTTGTGAGGTTGACTGGGTACTCCAAGGAGGAGGCCCTCGGGAGACCTGCCACTGACATCATGAAGATGATCGATGTACGGTCAGAGAATGGACCACTCCCATCACAACCATTCAAGGTAACATGTACACAACCACGTCTCCCCTCACATCTCACCCCTCCCCCTCCCCTCCCCCCTCCCCTCTCTCCAGACATTGCCATATGAAGCGGAGTGCATGGGGAGACGGAAGTCTGGGTCTGCCCTCAAGCAGCACCTCAAACTCATCCCTGTCTCCATAGCACCCGAGTAAGCCACACCCACCTTCCAGCTCATATCTTATATATGGGTAAATATTCCCTCGCCGGCCCCCCTGCCCCCCGCCCCCCGCCCCCCGCCAGCCTGGGGCTGATTGATTTTAGTATATAGTGTTAACACATGGTAGCCAGGAGGCTGCCAATATCATGAGGAGTGTTGTATTTCCACTCTCTGTGTGAGCTGTGTGTATACCTGAGGAGTATGTAGTGTTCCCTGTGTGTACAGTATCATGTGTGGAGAGGAGACATTTGATATATTTAATATCAATCTTAGCTTCATTCCTCACTCACTGTGTGTGTTGTGACATGTACTGTTGCACATGTACACAGCACACCTGGTTATTGCACCTCAACCAGCTCCTACCTGCAATCTGTGTCCAGAGGTTCACTTGCCTACACAAAGGAAGGCTTTCTCCTGCTTGCCCCTTCTCCACATGATGTAGTCCCATACACATGTACCTAGACTGTAGCCTGGTTCTAGGCCAGCCTTCTTATCCGATAATGGAAGTGCCCCTGCTTGGGCAGTACCAGTAGATATTTCACTTGCTTCCTCTCCCTCTTCAGCCAATCTGCTGTGTACCACGTAACCATAAGGAGATTACTGGGGCCTGGGGAGGACCGACAGAAGACCACAAGTGATCTGGCCTCCACATCGGACCACAGTCCACGACCTCCATCGGGAGCACCCAGTCCAAAGGAACATCATCACAACTCATGTATGTGTGTGTGTGTGTGTGTGTGTGTGTGTGTGTGTGTGTGTGTGTGTGTGTGTGTGTGTGTGTGTGTGTGTGTGTGTGTGTGTGTGATGGTACCAGCTGCTCTACATAACAGCCTTCATTTTCCCTCCAGTTCGCCCACCTCTACTAAAGACACAAACGCTCCCTGTTCATAGAACCCATCCACAAGTGGACACTCCTCTAGCCAAGGTGAGTCCCCCCTCTCTCCTCCTCTCCTTCCTCCCTCCCTTCCCCCCTCTCCCCTTCCCCCCCCTCCCCCACCCCTCCTCCCCTCCTCCCCTCCTCCCCTCCCCCTCTCCCCCCCTCCTCCCTCTCTCATGCATTATCTCATGACCAAATGGCTTCCCTCCACGCCCCTCCACACAATGTATGTGTACCTGTCATAGGGAATGTTTGATGATGTCACAGAGTTTGTGTGTACCTCTGTTTGTAGTCTTCTGTTGTGCCCACTTGCCCTTTATGTGGTACTCTTTACAGTGGTTGTCAACAGATCCTGCAATTCCTTACATGTACATTCCAAGGCCCTGTATATTAACACTCAACATCCTGTTTATCCTTCGCTGGCTCACACGACCCCTCAGATTCCTAAGACCCCCTATTTAGACAGCCCCATTGTCTATCAAAGAATAACTTTGGCTCACAATGAACCCCCAGGTTTCTAAAGACCCCCTATTTACACAAGTACCACTGTCCCCTGTATGCACATGTTACTATACAGTATGGTCTGTTCCTCTACAGGTGGTCCATATTTTGGGAGAGGCTCAGAAAAGTGATACGTGTCCACTTAATATAAAGGAAGCCCTCGACCATGCAATGGTGTGTGTGTGTGTGGGGGGGGGGGGGGGGGGGGGGGGGGGGTGGGGGGGGGGGGGGCAGGAGAAGGTGTGATGTAATGCTAACTCCACTCCATTTAACAGGAGGTACTGAGAACGTCAGATCCATATGCTCCTCAGTCTGATGACCTCAACAGCAGTAGAGGCATTGTACAAGGTCTACTCTATGTGAGTTCCCTCTCCTGACCCTTACAGCTGCTACTGACACCTCCCTCCCTCCCTCCCTCCCTCTCTCTCTCTCCCTCTCTCCCTCCCTCCCTCCCTCCCTCTCTCCCTGCCCCTCTCTTCCTCCCTCATTCCCTCTCTCCTCTCCCTCCCTCTTTGCCTCCATCTCTGCCTCTCTCTCCCCTCCCTCCTTCCCTCTCTCTCTCCCTCCCTCCCTCCCTCTCCCTACCTCTCTCTCCCTCCTTCCCTCCCTCCCTCTCCCTCAGCAATCCACAAGAAGGCACACAGTAGGCACCAGTTCTGAACCTCCTGTCAGAACAAGTAAGTCTGGCCTGTACATAGCATACAAGCCATATACAGTAAAGGTCAGGCAGTAGTCACATGTACACCTCCTCCCACTGATCTAGTAGTGTATTTAGAGAGGATTCATTGACTTATTAGGCAAAATGGTCGGTCTTGGGATCATTTCTCTCTCCTTCCCTCCCACAGTCCACATGTCACCTCACCTCCGGCACAGCCCGGCCACACCCCCTCCACAGCAGCTGCAGGAAGCCTTAGAAGGCATTAGCAGGTAAGGCTTCTCTTATAACTCCATCACACACACACACACACACACACACACACACACACACACACACACACACACACACACACACACACACACACACACACACACACACACACACAATCTCTGCCATTGTAATACTTCACTATGACATCATCATTACCTCACAGATGGGACTATGACATCATCCATCTAGAGCACGTTTGTGAGGAGGCCCACAGATTTGGCCCCCTCTACTACGCTGGCTCCACAATTTTTAAAGATTTCAACATCTGTGATACACTAGGTGTCGATGACAGCGTCATCAACTGCTGGTTGAAGGTGAGAGGGAGTAGTTACCTCTAGTGTGGCACGCAGACTGCACCACACACACACACACACACACACACACACACACACACACACACACACACACACACACACACACACACACACACGTATACATACTGTATGTCTGTTGGTGTAATGGTACATGGAGTGGCTGCCAAGGCCAGTATGGAGGTCACGGGGTCAGCCATATCATGACTCACTATAGTTGGCAATGACACCTATTGTTTGATTGTCTTCATATTCTTCCCCCCTCTCCCTCCTTCCCTCCCTCCCTCCCTCCCTCCCTCCCCCTCATAAGCTAATGGAGTCCCACTATAAGCCCAACCCATACCATAACTCCACACATGCTGCCGATGTTCTCCATGCCTCGGCCTACCTTGTGAAGCAGGTTCAAGACAAGCTTGCCTCTCATGGAGTAAGTCACTCCCATTACTCCTCACTGACTGCCACTCCTCCCCTGAAACAAGGACATCACTTTATTCAGGACACATCATTAACCTGGACACTCTATTTGACCAAAGGTGTCCTGATTAGTAAGGTTCCCCCCCACCTGGTGTCATCTCTATCCCCTCGCCTCCCTCACACCTCGCCTCCCTCACACCTCACCTACATGTACCTCACACTTCGCCTCCCTCACACCTCACCTCCCTCACACCTCACCTCCCTCACACTTCATCTCCCTCACACCTCACCTCCCTCACACCTCAGGAACTGTTGGACCAGACGGAGATCGCGGCCATATTTATCTCGGCAGTAGTTCACGACCTGGACCATCCTGGGTTCACTAATCCCTTCCTCTGCAACAGCAAAGCTGAGCTGGCTGTACTCTACAATGACAAGTGAATCCATTCCCTCACTGATCAGACCACCTACATAGCTGTGACTCTCCCTCCCCTCCTCTTCTCTCCCCTCCCCTCCTCTTCTCTCCCCTCCCTTCCTCTTCCCTCTCCTCCCTCCCTCCCTCCCTCCTCTCCTCCCCTCCCCTCCCCCCTCCTCCCTCCTCCCTCCTCCCTCCCTCCTCCTTCCCTCTCCTCCCCTCCAGGTCTGTACTTGAAAACCACCATGTTTCTCTAGCATTTAGACTGACAGAAGAGGCAGAGAATCAAACAGCCAACATATTCCAGGCACTTGATGGGTAAGAACTGTATTATACAACTGTACCCTATCACATCTCATCTCCCTCTTCCTCTCCCTCCCTTCCTCTCCTCTCTCTCTCCCTCTCCCTCTCCCTCTCTACAGAGCTACCTATCGTGAGATGAGAACATCCATCATTGACATGGTGCTGGCCACTGACATGTCTCAACACTTCGAACACCTCACCAAGTTCAATGCCCTTCTTGTAAGACATGCACACTTGGCCTTGTCATATTAGTGTGTATGGTACTGATAACTTGGTACCAGATAACTTGGTACCAGATAATTTGGTACCAGATAACATGGTGGACATTGGTACCAGAAAGTTTGGTACCAGATAACTTGGTACAACATTACTTGGTACCAGATAACTTGGTACCAGTACCAGCTGCCTCAGTTGTTTCTGACTTATTGTGTGTTCTCTGTCACAGAACTCGGAGGAGACAGGTGTGGGATCTGCTGCCAGTCTCACTAAGGAGGAGGAGGAAGCCCGGCAGGTGATGAAGAGGATCATTGTAAAGTGTGCAGACATCTCTAACCCTCTGAGACCCATGCACCTCTGTCGGGAGTGGGCTGGTCGCATCGCAAGGGAGTATTTCACCCAGGTCAGATGGGGTGGTCACATACTGGGGGTTCTTATTGTGTAATGGAACTGGTGGTTGTGGTAGTTGATTATCACTTTGTGACCACTCCCCCTACCCCTCCCCTCACTCAGACGGAGGAAGAGAAGTCCAGACATCTTCCCATTGTCTTCCCTGACTTTGATAGAGAAAAGTGTAATATTCCTACCACCCAGGTGAGGCCTCTCCCCCCACTAGCATGTGTGAGTAGTGAGGTACTCTCTCTCTCTCTCCCTCCCTCTCTCTCTCTGCAGATAAAGTTTGTGGATTTCTTTATAACTGGTCTCTTTGACTCATGGCACAGTAAGTCGAGTGACCTCTCTGTTTAAGGAGTGCCTAACTCCCTCCCCCCCTCTCCAGACTACTGTAGAATTCCAGAGCTCTTAGATCAGCTAAGCAGTAACTATGACACTTGGAAAGATGAGGTGGAGAGTCCACCTAACTCAGAGGAGGAGCAATGACCTCACCCACAGAGCTATATATATATAGTCAGTGTGTGTGTGTGTGTGTGTGTGTGTGTGTGTGTGTGTGTGTGTGTGTGTGTGTGTGTGTGTGTGTGTGTGTGTGTGTGTGTGTGTGTGTGTGTGTGTGTGTGTGTGTGTGTGTGTGTGTGTGTGTGTGTGTGTGTGTGTGTGTGTGTGTGTGTGTGTGTGTGTGTGTGTGTGTGTGTGTGTGTGTGTGTGTGTGTGTGTGTGTGTGTGTGTGTGTGTGTGTGTGTGTGTGTGTTGGTACTGTTGTGGCTTGAGGCACTGACCATGGGTGGGTGTCAGACAGAAGGGTGGGTGGGGGGTCCTGGTGTCAGAATATGCATTTGGGAGTGTCTATATTTCAGCTCCAGTATTATTGACATCTCTCTACTTCACACACACACACACACACACACACACACACACACACACACACACACACACACACACACACACACACACACACACACACACACACACACACACAGAAGCAGTCTTCACTATTATTTCTTCTCTGTTGCGGGTCCTTCAGAACTATGTAACCATGACAACCACATCCCTCCATGCACGTAGCTCTCTTCCTCAAGAGCCTAAATTAATGAGTATCACATTCGTCTCGAAATTGCCAGATAATATTCTGTTTATCTCAGTCTCGCCGTGTTGTGTGTGTGTGTGTGTGTGTGTGTGTGTGTGTGATGGTGTGATGGTGGTGTACACTCTGTCATTAGGTTGGCTGTTGTAGGTGGCTGTGTATGACACCATTATCTCTAGTTAGTATTTTTATTAGTTCTTTTTACACTTACACTTGTATTTACTGTGTACAATGTACATGTATCTAACACTGTGTCCTTGTTGGTAATTGGCGAGCGAAGCAACCCCACCTGGCCAAATACAGCTGGCATGATTTTATATATATATATATGTATGTATACATGACTTAATCATCCATGAGATGCTTAGAAAGAAAGGCAAGGCAACACAACTCAACAGAAAGACAAAGCAACACAACACAACTCGCCCAAGGCAGTTATTTTTCAAAGAAAAAATAGCTGCCTTGGGTGGGACTTGACCACACGACCGTCCGCTTGCTAGGCGATGCTCTTACCAACTGAGCTACCGAGGCAGCTCAGCTGGCTGGGCTCGAATCACATATACAATACAAAGCAACCAAAGCATCACAAACCAGATAAACAAGTGAATTTGAACTTCATATAAAGCATGTTATGTATTCGACGATGTTTTTTGGCCCCGGGACTGCCTGCATGCTATGTGCAAACATAACCGGCCTTGCCTCTTCTGCTCACGATCAATACGTAGCAGTCAACTAGTCACACTGTTGGCCTGTGTGTCACATCCATGTGAGGGACATGGATGAGTCATGGGCACTAGTATATGTAATGGTTGGCAATAGTTACATGCTCATCATGTTATTGGGTGGGTGTAGCTTGTGGGAATGGTGCTGTCTTTTGTTTTAGATTGTCCAGATAAGTTGCAATCTCTTGCTCCAGCCTGGCCTTCTCCTCCTCTCTCTCCCTCAACTGCTGCTCCAGGTCACTGGACAATGCCTGCACCTGGACCAATATATCACCATGGATACATCACCATGGATACATATTCCGAGGGAGCAGCATAGTTTGTGATGTTACATACATCAATGAGAGGAGGGCGTACTACACTACAGCATGTACAGTCTCCATATAGCATGCAGGGTGAGACTCTAGGACAACATGGGAGACTCTATGACAAGGTGCAGTCGTTACCTCAGTCAGCTTTGTCTCAAAGTCAGGGAGTACTGCACTGGCCTCTGCTGACTCAGCAGTTAGACAATCTTCCACTGGAAGACCAGTGGGCCTCCTGTTGACGGGGACAAGAAGAGATCGTTGAGTTAGGCAGAGAAGAGGGGGCGTATGGGCAGTGAAGAGGGTAGTGAGTGAGAGGGAGCTACTGTACCAGGCAGGGAGAGAAGTGGGTGGACGGTGGGGCTGTCGATCTAACTCTATCAGTTTGTCAGTGACGTGCCACTCTTCCAGGACACAGCTGTACTTCTCCTACAGACAATAACAGTACCAGTGTGTAGTCCACACACTACAGGGTCTCCATTGGACACTCACTTCAATGGCAGAGGGAATGTTAGGATGAATCTGGTCCCAGCATTTGGTGGCTACCTTCTGTATGTCTGGTGGGAAATGTTTGGAGATGTGCTCCTGCCTGGAGGAGGGGAGTGAGGGGTGGAGAGAGTGAGGGGTGGGTGAGAGGAGTGAGGGAGTGAAGGGGTGGTGGGTGAGAGGAGTGAGGGAGTGAAGGGTGGTGGAGGAGGGGGAGTGAGGGTGATGGAGAAGAGCAGTGAGGAAGTGAAGTGGTGTGGAGAAGAGGAGAGAAGGGATGGCAGAGGAGAGATAAGAAGATAAGATGCCTCACTTGTATACCACCTCCTGTTGATGTCTCAGAAACCTTGACAGCTGGTTCACTCGAAGGCTGCTCAGCTTTCCCACCTCCTCTCCTCCCTCTTTCTTATCACTCTCCTCTAAAGAGCTAGCTTTATTAGCACGTGAGTCTCTTTGTGTGGATCCCTCCCCTGGCCCTGTGTCCATCAGCTCTGCCTCATGTGGCTCCATCTCACAATCAGCCTTCGTATTTTCCCGCTCCATTAATTTCAATATTTCTAATTGATTCCCATAAATAGAGACGGGAGATGGTGTTCACTCTAGGGACGCTGTTCGAGGCTCTGTTGCTGCTTGTGAACGCCATAGCCATCCTCAATGAAGAGAGGTTCCTAGCTAAAGGCAAGGAGTAGTGAAATTCCTAGCGAGAGACAAGTATATTGTGATCACGTGACGTTGTGTACAGTTGGCTGGGGCAAGGACTATCGCAATGAGGGTTTTGGCGGGCAGAGTGGTGTCAAGGTTCAGCTGGTCAATCTCATCACGTCAGTACAGACGCTCCTCAGAGGTAGCCATGTACAGCTGCACAGCCATGAAGTATTGACACCAGAGTGAATTCATTACAGATGGGAGTGGTCTTTAATTACTTCTGACTTCTCCCTCTCCTCTCCCTCTCCCCCTCTCCCCCTCCTCCCTCCCCCTCCCCCCTTTCCCCTTTCATCCCCCTCCCCTCTCCTCCTCTCCCTTCGTCCCTCTCTCTCCCTCCTCTCCAGTTCCACTAATGGCGGTGAATATCCTTGTTATTGTCTATGAACTCATCCTTGGCTAGACCACACTTCGGGGCAGACACACAACACACAACACACAACACATTCCATTGCTCAATGAATTTTTATGTTCTGTGTACAATAAACACATTTATCTACCTGCCACGCCCACTAGAGGATAAGAGCTGCGACTCGCCTTGCCTGCGTCTTTGTGTACTTTAGAGGGTGCGGGAGACAGTACATGACCTTGATATTGCTACAGACAGTGTAACTGAGTGACAAGAGGTGAAAGGAGACGCTACCCACGTCTACGTGGCGCCGTTAGCAGTAAAGCGGTTGAAGAAGGCGGCCCATCATTCAACTACAGCTGCTATGTTCAGGCCACACGCCTATCTGCTACTGTGGGTACTGGCCCTACTAGCAAGTGAGTTCTCCCCGCTGTACATACATGTGTCGTGTGTGTGATAGAGTTATGAGCGCTGCCAGCAGTACGAGCCCCACCCCCCAGCACTCCCTCGGATTGCGAGTATATACATTATGGCTGTATTTGAAACAAACATTTTGTCGTAAATCTCTCTCATATCCTTCATATCCTATTAGTTTGTCCCCTCCCAGAGGGGTAGGAGAAGGGCGGGGGGCACTTTGCAAATTGGCTTAGAATTCACCAGAACTTTTCTCAAAACTTTCATGCCCCTGTGCCCACCCCCTCTTCTCAACTTGCTCCTACCCCTCTGCCTCCCCTCATTCTCCCTTCACAGGTGGTGGGTCTCAGTCCCTATCCTTCTCTGAGAGTGTCTACAACACTACTATCAACCAGAATGGACTAGAAGGTGATGTCATTACTACTGTAACATGTGAGGCTCAATATCAGGTCACTGTGGAGTACAGCATCACATCATCTGACCCAGTTGGACTTGCTACTATTAATGCTTCCACTGGGCTGGTCACCTTGGCCCTAGATGCAGTAGGCCTTTCATTAGGCACGTATACAATAACTCTACGTTGTGAGAATCCACTTGGAAATGAGATCAGCAATGCTCTCCTAGAAGTGGAACGTATTGAGGAGAATGAATATTCCCCCCAATTTGTTATTGGGTCTAGGACTGTAAATATTTCAGAATCTGAAGGCATTGGTAGTTTCGTGGCTAAATTCACAGCTACTGATAGCGATGTGGGGACCTTTGGTAGTGTGAGCTACACGTTATCTGGCAGTGACAGTGAGAGATTTACAATAGATCAGACAGGCCAAGTCACACTAGCGACTACTCTGGACTACGATGATGACTCCATGCACACCATTCTTGTCACTGCCTCCAACCCAGCCACCGAGTCAGGTGAAGTCTCCTCAGTCACAGCAATACTAGCTGTGGCTGTGGAAGACGTCAACGATGAACCTCCTGTGTTCAGTGAAGCCAGCTACTCAACAGTCGTTCAAGAGACCACAGAAGACACCCCGAGACCTGGTCCAGGTTTCTTCAGTGTTGTTTGTACCGATGCAGACAGTGATGACAGCGACATAACGTATGGACCTCTCACAGAGTCAAGTCCATTCACCATCGATGCAATCACGGGGAAATTTTCCGTCACACAAGACCTTGATTACGAGACGGTCACTTCATATTCCTTCACCGTCGGATGCTGGGACAATGGTAGCCCTAACCTCACCTCCTCGGCAGGGGTGGATATCCTGGTTGGATCTGTGAACGAGTATCACCCAGAGTTTAGTGATCCACCACAAACGTCAACAGTCAATGAGGGAGATCCAACAGGGACAGTCATTGCCACTGTTACTGCAACTGACATGGATGCAGGCCCCGATGGAATAGTCACATACACTCTCACATCAGATACCCAGGACCAGTTCCTTAGTATCAATCTCACCACTGGAGTCGTATATGTCTCAGCCCCGGAGGAATTAGACTTCGATCTCTTTGATCTGTCAGAGGAGAATGTAGGTTTCTTCCGCTACGAGGTCGACATTGTCGCCTGTGACATCCACCCTCCGTCTGCCGAGTGTGCGAACATCCCTCTTATTGTCTACGTCCTTGGTGTCAATGAGGATCCTCCTGAGTTCACCGAGGACACATACAGTGTGTCGTACCCTGAGAATACGCCAGCTGGCAGGACAATAGTGACAGCTTCTTGTAGCGATAGAGACAGAGGGACTGGGAGATTTTGTAAGATAGAGTTTGGAGTGAATGTTGGAGACGATGTAATGGACACATTTAGACTTGACCCTGATACAGGAGATGTCATTTTACAAGACACACTCGACTATGAAAACCAGACTAGCTATGGGTTTGAGCTAGTGTGTCTTGATGCAGGTGATGATGGTGACTGTGGTGGTAATGGGGTTATGACTGACAGAGCCATCGTAGAGGTGACAGTTGAACCACTGAATGACAACCGCCCCTTCTTCACCCAGTCTGCCTATGAATTCAATGTCTCTCGAACCACACCTGCTGACAGACGGACAGTGGGCGTGGCCAGTGCAATTGATGAAGATGTGGGAGTGGGTGGAGACTTAGAGTTCACCCTCCAGGCCAATGGGTACTTTGACATCACAGACAAGGGAGATGTGCAGATATTCAATTCTGTTTTTAACTATTCCTCCAATTTTCTGAGCATCATTGTCAGAGTGACAGACGGGCAGGACAATGACTCCGCCCTAATAGTCATCCACTTGACGGAGGGTAACCTTCATAGCCCTGAATTTATTGACGGTACAAGAGCCATTGAAGTCAGTGAGCTAACACCAGTTGATGCCAGCATCATATCTCTGACTTGTGAGGATGTAGATACAGGCGTGAATGGGGACATAAGGTATTCCATTGTGGATGGGAACACCAACCAGGCCTTCAAGGTGGACCCTTTGACAGGAGAAGTCAGCGTCCGGAATATTCTTGTTCTTCCACAGAACACAACTAATGAGGACTTCACCCTCACACTATCCTGTGAAGATGGTGGTGTGCCAGTCTTCTCAGACCTTGCCAGTGTGTTCATCAGGGTCTATCAAGATGACTCTCTGCCTCCTGACTTTCCCAATGACACCATTATTGCCTTTGTCAGTGAAGACGCCATGTTGAATGATCTGGTTGTGATTGTAGAGGCCGTTGATTTGGACTCTGAGCAACTCCAGTATCGTTTTGAGGACCAGAGTGTCCCAAATGTGTTCACCATTGGGATATCAACAGGAGAAGTGATTGTATCGTCTCCCCTGGATCGTGAAACTACCAGTGTCTACACAATGACTGTTGTGGCAACAGAAGATCGTCAAACCCCCGGTCCCGAGCGATCAGATAACGCCTCCCTTATCATCTACATCAGAGATGTCAATGATAACACCCCCAGTTGCCTTCCTAGCCCTCCTACATACATAGACGAGACACTAGCAGCAGGAAGTGCTGTACTACAGCTGAACTGCTCAGATCCTGACTTTGCCGAGAATGGTGCCCTAGACTATTCCCTCACCAATGACTTTGGTGTCCTGGCCGTCAGTGATACGGGGCTCATTTCACTCAATGAATCACTGAGCGAGACTGACCACAATACTCTAGTCCTTAATATCCTAGTGTCTGACAGAGGCAGCCCTCAGAGGCAGGTGACAGTACAGGCTACCATCTTCATATCGTCTGTGAATCGATATGTCCCGACCTTCACCAACATCCCAGCCACTATTACTGTTAGTGAGGCCCAATCCATACAGACGGTATTCTTCTCAGTCACAGCCGAGGACCCCGATCGAGGTAGTTTTGGTGAGGTGACCTACAGTATTGTGGACTCCACAACTAGCGATGACATAGGCATATTCTCTAACACTGGAGGAATTTACCTCAACAGAAAACTGGATTTCTTTCAACGTAATGAATACACTCTAAATATCAGTGCAGCTGACAGTGACTTCACAGTCTATGAAACTCTTACTATTAATGTACTCGATGAAAATGAGTTTAGTCCCGAATGTGCTCAGCCTTCAATCACAGCACAGATAAGAGAGGGGCTCCCCCCTGGCCAGGTCCTCACCCCCTCTCTATCCTGTACCGATGAGGATATAGGCTCCAATGGTGAGATACAGTTCACTATAGTGTCGGGAGATGAAGACAATGCCTTTGCTGTCCTCTCAGATGGTTCCATTAGAACAATTCAAATATTGGACTTTGATAACGGAACACAGAGGTACCAGTTGTCTGTCAATGTCTCGGATTCAGGGTCACCTGCTCTGTCCCTAGAAGTCAGTGTTGCTGTAGTGGTTGAGGCTGTGAATGAATTTACACCTGACATTGAAGGCTCTTCATATTCAGCCAGCGTTGTAGAAAATTCCAGGATTGGTTTAAGTGTACTACAACTTACGGTAGCAGATGGTGACAGTGTAGAGCATGCTCACGGCCAATTAGACTATGAATTACAGGGTCTCTCTCATCCGGTATTCCAATTTACTAGCAGTGGAGAACTGCAGGTGGCAGGAGAAATAGATCGTGAAGAAGAGAGCTCATACACCTTTACAGTAACTGTGTCCGATGGGGGAAACCCCCCACTATCAGATACTGCTAACATCACTATCACTGTCACTGATGTGGATGATAATGGACCGGAGTTCACTGAGGACATATATGTTGCTGTGTTGAATGGTACCGCAGAGGCAGGCACTAGTGTCATCACTGTGGAGTGTACAGATGATGACGAGGGAGCCAATGCTGGTATTGAATACAGCCTAGTACCTGGAGGGGACTCAGATTTCTTCTCCATTGATGTGGACGGTGGTGTGATTGAGATCCAGGATAACTTGCCAGTTAGTAATATTTACTCCATTTCAGTGACTTGTGTCGGAACAGGGCCTGGAAGTTTCTCTGACACTGCAGTTGTCAGTATTCAAGTGTTAGTTGATTCCAACATCACCTTCATCCCCTCCAGCAGTTACTCTCTTGATGTATTTGAAAACAGCACTGCTGGGGAGGAGGTATTGACTGTCATGGCCTCGTCATCTTCTGGAGCACACCTCTCATTTGATCTTGTGGGAACTGCAAGTCCTTTTGGTATTGATGAAACAACTGGAGTCCTGCAGCTTCGAGAGTTGCTGGACTATGAGACAAGACAGACATACACACTACAGGTCAGAGCATCTGACAGTGGGACTCCTCCCAACTTTGGCGATGCTGTAATCCAAATATCAGTTGTGAATGTGAATGATGAGACTCCAGTCATCTCCCAAACACCCTCTATTATCATGATTGTAGAAGGTGAAAGGTCAAGTCTACCTGAGACTATTGCACAGTATCAATGTAGTGACAGTGATGATGGAGTGTTTGGAGACGTTCAGTTCTATATTCTTTCTGGAAACCTCGACGGGCACTTCAGTCTGTCCAGTTCCGGTAGCCTGCAGCTCATAGAGAGTCTGGACTATGAAGAGGCTCAGTCCCACAGTCTGAGGGTGGTATGTGAGGACGGTGGAGACCCCCCTAGAACTGACAGCATCACTGTACCCATATCAGTCACCCCAATTAACGATCACCCACCAATGTTCCCTTTCGACGACCTGACAATATTTGTCACCGAGGACCTTCCCTCTGGTTCCCACGTGGGCGGACCCATTGTAGCCACAGATGGTGATCTCCCTCCTCATAACGATGTCCGCTACTCAATCTCCAGCGGGAATGACCCAAGGACATTTGCTCTATCTTCTGAGACTGGTCAGCTCTCTCTTGTTCAGAGTCTTGACTACGAGACTACTGTCTCTTACTCTCTGGTTATCCTGGCTCAAGATAGTGGAGGCCAAGTACAGCCTGACTTCCCTGTCCTCAATGATACCATTCCTGTCATTGTGAAGGTGCTGGACTTCAACGATAACCCACCTCACTTCCAGCAAGATACCTATTCCGGTACCATCTCTGAAACAGCTCAGAATGGAGACCAAGTCTCTCTACAACAAGACATTGAGTGTAGTGATGAAGACTCGGAGGAGAATGGACAGGTATCATTGTCCATCGTTGACAGCAGTCCATTCACCATTGAAGATTCAGGTCTTGTCTTGGTCTCTTCTAGCAACTTACTGGACTTTGAGGTACAGCAGCTGTACATCTTGACCGTGACTTGTGTGGACAATGGTATGCCACAACATTCAACTACCGTGGACCTTGTCATAACTGTACAAGATGTCAATGAATTTGGACCTGAATTCAACGCCTCCAGCTACACTTTTAGTGTCTCTGAGTCTACTGAGGTCGGTAGAACTATTGGTCATGTGTTTGCCAGTGATCTGGATGCAGGGGACGCTGGAACTATCTCATACAGTGTGATAGACTCAACAGACACACCATTTGACATTCACCCTGACTCTGGGGCAATAGTATTGGCAGAGTCACTGGATTACGAGACCCAACCAACGTCATATGTACTGCAGGTAGAGGCTTCTGATGCCTCGAGTCTCTCAGACGTGGCCACAGTGATTGTGGCCATTGAGAATGAGGACGACAATCACCCAACCTTCACACAGACTGTCTATTACGAGGAGGTGAGAGAGAATTCCCCTCTCGACACACTGGCTGGGGAGGTTAGCTGTACAGATGAAGATGATGCAGCTGATGGTGTCCCTATCTCTTACACTATCAAAGCAGATCTCCCGTTCTCTCTCGACAGCAATGGCCGACTAACTGTCGCTGGAAGTTTAGATTTAGAACGTGTTCCTCGCTATATCTTCACTGTCAACTGCACTGACTCATCACAGAATGTCGCCCAGGCTACACTCAGTATTACCCTACTTCCTTACAACGACCACCCTCCAATCCTCCAGGGATCCTTACCTTACACGACTACTCTAGCTGAGAATCCTCCTCTTGGGACTATTGTGTTTGATGTTGAAGCATTAGATGATGACATGATCTCCTACAACGACATCACTTACAGTTTCTCGGGAGGCAATGAGGAGGGGAGATTTCTAATTGATGCTAATTCTGGGGTCGTTACAACTGCCGAGGTGATTGACCGCGAGGTACAGGAGACGTACGTATTGGATGTAGTGGCAAGAAATGATATCCCAGAAGACGATGAGAGTGGATCTCCATCACTCAGTGCCACTACCACTCTCACAATCACCGTCACTGATATCAATGACAATACTCCATCCATTCAACCCAATAATGTAACTGTTATCCTGCAGGTCAGTGTAAGTGCCAATGCTACTGTAGTTGATCTCGACTGCACAGATACTGACTCGGGAGAGAATGGAGAGACTGAGTTCTCCATTACCGGGCAGTTTACCGATCAATTTGACATATCAGATAATGGCCTATTGACAACTAATGACGTCATTGAGGAAGATGTGGTGGTGATAGTGTTTTGTACAGATAACGGCATACCACAACGCTCCTCTTCTGCGAGGGTGCTCATCGAGACTGTCAGTATGAATGATCATGACCCTGTCTTTCCTGGTGCTACCGTACGAAGAATTGAAGTCGGAGAAGATCAGCAAGTGGGAAGAGAGGTAGCGTGCTTTACAGCCATGGATGCAGATGGTCCAGGTACCCCAGATGGCACTTTACAATACTCCCTGGCTGTCCAAGGTACTGATAGTCGATTTGGGATCCACCGAGACACGGGGTGTGTGTTTGTTGCTCTGGCACTGGACTATGACGAGACCAACTTTTATGAATACATAGTGACTGCTGAGGACATGGGAGACCCGGCACGAAGTGCCTCCATCACTGTACAGATCACTGTATTGGACACAATCCGAGACCCTCCCATCGTGGTGGGGACATACACACGGTCCATCCCCGAGACCTTCGGAGGTGGCACACGCATTGTGGACTTCCTATGTGAGGACTCTGATGCCCAAGACATGGTGTACTACTCCATCATAGGGGGGAACACTGATGGTCTGTTTGATATAGGGGAAGAGTCAGGCCGTCTCGCAGTGGCAGAGGGTCAAATACTTGACTATGAGTCCAGCCCATCCCATACTGTCATAGTACAATGTATTGACACATATAATCTCACAGACTCGGGGAGTGTGTTTGTGACCATAATTCCTGTGAATGAGTTCACTCCATCCTTCGAGGCAGCGCAGTACAGGATCCCCGAGCACAGTATAGGGGGGACAGTGGTGGCTAATCTACAGTGGGAGGACCTTGACAGTGGGCGAGATGGGGAAGTTGATTTTGAAATACTGTCTGGGGACCCCCAGGGGTTATTTGAAATTACCCCCGGTGGGCAACTACTGGTGGGGGGAAATCTGGACCGTGAGACTCAAGATACATTTGACCTTGAAATCACAATCTTTGACCTCTCAGAGACTGAGCGTAGGTCCAGCTCCAACAATGTCAGTGTTGTTCTGATGGACATTAATGATAATAGACCTCAATTTGAACAGGAGGTATACTATTTCGGACCTCTCGAGGGAGATGAAGAGTTGGGTCACTTCATTGGCTCTGTGTCGTGCTCTGATGCTGACTTGGGCTCCAATGCTGAGACCATCTATGGGATATCATCCACTAGCAGTGATGCTACCCTCTTCTCCATCAACTCAACTGGACACATCGCCTTAGATGGCAGCCTAGATATGAGGCTCTTCGACAACATCACATTCTTTGTCCAATGTACTGACTCAGGAACCAGACCAATGGCAGGAACTGCACTGGTAATAGTTCCAGTGCAGGAAGTCAACATGTTCCCTCCAGCCTTCTCTCCATCATTTTACTCGACAGTGGTCCCTGAGGACACTCCAATTGTAGATGTGGTGCTATTAACGGTCACTGCTGATGACAGAGATATCGGTGTCAATGGTCGTATCAGGTTCTCTCTAGAAGACGATTTTGATAACACTTTCTTTATTGATGATACTTCAGGTGAACTCTCCCTTCTTCGTTCTCTCAATTTTGAAGTGACATCATTCTATGAACTAGTTGCAGTAGCAAGAGATGGTGCAGAGGACAGCCAAGTGAGGCAGACGGACACAGCCAATATCACTATCAATGTCACTGGAGTCAATGAATTTAGCCCATTCTGCCCTGATCCAATATACGTGACAATTATCAACAAAACTACAGTTGGAGAAATTGTTGACTTGGAATGTGTGGATGACGATGCTGGTATTGATGGAGACATCAGTTACACCATCATTTCAGGGAATGATGAGCAACTCTTCATACTCTTGGCTATGGGAGTGGTAAGTGTTCCCATTGCCATTGAACCCAATGAGGAGAGGGAACAGTATTCTCTGAACATCAACGTCACTGACATGGGCACCCCCAGCAGGGTAACACAGGTCGAGGTGATTGCCATCTATTCCTTTGACAACCTTGATGACCCTGATTTCAATGAGACAGAGTACTTTGTTTCAGTCAGTGAGAGTACCGAAGTAGGTGTCATTGTTGCCACACTGACCGCCACAGACAGTGACCCGTCACTGCAGGGAGAGCTGCAGTACTCTCTCCTGGGAGTGACGCAGTTTAGAATTGATTCAGAGACGGGAGAACTCTTCTTGTCTGCTCCACTGGACTATGAAGTAACGACAGAGTTGATGTTCACTGTAGTGGCTCGAGACAGCGATCCATATGCTCCTAGGAGTGGCTCGGCGGTGGTGACGGTGGCAGTGAGAAATGAAAATGACAACAACCCTCGATGCAGTCAGCAGCTCTACTCTGTCACAACTCTCAGTACAGACAGTGTTGGAGAGAATATTCTCACCCTCAATTGCAGTGACCAAGACGGCAACCCTATCACTTATTCGTCTTTGACCCCTATCTCTAACTTTGATGTCAATTCCACCACTGGGGCTGTTACAGTAACTGGTCCTCTGTTGTCAGGGACTACCACAGTCTTTGATATCTCTGTCAGTGATGGAATGAGATCAACTATGGTGTCAGTCAGTGTCAGAGTTCGGTTTTCGAACACCGAGCCCCCAGTCTTCTCACAGAAGTCGTTCAATTTTACAGTAGCTGAAGACACTGTCTTGCTGGTCAAGGTGGGTACTGTGTCGGCCTCTGATGGTGACAGTAGTGACATCACATACACTGCAGTAGACTCAGACTTGGTTGAGTTCTACGTAAGTCCAGAATCAGGAGACCTGCTGCTCACAATCCCATTAGACTATGAGACAACTGTTGGCTATGTCTTTGAAGTACTGGCTACTGATGGAGGTAGTCATGATGGAACAAACCAACTCTCTGACATGGCAACCGTGACAATATCAGTTGAAAATACTAACGATAATGTCCCTCAGTTTAGTGATGGTGGTATATATGGAGCTGTGGTTAGCAAGAGCACTGCAGTCAATACCAATGTACTGGACATCACTTGTACTGATCGTGATGCTAGTCCTTATGGCTCTCCAGAAGTGACTAGTGATGACTTCACTGGTACTCCATTCACTCTTGTCCACACTGGATCAGACTATAGTGTCCGAGTTTCCGAACCATTGCTCGACTCAATCTCTGCCTCCTACTTCATCAATATCACTTGCACAGATGGGGGCGGGGCTAGGGTACATGGACAAGTCTTCATCTTTGTTCCTGAGCCAGATGCTCCGACATTCTCAGAGACAATTTACGAATGGCTTCTCTCTGAAAACACTGCAACTGGAGCAGAGTTTGTGGATGTGATGGCCACTAGCAGTGACATGAGTGAGGTGAGGTATGACATAGCAGACGGTGATCCTCAGGGCACCTTCTACATTGAGTCATCCTCTGGGGTAGTGACCTTGGTCAGTAGTCTGGACTATGAGGTACAGCAGACCCATGGACTGATAGTACGTGCCCGAGATGGACAGAACAGAGAGTCCCGTGTCCTCCTGTTGGTGAGTGTACTGGACGTCAATGACCAGGTTCCACTGACCCCGCCCTCTGCCAGGCTGGAAGTCCCTCAAAACTCTCCCATTGGTTTCCCGATAGGGACACTGGAGTGCAGTGATGGAGAGACGGACAATGCAACGGCCTTTAACTTCACCTTCATCCCTGCCAGTGACCTGTTCAGTGTTGACCAATATGGAGTCGTTCGACTAGAAGGTGAATTGGACGCCACTCCAGTACATGTACTCCCCGTGGTCTGCTCTGAGGTGGACATGCCAGATGTCGTCTCCACTGGAGTTGTCACAGTTGAGGTGGTGTTTGTCAATGAAAATACTCCACAGTTTGACTACCCTTTCTACCTCTTCTCCATCAGTGAAGACGTTGCCACTCTGACATACGTAGGGACTGTAGCCGCCACTGACAGTGATGTAGGTAGCTATGGAGAAGTTAGCTACTCCATTTCTGAGGGAAATCCCGACCAGTTCTATATTGAGTCATCAACTGGTCAGATTGGTGTCCTCACCTCGCTGGACAGGGAGAGCACTGACTCTTATACTCTCACAATCTTGGCTGTTGATGGAGGGGCAGCTGCACTTGACTCCACACGTAACACAGGCAGTACTGTAGTCCAAGTGAGGGTGGAAGATGCTAATGATAATATCCCATCATCACAGCAGACTTCATACATTGAGTCTATCACAACAGACCATATGGTACACAGTCCAGTCCTCTCAGTCGTATGTTCAGATGAGGACTTGGAGGAAGCAGGAACAGTTGACTATTCATTGGACCCATCCTCTGTACCATTCTCCATTCAATCCAACGGTACCATTATTCTTGATCGACCACAGCCTGATCAAACTGTCTACTCATTTGACGTGGTCTGTACCGACAGAGGCATACCCTCACTGTCCTCTTCAGCTCTAGTGACTGTAATAGTCAATGTAGTGGAGTTAGAGGCACCAGTGTTTGACAGCTCACACTACAATGTTACTGTATCAGAGACTGAGCCCATTCAGACGATAATTCTCAGAGTACATGCCGAGCCAAGTGATCCCAGTGTGGACATAGGCTACCAGTTACAGAGTGGAAATGATGGGGATAGGTTCCAAGTGGATCCCAGCACAGGTGATGTTCTAATTCGAAATCCTCTCGACGCTAGTCAACAGCAGTATTACACTCTGACCATCAGGGCAACGAACACAGGCCGCAGCCCACTTTCCTCCTTCACCACTGTTGATGTAGTAGTAACTGATGTCAACGACCATTCTCCACTGTTCTCTACTCCATTCTATGCAGCCACTGTAGAGGAAACTGATCCTCAGCTGACACCAGTGGTACAGGTGTACTGTACTGATGAAGATGTCACGGCTGAGTTAACGTACTCCATCTCGGGGGGTCACGGGGACCCCCCTGTTTTTAATATTACCCAGGAGGGCCTTGTGGTCACTTCTGGTGTCGTTGACTATGAGGTAGAGACTGTATATGACTTGGTGGTCGTGTGTAGTGATGGAGGGGCTGCTCCCCGGTCGACAGAGGCCACAGTACGTGTCGAGGTTACCCCTGTCAATGAATTCCTGCCCACCTTCCTCCAGCAACAGTATGAATTCTCAGCTGAGGAGAACAGCTTTGGAACAGAGATAGGAGTGATAGAGGCTACCGATGGAGATGCAGGGAGCCAGGGAGAGATAAGGTACCTACTGAAAGACCCAGGCAATTTCTCAGTTGTGTTTGTAGAGCCAAGTACAGGAGTGGTTCTAGTGTCAAATAATTTAGACTTTGAGACTCGGGCACTATGGAACTTAACAGTGATAGCTCAAGATGGGGGTGGGGCTGAATCCTTCGTACCTCTGGTCATATCAGTAGTTAATGTAAATGATGTCATTCCGGAAGTGGCTCCTCCCACTTCCATCGCTACCATCCCCCATGACACAGCGGCAGGCTACCCAGTACAGACCTTCTCCTGCACTGATGGTGACTCCTCACCAACTTCCCTATCGATCCAGACTGGGAATGATCTTGGTTACTTCATCCTCAACGACAACAACCAGCTCATTTGGAACGGACTAGCTGAAGTTCGCTTGACCAGCATCACAGTCTCACTGACTATTGAATGTAGAGATGAGGAGGCACCTGAGCAGACTGTCGTAGCATACACTGCAGTAACTGTCCAAGTTGGTGACCTCCTTCCGCCAGAGTTCACTTCTGAGAGGTACGAAGTGAATATTCCAGAGGACAGTGAGGTCGGTCTCTCCATTGTCAATGTCACTGCCACTCGAGATGGACACACCATCCAGTACAGTATTGATGAATTGTTCCCTATTCCATTTGCAGTCCACCCGTTCTCTGGGGTCGTTACACTGACCTCACCTCTGGACAGAGAGAACTCCTCCTACTATGTGTTCCCTGTACAGGCTCGTGACGTGGTGACTGGTGCTCTGGGAGTGACTCTGGTTGCCATAACAGTGACAGATGTCAATGATAATCGACCAGTCCTTGTTCTCAATATCCTCTTCCTCAGTCTATCTGAGGCCACTCCCCCAGGGATACCATTCACTGTGTTCCAGTGTACTGACGAAGACGAGGGGGAAAATGGGGACACAGAATTTTCTTTAGTCCCCTCCGACACCTTCAGTATATCCGAGGGGGGCCAAGTGTCAGTTTCCAGCCCCCTCAATTTTGAGGAACAGTCTCACTACAACATTACAGTGAGATGCTCTGATCTGGGGTCACCTTCTAATGCTGCAACAGCTGCTATTGTGATTGAAGTTATTGGAGCCAATGAACATGCTCCAGTCTTTTCAGAGCCTTCATACACCTTTAATATGACAGAGGCAGCTGTTCTGGGGACCTTGGTGGGCGTGGTAACAGCAACAGACAGCGATATGGGAGACCAGCTGCATTATGACTTAGTTGGTGGGAGTGGCCTCGCTCACTTCACCATCAACTCCCTTGGAGAGGTTAGAACAAGCTTTTTTCCTACAAATGCCACACAGAACGCCATTTTAGATCTTGTGGTAGAGGCTTCTGACGGGCTACTCTCCAATATTGCAGTTGTCACTGTGACTGTGGAAGATGTGAATGAGCCACCACAGTTCCCTTCCCGCGGTGTTCTGGCCCTCTGGTCCACTGCTGCCCCAAGTGGAGACACCATCACAGAGGTCGTGTGTTTTGACACAGACACACCCCCAAATTCACAACTGACCCTCTCACTCCATTCCAACCCCACTGGTTTGCCCCTCCTCTTCTCATATCTTGGTTCAGAGGGAATTGTTGTCGGCAGTGTCACTGCTAACGAGACAATCTCTGCAGGGGTTTACTCATTCTCCCTCCTCTGCTCTGATGGGACACTCTCATCCACTGCTGATGTCACACTAAGGGTACAAGGTGTCAACAACCCTCCCATATTTGACCATGGAGACCTAGCACTGGCTGTACTAGAAGCAGCTGTCCCCGGAACAGCCATAGTAGATGTGAACGCCACTGACCCAGAGGGTACAGATGTCACATACTCCATCTCAAGTGGAACAGGTCTCGGCACCTTCATAATCGACTCCTCCACTGGAGAGATATCACTTGCACTCCCGTTGGACTATGAGGTTACCCCTGACTACCAGTTCACAGTCAGTGCCACCGATACCTCAAGGTTTGACCCTCAGTCCAACAGTATAGATGTATTTGTGTACGTGACCAATGTGAATGACGTGCCACCTACACTAAGTCCAGCTGGAAGTATCGTCCTAACTCTGTTAGAAAACTCCGCCCCAATGACTCACGTGCAGACATTTGTCTGTTCAGACCCAGAAGGAACACACACATCACTGTCACTGACTCCACCTTATCACAACATTAATTCTCCATTCGACATATCCAACATGGCAGTTGTTCTACAAGCAGAAGTTGACTACGAGAGACAAGTTGAGTACCACATTACTGTAACCTGCACTGACGCAGTGTTCACTGGAGGAGACGAGGTCTTCCAACGGTCATCCATACTTATTGTACACATCACTCCAGTCAATATCTTCTCCCCTGACTTCATTTCAGTGGCAGAGTTTACAGTACAAGAGAGTGCATTAGTTGGAACTGAGATTGGAAGAGTGGAAGCAGTTGATGGAGATGGAAGGGTTGGAGCTGTCATTACTTACACTCTCCTGACACACGTCGAGACATTTGTGGTTGGGTCAGAGTCAGGAGTCATCACTTTGAGAGATAAACTTGACTTTGAAAGTGTCTCAAATTATTCATTACTCATAGAAGCAAGTGACAACGATGATGTTGATGGTGTCACTCCACGAACATCGACTACAGCTATCACAGTGCTCATCTCAGATGTTAATGATAATTCTCCAACATGTGTACAATATCTTATCAATGTGGTAGTACCTACTGGTACCTACGTCAACCGCTATCTGGCACAGCTGCTGTGTAATGACATAGACAGTGATCTGAACGGTCAACTGATGTTCTCTTTCATTGACAGTACACTGCCTACATTTGAGGATGGTCGACTGCTCCTGAATTCCAGTTCTGGAGAGCTCTCCTTCACAGGGACCCTGGCCCAGGTCCAGACAGTTGTGATTGATGTCAATGTCTCAGACTCTGGTCAGCCCCACAGAGAGGCCAGAGTCACCCTCACCATCCAGGTGCAGAGTAGCAGCCTCACTGAACCTCGCTTCAACACCTCTACCTTCAATGTCACCATCACCGAGGACACACCCATCGACTCCGTCATATTCCATGGATCGCAGCTCCTTGCCTCTCTCCACAACCCAAATGATGACTCGGTGTCCTTCACACTGAGGCCCAACGAGGCCCATGGTCGAGTGTTCATCATCAACTCAGTGACTGGAGATATATCCGTCACTGGAGAGTCTCCATTGGACTATGATGAAGGTCTTCAGGAGTACAGCCTTATAGTGGAGGCTTCCGTCGGCCTCTTCTCTCCCACAGCTGTAGTTAGTGTGTTCCTGACAGATGTGAATGATAATCCTCCGAGGTTTGACCTGGTGACCTATCATGGGAATGTGTCAGAGAATCAGCCGATTGGTACGGTAGTGGCACTGGCAGCTGCCATTTCTGCCGTGGATATTGACTCAGGAATGAACAGAGAATTCACCTATTCCATCTCCGGTAGCAACAACCTTCATATCCACCCGGAGACAGGTGAAGTTACGACACTCCGTGTACTAGACCGTGAGGCCCTGCCAGCTGACTCAGCCACCATCACTGCTGTTGACATGGGTACCCCCCAGCTCTCCTCCACTGCCCTAGTCAGTATCACTGTGATCGATGAGAATGATGTAGCCCCTCACTTCCTACAAGATCTGTACATTATCAATATCAACAACGTGTCACCTGCGGGAACACAGCTGCTAACACTTACTGTTGAAGATCCTGACGAGGTTGGAGAATTTGCATTCAGAATTATCGTGACAGAGTCCGATTCTGATGTTTTGGATCTGTTTACTGTCATTTCTCCAGAGGGAATTCTCAGACAGAAGTCAGTTGGTATTCCCAGTGACCACCAGCTGCAGTACAGGTTCAGTGTGGAGGTGAATGATGGGATACGGACTGCTACTAGTGACGTCATTATCAATATTGTCACCATCACTACGGCAACCCTCCACATACTGGAAAACCAGGCCCACATGTTTGATCTGAAGGCTTTCCTCGTTGAGCGAGGCTTTAATTTATCATCTACGACATCATTCTCTTTCCTTGGTGGAAATGAACTAATGGACTTTGACATCTCTCCGAGTGGAGTGCTGACAACACTAGGACTGGATCGGGAGTTCCTGTCGGAGTACAACCTCAATATCAATGTCACTGATGTAGCCTCGGGAGAGGCGGCCAATGTACTGGTCCAAATCATTGTCGAAGACGTCAACGACCACAGTCCTATCTTCCCCGGTACCTACACATACTTGGTCAATGAGACCACCTACGTCTCCAGCACGTTCCTGGGTCAGGTGGAGGCTACGGATATGGATGATCCAACCACTCGAAATGCTCGCCTCCAGTACAGCTTGTTAGTTCCCAATAATGACGGCTTTAGTATAACTCCTGATGGGCGTCTCTTCTTGATAGGGACATTTGACAGAGAAGATCGAGAACAGTATGTGTTCGTGGTTCGAGCAGAGGACTTTGGAGAGCCAAGTCAGGAGTATGGCTATGTCGATGTAGTCGTGAATATTGTCGACATGAATGACAACAACCCCCAGTTTGTTCCTCCTGACGTAGTCGAATTCTTCATTGAAATTGAATTTTCTGAAAAAGAGCCTGTCGGACCTGACTCAGTTCTGGATGGTATTATTGCTGTCCTACCTGTAGTCAATGTAACTGTCGAGTTGGATCATTTCATCTTCTTCGATCCTGACAGTACCAGCACTCTGACAGTCCAGCTCAGTGTGGTACAGGGAAGTGACAAGTATAAACTGTCGCTAGTGGAGAGGGCCACTGGGCAGCAGTCGGTCTACAGTCTAGTGGCTACTGACTTTATCAAACCAGATGATCATGGGACTCTTCTACAGATTGTATTGTCTGATGAGCCAAATGAGGTCAACCCTATAGTTAGAAATGTAACGATTATGGTCACCGAGGTGACAGAGCCTGTGGAGACCCCCACAGTCGTCACTCCAATGACTGGAGGAATCACACCAGATGAAGGTGGTATCAACATCTTCACCACGGAGATTGGTATCGCCATCATTGTAGTGATGGTGTTGCTAGGTGTGGCCATCATACTGTTGTTTGGGTGTCTCGTGTTTTACTGTGTTGTGAGGTACAGGAGGAGTAAGGACCCCCTCAAGGCCAGGTATGGACATACCTAGTTGGGATATTAGAGGGTACCTTGTGTCCTGATTAGTGAGGTGTCCTGATTAATGAGGTGTCCTGATTAGTGAGGTGTCCTGATTAGTGAGGTGTCCTGATTGTGGGGGTTCCGATGGATACATACATGGTTGGAGCTGGAGGAGTAAAAAGACACCAGGTGTCCTCATTTCAGGGTGTCCTAATATGTACATGACATGCCACACACACACACACACACACACACACACACACACACACACACACACACACACACACACACACACACACACACACACACACACACACACACACACACACACACACACACACACACACCCCTCAGGGATCGGTTCATCTCGGTGGCTCAGAGACTTCAAGAGACCGAAGGTCGTCACAAAGGTCGCGGCAGGCCATGGGAGTACTATGACAACACGGACATGGACATACTGGACTTCCCTGAAATGGGCCCTGGTAAGTGGACCAGAGATTGTACTGAGGTGTTGTTATGATGCTTGGTTCCTACAGAGGACAGAGATGCCAACTTCATGTATGGAGCAGACATGGAACATGAGTCTACTTTTATGGTGAGGAAACTGTTTCATTTGGCCATCATTTCACCAGTTCTTTCTCTCCCTTCCTCCCTCCCCAGTCTGATGATCCCTACGCCACAGACCTGGCAAACTCTGAGCCGTTCCCTTCTACAGGGACCTCCATGCTCTCCTCCCTTCCTACCCTCCCTCTCTCCTACAGAGAGGAAGATGAAGATGATGAGGATGTCCGGGCCTATACTATGGGACCTGTGCTTAGGGTACGTTGCTATCCATTGAAGCCTGTACATATCACCCTCTGAAATGAGGACACCTCTCGATCTAATAGGGACACATCTTCAGGTCCCAACTCCATTGAAGCCTGTACATACCACCCTCTGAAATGAGGACATCTCTCTAATAGGGACACATCTTCAGGTCCCAACTCCATTGAAGCCTGTACATACCACCCTCTGAAATGAGGACATCTCTCTAATAGGGACACATCTTCAGGTCCCAACTCCATTGACGCCTGTACATACCACCCTCTGAAATGAGGACACCTCTCTGATAGGGACACTTCTCATGTTATCAGCATTTTGAGTGTGTCATACCCCTCCCCACCATTATTTCAAAACTGTTTCATCTCTCTCCCCTCCCCCAGGCCATGTTAGAGGAGTTTGAGAAAGGAGACAGTATTCTGAGGAAAGAGCGGAAGAAGTCCCGCAGCAACAGACATAACCACTCGCGATCTGGAACAACCTTAGATCCACCAGACCCTCTCTACAGATAGCTAATTTTATGTTCATGTAAATAACTTGTATTATGTGTAACTAAGATATCATGTGATAATTTAAACTCCTAATGAGCTGCCGACAGTACACAGCACAGTAGGGATGATAACAATGTGCACACTCAAAGTAAGTCTGCCACAATACTAAGGAACACACTCTCATCGACACAAGGTAGGGTAGAGTTAGCTTCCTGGTGTTAGGAGCACCTTGCATCCCTCGCCACTCATCAGTACACGGAATGCCTGCAGAATTGGATATGTATGTACACACACACACACACACACACACACACACACACACACACACACACACACACACACACACACACACACACACACACACACACACACACACACAGACAGACACACACACACACACACACACACACCTCCTCATATTGAGACAAAGGGAAGTCATGTGTTAATATAGGCTCTGTATTCAACCTACAGTGAAAGACAGTACACCTTACATTAGGACTAAAATGGCTCCCAACATCATATCATCACTTTCTCCAGATTACTGTAAGACGAGCTCTCTCTACTGTGGGTGTGGTGTGGGTGTGGTCTCACATATTCTGGTGCATGATCCTCTCAATCTCCTCCCAAGTGTGGAAGATCTTCCGGCCATGTACTGTTTTCAATGTCAGAGATTTAAATAAAACATCTTCCAATGGTCTCTCCACATGTATAGGCTCCTGAGGGGGGTACCAGAGGGAGGTGAGAGAGAGAGAGATGGGTCGGCTAGCTCTAGACCCACCTTGGGTAGACCTATCAATACCACTTGACCACCTTTCCTGAATAATGAAATGGATTTTGACCCCACTGTGGGTTAGTGTGTGTGTGTGTGTGTGTGTGTGTGTGTGTGTGTGTGTGTGTGTGTGTGTGTGTGTGTGTGTGTGTGTGTGAACCTGAGTAGTGAGAAGCAGCTGTTCACCATGGACGTAGCACCTGTGGCCTCTACCAGTCTCCCCACTCCATTGCCACTTGTCTCCCTCATCACTGCACACACGAGAGAGGGAGGGAGGGAGGGAAGGAGGGAGGGAGGGAGGGAGGGAAGGTGGGAGGGAGGGAGGGAAGGAGGGAGGGAGAGAATCAGTACAGACCACTTCATGACGTGGGCACTACTGTATGTACCAGTTTCTTTCAGGGAATGTTTGGAGCAGTTGATGGTGACATGGGCTCCAACCTTCACAGCAGACTCCAGTCTCGACTCTATAATGTCTGTGGCTAGTCTGTACAGAGAGAGATGGCTGGGAGTGAGTCACTACATACGTCCGTTAACGTACATCTTGGTAGCTCCCATGACTTTAGCTAGCCCTATGGCCAGCAGTCCAACTGGTCCACAACCTGGTATTGGGGGATGGAGAGTACATAGTGGTTGGGGGGTGCATGGAGAGTATATAGCAAGAGTGAATAGTAGAGAGGAAGAGAGCATCGAACATACGTTTGGGTCTAGTATTAACTGCTCGGAAAGTAACATGACTTCCACTAAAGCCCACGTGATGTGTAGCTGAGAACTTGTTAGTGCAAGAGTGAAAGTGCATAGCCGAAGGACCAGGCATCGCTGGCAAGTGCTGGTACTTACAGTATTGCGCCTCGTCTCAACTCCTCCTCCTCATCAGTCAACGAAGGCTATACTATTATCTACATCACGTGTGAAGTCATGCTACTTTCTGAGCAGTTAATACTAGGCCCAAACGTGTGTTCAACACCCTCTTTTCTATTTGGGGGTAGTGGACACAGTGGATTGGTGTGTGTACCTTGAATGAGGATATCTTCTCCTTGAGGACTGATCCCCTCTAAGGCTTGGTGGGCTACTCCACAGGCTGTGAGGGTAGTGAGAAGAGGTGTGTGGGAGAGGGAGTTAGAGGAGCTTCTCAATGACTTACGCTCTAGGATGGCCGCCCTGGAGTCATCCAGGTCGGTGGTGAGGAGGTAGGCATAGCGAGCTGGGATGATGGTGTAGTCCGAGCAGCCTCCATATACAGTGCCTTTACCGTGACCGAACTGGTTGAGGTTCTGACAGATGTGGCGCTGATCTGTACAAGAAGACAGTTGAGTTGCTAGATATTCCAGTTCGTTTTCCCGCTAACGGTTCGCGCATGCGCACGCCCAGCCTTCGAACAAAAGGCGGCTAAAAGTAAGATGGAGGGTAGAAGACGACGTGTGGTCATCGTCGGGGCTGGGTTTGCCGGTCTAGCGGCTGCCCGACGGCTTACACAAGATGGCGACCTGTCAGTGACTCTGCTAGAGGCCAGTGCGCGGGTAGGAGGCCGAGCGAGAAGCGTGCGGCCGTTTCCAGGGACTCCCACAGCCGACCTCGGCTGCACTTGGGTCTACTGCAGCGAGAAAGGCGAAGAGGACCCGGACAACTTCGTGTTTCGCTACGCCAAGAAGAACGGGCACCTCCAGCCGTTCAGCCTCGGATCATACCCTCACCCACACGAGCGAGAACAGCCCAGCGTCAGACACAAGCCTACCCTGTACGTGCTGAGCACAGGCGAAAAGCTAAGAAGTGCTGATATCAAGGAGTGCTCCAGACCGTACTATCGAGCCAGGAACGAGGTGGAAACCTTCATGGCGTCGGGTAGAAACGGCGAGTGGCGGCATCTCGACTATCACGATTATATCACAAAGAGATTCACAGAGACAGTGGACCCAGCTGGTAAATTAGGAGTAGGTTTGAAGCCTGAACATGTTCTACGTCACTTGCTAGTGTTTGAAGGCTCAGTGGAAGGCAGCGATGAGTGCAGGGACATCGACTGTGTCTTCTACGGAGACTATGAGGATATGACTAACTCCATACCTACCTTGGGTGGATTCCAGGCCATAGCGGAAGGCATTGCCTCACTGTTACCTCACAACACTGTTTGCTTCAACAAGGAGGTGGCCACTATAGAGTGGGGTAGGACCCAGTGTGAGGATGACAGTTTCCCTGTCCTTGTCCACTGCACTGATGGCTCTACATATGAAGCTGATCACGTCATTGTGACTGTATCACTTGGTGTACTGAAACACAGATGCAAGCCTGAGGCCTTAGAGCCTCTCTTTTCTCCACCTCTACCAGAGGAGAAGCTGACAGCCATTGAAAGACTAGGAATGGGAATGATCAATAAAGTCTTACTGGAATTTCCCCGCCCACTAGCAGGGGACAGAGCAGGTACCATCCAGCTCTACTGGCGCAACGAAGAGCTAGAGTTTCCCGAGAAGCACTCCTGGGTGAGAAAACTTGACAGTCTCCTGAGACTTAACCACCTCCACAATGTCTACGAGGTTTGGTTGGTGGGGGAGAAGGCAAAGACCATTGAAGGCTTACCTGATGAAGAGATAGCTGAGGGGATAGCACTCATCCTGGAGAAATTCTTACAAGAACCTGTTGAAAGACCCAAAGTTGTGCATAGCACGTGGTGTAGTGATAGGCTGTTTCGAGGAAGCTTCTCCTACAACCCTGTCGGATACAGTAGACACTATAGAGAGGACTTGGCAAGGTCAGTGGATGGTCTACAGCTACTGTTTGCTGGTGAGGCCACACACACTACACTCTATTCATCTGTCAATGGAGCCTTCAGCAGTGGAGAAAGGGAGGCTGAGAAACTTCTAGAACACTATAGGTCAAGACATTAGTATATTACTACATAGTAATGTACCACAAAATCTCCTCCACTACTAACTTCTCTTGTGTAGTAGTAATAAGTACACAAATATGCTGACCATGAGTACATTGGTAGCAGTGGCCACAGAAGAAGTGGTTTTCTACACACACTCGTCTTCCAACTCTAAATTCCTCACCAACCTCATCTCCTACGTCTACTATCTGTTGGGGAGGGAGGGAGGGAGGGAGGGAGGGGAAGAGTGTTCCCTTCATAATACATGCAGACTTACCTCTCCAACCATCTCGTGACCAGGTGTAAAGGGGACTTTGGCAATTGTTTGAGCAACTGCAAGTGGAAACAATTACTGACACGCATGCGCACATGTAGCTTTGCGAAAGAGCGTTTCTCTAGTCCACGTCGTTTATCGTCGACCTGCAAACGTGCCACACTATTTCCTCTCATTCACGTCGTTCTCCTGCCATAAGGGAACGTACCGTGGTTCCACTGGTGAAGAGCGATGTCCGAGCCGCACAGCGCTACTTTGCCCACTTTCACTAGCAGCTCATCACACCGAGGAACTGGTACGGGAATATCCCTGTATACGTAGGAAGGCCCCTCCGTCTCCTTCACCAGACCCTTCATGGTAGTTGGAAGGTTAGCCATAGGTACTAGGTACTGAAGAAGCGCGCGCACGTGTCACTTCGAAAGGTGGGCGGGGCTAGTAAATCAATGGCGATGAGATTTTTGTGTCTGCTTGTCTTGGCAGCTGCGACCGGCCTCGAGCCGTGCAGAGGACTGCCTGTAGACGAGAGAGGTCAGGCCCTCGAGAGATGGGAGAAGGAGAGTCGAGAGCGAAGTGGCAGCTCGGACGACATCTGTTTGCTCTGCCAGGTAGATTTTTTCTAGACCAGCTGCGTTTGGTCCTCCAAAGGGTCCTCTTGCAGCTCGTACAGTCATCATTCTGTCCCGCAGGGCGCCGTGAATATTCTCAAGACCTACCTGGAGGAGAACACTTCTGTTGATAAGCTGTTCCCAGTCCTGGAGCCGATGTGTCTCTACTTCATGGAGAAAGTCCATGGCTACAATGGTCCCTACATGTGCCCAGGGATCATCCATGCCTATGCCCCTGTGGTTAGTACCTCAATATGACTGCAAGCTAAGGGGCTTCCTGACAGGGAAAGGTTTCCCAAACAAAGAAGCTGCCAGATCAGCATTTTGTTACAAGGCAATAACTTGGTTTATGTTGACACTTCAAACCTGAGGTTGGTCGGAAACGTCAGTTATTGTTAGGAAACCCCATCCCATCGGGTAACCCCCTTCTTGTTACCTTACACTTGCCACTATAAGTGACTAACTTATGATATCCCCCCCCCCCCCCTCTCTCTCTCTGTTGCCAGCTACTCTATGTGTTTGCAGAGGGTGCTCTGAAGCCATCAGATCTCTGCTACCTCTTCCATCTCTGTAACAAGACTTCCTCCAGCCTCCCTCACACGGCCCAGCTCCCAGTTCTCAGTGAAGTGATACATGGGGCGGGGAGAGGAGGTGTAGACCATATCAAGAAGAAGAGAGAGAAGGCCTCATCCTTGAGGGGCAGGAGAAAGTCAGCCACATCCTCTGGTGGCGAGAGGACGAGGGATGGGGACACTATCATCTTCCTCCATTTTTCTGACATTCATTTGGACAGGGACTACTCCGAGGTAGGTCCAGACGCCAGATGTCGTCACAAACACTGATGTCCCTCCCCTCCCCAGGGCTCTCCCACCAATTGCCTCCTCTATCTGTGCTGTAGGAGATGGTACAATGGCACTGTAAGTGACTGTAGCTACCTCAGCAGTACTAAACAATGGCATGCCTAATTGTAACCCAGTGTAGTAGAGAAATTAGTGGTTGGAATCTCTACCCCATTCCCTATCCAGGGCCAAGCAGGTCACTATGGTGACTATAGCTGTGATCTCCCTCTTGCCACTCTGGACCTCGTGGTGGAGACTATAGCTACACTGGACCCACAGCCTGACTTCATCATTTACACTGGTACACATTGTGACCTTCCAACCATGTCATCTCCATGACAACCACCCCCCATGTAGGTGACAACTCACCTCATGACTTGTGGAACGAGACCTGGACCTCCCAACTGGGATATTCCCAGTTCCTATTCTCGTACCTTGCACAGAAACTGCCAGGCAGACGTATCTACCCCGCCATTGGTAACCATGGTGAGTCCAGTAGACCTGCAGGAATGGGTGGTTTTAATGACCGATCTTGTCTCAGAGACTTGTCCAGAGAGTGAGTACATAGGGACCTTGCCTCAATACCAGGTAGTACCATCGTTCTGGTTTCAGAGTGTTACATGTAGCCCCTCCCCCTTCCCTCGTCATCGCTCTCCCCTTCCCCCTCCCCCTCCCCCTCCCCCTCAGGAACTCACTAAGAAGCTGGCTCAGTACTGGAGCGACGTGGTCCCTCTGCCTCAGTCTGCACTGGACACCATCTCGGAGGGCGGCTACTACACCCTCCTCATTAGGGACAAGCTCAGGCTACTCTCCTTCAACTCGGACTATGGGTGAGCCATAGACTCCACCCCCTGCGGCAGTAGTATGGGTGTCTGGTCGTCATGACTATATTGTTACTCTCTACAGATATTCTACCAACTTTTACTCACGACTTAACGACCAAAACTCTCATTACTTCATACAACAGAAGTGGATTAATGCCACTCTTCATCAGGCGGAGCAGGACGGAGAGAAGGTACGATGTTCCTTAATGGTGTCCTGATTAGGGGTTCCTGCTGTCCTACAGGTCATTGTGATAGCTCATGTCCCTCCGGGAGATCCAGGCAACACACTACACACATATGAGGAGTTCTATTTAAACCTCACCCGACGTTACCACAACACCATTGTAGGACATTTATTTGGCCACACCCACCACGATCAATTCACATTGGTACATCTAGTACTGCTGTACATGTGGACATTTACATAAATCTCTCCCTCCCTCCCTCCCTCCCTCCCTCCCTCCCTCCCTCCCTCCCTCCCTCCCTCCCTCCCTCCCTCCCTCCTTCCTCCCTCCCTCCCTCCCTCCCTCCCTCCTTCCTCCCTCCCTCCCTCCCTCCCTCTCCCTTCAGATACAAGATGAAGATGGTGTATATGGCACACTGATGATGAGTCCCTCAGTCACCCCTCAAGGTCGCTCCAACCCCTCGTTCCGTATCTTCTCCATGAACGCCACCACTTACCAGCTCCTGGGGTACCAGCAGTATCACCTCAACCTCACTCTCGCTAATGGTGAGTATTGAGGGGTGGAGCCTCGATTGGTGGGGGGAGGAGCCTCGATTGCCAATACATCTATCTGACATGTTTTGTGTTGATTACCTCAGTAATCAGAATCCCTTACTCAAAAACAACCTTTTGTTTTCACTTCAGAACTGGCGTCAAAAGGTATGAAGCCAAAGATGGAGTTGGTGTACACTACATCTGATCACTATCAGTTACCAGACCTCTCCCCCACCTCCTGGGCCGATCTGGTGGAGAGGTATTGACCACACCCACCCTCATAATAGCCACACCCATGTATACCACACCCAGTAGGGTATGGGGCTAGGGCACTAGACTCCCTGAGATGAGGACACCTAACTGGAGCAGTCCCCCCATCCCTCCACACTCTGTTGTATTGTGAAGTGTGATCCTTGATCTCTCTCTCTCTCTCTCTCTCTCCCTCCCTCCCTCCCTCCCTCCCTCTCAGATTTGCCGACTACCCTGACCTGGTGTCCGACTACTTGTACAATAAGTATGGTCAGAGCAGCTCACAAGACAAGTCATGTGACCCAGACTGTGTCCATGACACCATTTGTAGAGTCAGCAATATCCTGAATGTACAGCGTGCTAAGTGCGTCTCTAGACCTTGATTGGGTGACCAGGTCACATAGGGACAATGGCTGCTGGTTGTGGGTACTGTGTGTTGACATCCTTTATACAATGATATTATTGTACAGGTGTGTCATGATTGTGAGGGGTGAGGGGTGACTGTGAGGGGTGACTTGTGAGGGGTGACTGTGAGGTGTGAGGGGTGACTGTGAGGGGTAATTGTGAGGGGTGACTGTGAGATGTGAGGGGTGACTGTGAGGGGTAATTGTGAGGGGTGACTGTGAGATGTGAGGGGTGACTGTGAGGGGTAACTGTGAGGGGTGACTGAAGGGTGACTTTGTGAGGGGTGACTCTTGTTAGTTATACAATATGGTACAGGTGTGGTGAGATAGAGCTCAGTTGGTAACTAGAGCAGTATTGTGGGGTTAAATAGCAGCTCTTGTTCTAGCAGGGGTTAAATAGCAGCTCTTGTTCTAGCAGGGGTTAAATAGCAGCTCTTGTTCTAGCAGGGGTTAAATAGCAGCTCTTGTTCTAGCAGGGGTTAAATAGCAGCTCTTGTTCCAGCAGGGGTTAAATAGCAGCTCTTGTTCTAGCAGGGGTTAAATAGCAGCTCTTGTTCTAGCAGGGGTTAAATAGCAGCTCTTGTTCTAACAGGGGTTAAATAGCAGCTCTTGTTCTAGCAGGGGTTAAATAGCAGCTCTTGACTGATAGGATAAGTTGAGCAGTAATAAAAGAATGTAGTGTCATTGTGAGGGGTGAGGGGTGAGGGGTGAGGGGTGGGGGTGAGGGGTGACTTGTGAGTGTGACTAGTGACTTGTGAGTGTGACTGGTGACTTGTGAGGGGTGACTCTTGTTGAGTAGAAATGGAACTTGAAAAGAGGAATAAAATAATGCAGATGTCCAGACATTTGAGGTGTGTTGCTATGGTTACAGGAGATCAGCAGAGATGTCTAGCGTATCCAAATGCCTGCACTGTCGCTTAGATGGAGGTGTGTCTGCAGTCTCCATTCCATGTGTAGATGTCTCTATTTCATGTTGACTTGTTTCTGTTCCAGTACCAACCAGATCAAGAAGATCCAATTTCTCTAGAATTAGACTCTCTGAAACAGAGAGACAACGATCACACTCACCACACAACCATCACACCACACAACCATCACACTCACCACACTCACCACACAACCGTCACACTCACCACACAACCATCACACTCACCACACAACCATCACACTCACCACACAGTGACACACACTACATCCCCCTCCACTAGTACACATACTGCTCACCCCACTGACTCTCACCTTGAGTGGAGTACTCCTGGTCAGCGTCTTGGGGGAAGGCAGAATGGAGGATGTTTACCCCACCCAGTAGGGCCGAGCCCTGCATGGAACACTCCATGACTGTCACGGCTACCACTGCATCAGTTAGAGACACCTGAGGGTGGCACATGAGCCTGGCGTGGGCTAGTGGTGTGTGTGTGTGTGTGTGTGTGTGTGTGTGTGTGTGTGTGTGTGTGTGTGTGTGTGTGTGTGTGTGTGTGTGTGTGTGTGTGTGTGTGTGTGTGTGTGTGTGTGTGTGTGTGTGTGTGTGTGTGTGTGTGTGTGTGTGTGTGTGTGTGTGTGTGTGTGTGTGTGTGTGTGTGTGTGTGTGTGTGTGTGTGTGTGTGTGTGTGTGTGATCATGTGGTGTGTGTAAAATGTGCAGAATGTGTACCACATGCAGTACATGGTGTGTAGTGTACTTGCCTTGAGCAAGTCGGACTAGACTCTCCAGGAGTCTGATGGTAGTTCTGGCTGCATTGCGAGTGTCAGCTTGCCTCTGTAGCTGGTAGTATTGGGTGAGGACTCTAGAGAGAGGGAGAGGGAGGGAGAGGGAGGGAGGGAGGGAGGGAGAGGGAGGGAGGGAGGGAGGGAGGAGGCGAGTGAGAGAGGAGAGCTCAGTCCTGTTCAGTACCTGTTGGCATCACTGGACATGGTGGGTCTGAGGCTCTTGACGTGGCTGAAGTAGGCCTGCATTCTGTCTACATTCCATACTTCATCCTGGCCAGGAGCCATGCCCTCTGGAACAGAACAGAGACCAATATTTCCAGTTCACTTTGTGTGCAGTGTACCTGGAGTGGTCTTGGTGGAGAGGATGAAGGATGAGATGAGCTGGTCCCACTGCTCATTGTGAGAGTCCCGGAGGACCAGCACTAGGTCAAACCGGCTCAGTAGAGGGCTAGCCAGTGCTACATTAACACTCAGAGACTGAGAGAATGAATATCATTAGCTGTGAACCACAACTACCTATACCTATACCTCCTCATGGTCATAATGACCCTTTGGGTTAGTAGCTGCTAGAATAGTGCACTTGGTGTTCAGCTTACACACCAGTCCCGCCTACACGTGCACACACATACACACACACACACACACACACACACACACACACACACACACACACACACACACACACACACACACACACACACACACACACACACACACACTGTATGATGTGGTGTTGCAGGGTTTGAGTAATTTGGTCACCTTGGCAACACTAATTGTCTGCTGTTCCATGGCCTCATGGATACTGCCCCTGTCATGTGACAGGATACTGTTGAATTCATCTTTGGAATGGAATAAAGACCCACTGAAACTTAGTCAATAGAATGGAATCTGGACTTACCAATACAGCAGAGTCCTCCGTCTGCCAATACCAGAGCCCCAGCCTCTAGCTGCCACTCCCCTCCATCCTACACACACACACACACACACACACACACACACACACACACACACACACACACACACACACACACACACACACACACACACACACACACACACACACACACACACACACACACACACACACACACACACACACTCCTACCAGGTCTGCTACTCAACCCCCAATACCTTGACGGCACTGACAGTGAGTCCTGCACTAGTACTTCCTATACCAGTTGTCAGCACAGAGCGAGGTACCAGCTTCACTGCATACTTCAGTATCTGTGATTTACCTGTTCCTGGGGGGAGAGAGTAGGGGGTCCTAATATTACTGGGGATCATGGCCCCTTGTCACTCACCTGGGTCCCCTACTAGTAGAATATGTGACTCCCCTCGGACACGAGTACCTGATACATCCACATGCTGTAGTGGTGACACCACATGACATCACATGATAGTCACATGATAAAAAGCCCCACCCACCTCAATCCCACCAATGAGGGCCAGGCAGACACTCAGTTTCACTACATACAGTCCAAACACTTGAGGACAAAATGAGGCAATGATTTTATTGCGGGCTGCCAGTGGGCACTGTGAGTGGGCTGCCCAGAAGTCATCAAAGTCAGCTCTCTAAGAGTTTGGTATATCTCACATTTACTAGGTCTGTATATGCCACATTTACTGGAATGTGTAGGTCTGTATATGCCACATTTACTACAACATGTAGGTCTGTATATCTCACATTTACTAGAACGTGTAGGTCTGTATATGCCACATTTACTAGAATATGTAGGTCTGTATATGCCACATTTACTAGAATGTAGGTCTGTATATGGTACATTTACTAGAATGTAGGTCTGTATATGGTACATTTACTAGAATGTAGGTCTGTATATGGTACATTTACTAGAATGTGTAGGTCTGTATATGCCACATTTACTAGAATGTGTGGTCTGTATATGCCACATTTACTGGAATGTGTAGGTCTGTATATGCCACATTTACTGGAATGGTCACTCACTAGTTCCTCGGTGATGGCTCCACAGGCCCTTTGTTCATTGTTTACTTGGACATGGTTACCTAGCAACACAATCTCCAGTTGGCACTGTGTTCCTGCACTGATCATGTGATAGTCATGTGATCATGCAGTCAGGTCACCAGACAGATGGCTGTACCTCATTGGCTTCCACCGTCTTCTGACCACACCCCTATTGGTACAAACAGTATTGTAGGTAATTGACCCATGACCTTACTATCATATCATTACGTAATGGTGACATCGTCCCCAGCCTTGCAAGAGTCCACGAGGTCGTTCTCAAGAGTAACCCACATGCAGCGGGGAATCTGAACATTGTGTTAAGGAATTACTAGCAACAGCATTGGCAGGAGTCATCACTGCGGTAACATGGACTAGCTTAGCCTCGTACCCAGGCACTTGGCATGCTGGGGCAGAGAAAGAGCCTCAGCCTCTCCACCCTGGCCTGCTGAGTGCCTGGGTACGAGGCTGTGACCACACTGTGATGGAGGATACTTTCCCAACATCTAGCTTCTGAACCTGCTCCTGAACCTTGACCTCTTGGTAGTCACGGAAACCACCAGGAGTCTCATCTGCACGGAAGGCAAGAGTGTAATATGGAGACCCACACAGCGTGTCATGTGACGAGGAGGGAAGATTTGATTGGCTACCTTCAACAGAGCTAAACTTGATAGACCCACAACCTTCTGATTCACAACTGTGGGATGTACATAGTGTATATACCTCATGATTATGTAATGATTACATCATGACATCATTTGGTGATTGGTGGGTAGTAGTACTGACCTCTGTGGTTTGGGGATGATGTTGTACTGCTCAAGGTCAGAGTTCACCGTGAAGACACACTGGCACCGTGAACAGTGGAACTTCCGACTGCATTCCAAGACTTTCACTGTGGTTACCCTGGTAACAGTACCTACATGGTAACAGAGGGTACAAAGGTACCATCCACCAATGACCAGTAGCCTAGCTAGATGTGACCAAGGTTCGTACCAGATATAGCCAGGAGCCGGCCAACATCAATGGTCTGAGGGATTCTGTTCCGAGTCAGTTCTGGACACACTGGAAGTGAGCACAGTCGCATGTGGACCCGGGACACAGGAACCTGCCCAGGAACTGTATGTACTACATGTCATTATCCAGTCATGAGATGTCTCACTGAGAGTGGTCTGTTCCCATGTGTCTTGTTTATGGCAGACAGTGTCCTCTGAAGAGACTCGTCACAGACTGGGAAGAGGGAGGAAGGAAGTACAATCTCCAATGTCTGGGGAGTCTGTATGTCCATACCAGCCAGCACAGTGGTGGGGTGATCTAGTAGCAGCTGGCCCACTTCTGCACTGAAGTTAAACAGCTCCAGAGCACTGGACACACAACACACAGTGTAACTTCAGACCAGACAAAGGTTGCAGACTAACTTTACTGTAATGGAGTAGTGATGTGAAGGATCTGTATGATCTGTAATCAGTGACGTCATGTGGGGCTGGTAATACATCATCAACAAGCCCTCCACAGTGTCTGCAAAATGATGGACGTATTTAGCGCAGGCGCTAAGATACAGCAAGCCTACCCTCCACGAGACGTTTGTTTGATGGAGACAGTTCTTGAAATCCTGCCATCTTCACTTCTCCTCTCTACCCTCTCTTGTAGCCAGCAGTGGTCTCACATGATGCAGGGTACGAGGTAAGTTCACGCGCCACATGTTAAAGGCGGGGCTCGTTCTCAGTGCGCGTTTTTTGGAACACTGCCATGAAATTTCTTGCAGCGAGGAGACTACTCTCAAGGCAAGTTTCGTAGCATACCGCATTGCACACTGCACTCCATTTCGTATGAAGTGCATGAACAATCAATCCGAGAGATGCTTAGAAAGGCAAGGCAACAACAACACAACAGAAAGGCAAAGCAACGCAACACAACTCGCCCGAAACAGTCACTTTTCAAAGAAAAATTGGCTGCCTCGGGTGAGACTCGAACCCACGACCATCAGCTTGCTAGGCGATGCATAGCTGACCCCATGCATAGCTGATCCCTCTGTACAGACTGCGGGTGTGTGCCATGTCTTCCAGTCAGCTCTCTCCTCTGCCCTTGTCGTTTGACGATGTTCTAGAGGCACAGAAGAGGATCAAAGATCACGTGCACCACACACCCGTCCTGACGTGTTCTAGATTTGATGCTCTGTCTGGTCATCGTCTCTTCTTTAAATGTGAACTCTTCCAAAAGGCTGGCTCCTTCAAGGTAGCTGACGGGTTGAAATCTATGCTGAGATCATAACTTTCCCTCCCTCCCTCCCTCCCTCCCTCCCTCCCTCTCCCCCTCCTCCCTCCCTCCCTCCCCCTCCCCCTCCTCCCTCCCTCCCTCCCTCCCCCTCCCCCTCCTCCCTCCCTCCCTCCCTCCCTCCCTCTTCCCCTCCTCCCTCCCTCCCTCCCTCTCCCCCTCCTCCCTCCCTCCCTCCCCCTCCCCCTCCTCCCTCCCTCCCTCCCTCTCCTCCCTCCCTCCCTCCCTCCCTCCCTCCCTCCCTCCCTCTTCCCCTCCTCCCTCCCTCCCTCCCTCCCTCCCTCCCTCCCTCCCTCTCCCCCTCCTCCCTCCCTCCCTCCCTTCCTCCCTCCCTCCCTCTCCCTCCCTCCCTCCCTCCCTCCCTCCCTCCCTCCCTCCCTCTCCCCCTCCTCCCTCCAGATCAGAGGTGCTACCAATATGATCAAGAAGAGGTTCCCCGATGGTTCAGACCTCAGCCAAGCTGCAGTCGTCACACACAGCAGTGGCAACCACGCACAGGCTGTTGCACTGGCAGGAAGACTGTGTCACATTCCAGCACATATTGTAATGCCTGAGGGGAGCCCGGCAGTGAAGGTGGCAGCTGTAAAGGAATATGGAGGACACATCACGTTCTGTGAGAACAGTGAAGTGGTAAGAGATATTCAAAATATGCTCAAGATATGTGGTGGTGTGTGTCTTCATTCCACTCCAGTCCAGGATCAAAACAGCTGATGAGTTGCTGGAAAACCTGGGTCCTGGTGCCGTGATGATCCCCTCGTCAAATCATGCAGACATCATGGCTGGACAAGGGACTATTGCCATGGAATTACTAGAGCAGGTGTGACTTTATTCCATACTACTGTCTGTGTACCATGCCAATACCACTCTCCCTGTCAGGTTCCTGATCTGGATGTGATAGTAGGTAGTGTTAGTGTTGGTGGGTACCTTGCTGGGGTCAGTGTGGCAGCGAAGGTCAGTCGAGTTTAGAGGGGACACACACACACATACACACACACACACACACACACACACACACACACACACACACACACACACACACACACACACACACACACACACACACACACACACACACCACCACCACCACCACCACCACCAGAGCCACTCACCCATTCCTCCAGAGTATCAAGCCTTCCATCAAGATAGTGGCTGCTGAGCCTCTGATGGCCGATGACATAGCCAGGTCATTTGCAGCTGGTCAGAGGTTGAGTAACACCACTCCCCCCAAGACTGTTGCTGATGCACTGAGGTGGGGTATACAGGGATGTGTGTGGCCCCACTTGCTATACCTCCCCCCTCCCCCCAGGATGAGTGTGGGAGACATTGTGTGGCCTGTGCTACAGACCAACCTCAGTGGGGTGGTCACAGTAACAGAGGAAGAGATAATCTCCACCACAAAGACAGTGAGTTAGCTCCAGCTGTATCGCTCCCTCCCTCCTTCCCTCTCTAGCTATGTTCAGCTCTCTCCCTCCCTCCCTCCCTCCTTCCCTCTCTAGCATGTTCAGCTCTCTCCCTCCCTCCGTCCTTCCCTCTGCAGGTGTGGGAGAGAATGAAGCTTGTGGTAGAGCCATCAGCTGCAGTTGCCGTGGCAGCAGTGCTGACTCCACAATTCCAGAAGGTGGTGGGTCCTGGGTCCATGCGGGTGGGTGTGGTTTTGTGTGGCGGTAACATGGACCTCAACCACCTCCCATGGATGAGCAGTAACTAGACACATGCCAGTCCAGAACACTACATAGCCAGAGATATACTTTCACTAATCATTCAACAAACACACACGTTAGGTGTTTTTGTGTTTCAGTTATGTAGCTGGGCAGGTTTCTTTCTTACTTTCTTCTATTAGGCTAATATGATAAGCACATGTATTTTCACACACACACACACACACAAACCAGTGTGTACTTTTGAAAATTCAATGAATGTTCCTAGCTAGTTACAACACAGCTGCAATAAGCAGCTGCATCAGACGAGTATGAGGTATGAACATAAGCAGTGAAAAAACAGAGAAATGCCTGAGCTGTGTCCAGACAGGCACACCAGGAGAGGCATGCAGTACAGCAAAAGGAGCAAAATCAAAATGCCTACGAAACTAGCCCTAGTTCAAATTAGCGTTCAGTGGAGAATCGGTGACCTCCAAACTAAGGTACAAGTAGGTATTGGCTAGAAAAATTGGTTATTGATTGTTCAAACTACAGTGGTGACTGGGGATTCAAGATGTACGGCAGGTCTTACTGGAACGAGGGTCACCCTGAGGAGGATGGAGAGGGAGGGGAAGGGGGAGGGAGGGAGGGAGGAGAGGGAGGGAGGAGAGGGAGGAGAGGGAGGAGAGGGAGGGAGGAGGAGGGAGGGATGGAGGGAGGGAGGAGAGGGAGGAGGGAGGGATGGAGGGAGGGAGGAGAGGGATGGAGGGAGAGTGATGGAGCAGTACACACACAATAGCACACAGAACTGGAGGGTCACGATGACGACATGCTGGGACATGTGGTGGTACGAACCAGATCGACGAGTTACGGAACAAGAAATAACAGCTACATAAACCAGATTGACAAGAACATAGTAACTGGACAAACCAGTTTGACGTGTTACTACACAAGTAGTGGGACCAGTCTGTCAAGTCACTAACAAGACGCTCAGAACTGGTCTTACACTGAACAAGACAAACGAGAAACGAGACAAGAGACGACTCCAACAGACAGTCCATCAGACACAGAACATAGCGTGTGCTGGGGGAGGGGAGGGGGAGGGGCCAAAGAGCTAATAACCTTTTGATGAAACATGTGCTCATCTCCAACTTGCTGGACAGGGCCAGAAGGACGCTGGGTCGCAGAGGAAGAAGAAGCCTCACCTGTCTGTTCTGGGAGGCTGGGGTAGGAGCGACTTCCAGCGTCAGCCAGGGAGGAAGGGGAGGCAGACATCTTGCCCTTGAGTGGTGTGACCTTCGACTCGGTGGAACTGCGCTGTGTGAAGGTAGCCACCACCTGGAGAGGGATGGAAACAGCCAGTCATTCAAAGGAGCACACACAACACACACACACACACACACACACACACACACACACACACACACACACACACACACACACACTCACACACACACACGCACACACACACACACACAAACACACAACACACTCACATCCCCATCGTTGGAAACAAGTTTGGTGACTGTTTTATCACCAGACCCCCAGTTTTCGGCCCCCTTCCAGATGATATTGTCTGGGGGAGAATGGATGGCCCCCTCAGCCTTGGAACCCCACACCTGACGAGGAATACATCACATGACATCACATGACAGTACCTCAAGGTATTTCTCAACTTACAGTGACAGAGTGTCCACCCTGCAGTTTGGACTTGGGGTGGAACCGGAATACGACCTCGCCACCTCCTTCGACCTCATGCACAATCTTGTATTTTCCAAGACTTTGAATCTATAGGACAAGGGAGAGGGGGAGAGGGGAGAGGGGGAGAGGGAGGCGAGATGACATTTGAGTCTTGTATCTGACAGTGCCTCCATTACCTACCTGGGTTGACAGGTTCTTGATCTGAATGAACCTTCCTTTTGGCTCCACGTCACAGATCTGGATGAAGCCAGCAGCAGAGGAGCTGGTGGTGGACTGCCCCTCCTGCTGGTGGAGTCGTGCCCTCTTTGGGACCGGCTCTGACATGGGGACACGTTGACGGGTACGCTTCTCACGTGTGGGGGTGATGTTGAGCCTGGGATAGGAAATGTACCATTCAATGGGGATACTGAATCAGGACACCTCACCAATCAGGATACCTCACCAATCAGGACACCTCACTAATCAGGACACCTCACCAATCAGGACACCTCACCAATCAGGATACCTCACTAATCAGGACACTTCCCTCCCTGGGGTCCACCCAGTGGACTGGTCACTGACCTTGTCTCCTCTTCATGGAGCAGGGCACGATATGTAGCAATCTCCTGATCCAGCTGGACACGAAGGTCCATCAGTTCCTCGTACTCCTTAATCTTCACTTCGTAGCTCTCCCTCAGCTGGCGGAGCTCTGCCACCAAACGAGACACCTCCTCAGTGTGGGACTGGCGGCAGGCAACTAACTCCTCTTCCTTTGCACGAAGCTGAGCAGCAATTTTCTCATTCTGAAGTGAAGAAAAATGTAGGTATCAGTAGAGAACATTCCACTCCTCCCCCCGACCCCCCCCCCTCCCCTCCCTTGCACACTTACAGCATTCTGCAGGCGGACAATTTCACCATTAGACTCTCCGAGGGAGGAGCTTATCTTGCGCAGTTCCATGTTGATCCTGGTAATGGTGGAGACATCTTTCTGAGACTGGACTTCCAGAGTGGCAATCTGGTAAGACAGAAGAATGACTTAATCAGTGCACACCCCCACCCCCACCCCCACCCCCACCCCCCCACACACCCCCACACACACCTTGTCTTTATAGGCTGCCTCCACCTCCAGCTTGTACTGCGCAATTTCCATCTCACTCTTCTCCCTCAGCTCCTCAATGGCGGCCTCGAGACGTGAGTCCAGGAGGTTCCCAATGTCCACACTCTCGATGGACGTGGTCTCAATCTTGCTATGCAGGCCAGCCAGCTCCTGCAGAAGAGAAAGGTTTGAGCACTACCACTGACGGACACCTCCACACTACTCACTTCCTCATACACTTTCTTCCTGAAGGCCAACTCCTCCTTCAGGCTCTGGATGTTGTTCTGGAGGTCCACTTTACCGAGAGTCTCGGACTCAACACTCTCCCTCAGAGAGGCAATCTGGGCTTGCAGGTCAGCTACTTCAGCCTCCAGAGCCTGTAGGAAACAGAGGGAAGGATATGCAGGGATTTTGAAAATATTTTCAAGGTGGGGAATCAGGATTTCCTAAAATTGGGCCTTGTATTGAGACTGTCCTGTGTATGTAAAGGAAGAATTGATCATAGCCTATCTCAGGGGGGCAAAGCCACTTTCAGGGGGGAGGGGGGAATTGCCCCCCTCGCCCCCCAAAAGAAACCTATATATGGACATACACGGAGCAGGCGGTGTCCTTACCCTGGCTTGTTTCTGGTACTTGGACTTCTCCTCTGCCAATGACTTTTTCTGAGCCTCACTGGAAGCAGCTGCTTTCTCTGCCAGTGCCAGCTGGCCCTCCAGGCTCTCCAGCTTTGCCTGCAGTGCCTTCAACCTGAGGGAGGAGAGAGACACCACACTCCATTTATATTGAAACTGAAAAAAACTAATGTATCATTATGATTGACTAATACACACACACACACACACACACACACACACACACACACACACACACACACACACACACACACACACACCCCTTGATGTAAGGACAGCACACCACCACCAAGGACATTCCAGTGGACAGTACTAGAGTAACGGGTCATCTTCCTAGAAAGTCACCACTGGGTGTCACTGTGGGCCTATCTATATTTCACACACCTCCCCTCACACATTATGGGGTGTGAACAGGTAGTGGAGGGAGTGAAGTGAGGGGCAGCTGCTAGTCTGACATACCACATTAATCAACACAATTCCCACACACAGTGCCAAGCCCCCTTGTAATGCGAAGCCCCCTAATCTTGGGACATTGAGCAAAAATAATAAAACCTTCTAAAAAGACTGATAAGGATAACCATAAATTGGCTTCTTGCCACCCACCCAACCACCCAGGGTCTTCTCAACTTACTCTGCTTCTAGCTCATCGATACGTGCCGTGCTCTTCCCGTTCAGAATCTGTTGGCGGGCTTTCTCCTTGGCCGTCTCGTCGATGAGAGTGCGCGCGTCAGCTAGCTCGGCTTCGTAGAGGAGTTTCACTGACTCTGCCTCTTTCCCCAGCTGGTCCTTGACGGTTTGTAGCTCGGCTTCCAGGCGAAAGTTGACGTCTTTCATCCTTCGCACCTGCTGAATGTAGTCCAGAAAGCGGTCGTTGAGATGGGCTAGCTCCTCTTTCTCTTCGATTCGCTTTTTGCGCATTGGGGACGGCTCCGTGGCCGTAGAGGTATCTAGTACTTCTTCTTGTTGGGCCATGGCTGACGGAGAGGTTTCTTGACTGTATGCCTGCACGTGAAAGCCAAAAAGAGAGAGGGCGCTACAATTAGAACTGTCCAGTTCAAAAGTGACACAAAAATGGCGCCCCGCTGGGAGGCGGCAGACGGCGGTTTTGCACGGCTCGAAAAACACTCTTTTACTAACACACACTACAAGTATTGCGTGTGTAGTTGTTCAAAACATACCTGACGGGACGACCTAGCGGCGTAACTGGTGCTGCTGCTCTCCAGCGCAAAAGAACGCGTGGAGGAGGAATACGTACCTAACGCGTGGCGGGACATCGGCAAGATCAAAGGCTTTTTCGGAAGTTGAAATCCTGATGATTTGAGCCAGCCGCTGAGGTCTGCGCTCTTTTATACTGAGCGAAGCAGGTAATATGAAGCCACTAGCACTAATGCAGCTAACTGTATTGTGGTAACGAAGGTATTCTCACTATACCAGCTGCCAATTCTCACTACACTAGGCAGACTGCAAACAACAAGCGAGGAAGAGTTACGTAATAGTCACTTGGCCCAAAACATTGACACTACACTATTTACCCTATTCAGTATTCAAACACTGTTATGGAACACCATCACTCCAGTCAGAGAACCAAGTGAATGCGCATGCGTACCGGAGGTACAGCTTGAGTTTTGCAGCTGCAGCCAAGGGTATGGCGACGCCTGCGGAGGAAGATGGCGGTGGGTGCGAGAGCCTCTCTCATCGTGCAGAGGTATTTCGGTCCAAATTAATCGAGGACTTCCAGATCCTGGACTGCATTACGGAGGAAGGGAGAGAGAAGGCGCCAGTTTACAACTCCTCTGACGCTGCAAGTGAAAAAAAACATTTACACAATGAATGATGCAGCTGCTTTCAAATCTTTCTCTGCTACCTAGTGCCATACATACTAGAGAAGTTGCTGTACGAGTCTCCTCAGCAAATGGTGAACTTCAAGGTGTACAAGAGGGACCTGGGGGACCAGGAGGGTACAGCTAGTGTGGACCGAAGACTTACCAGAATCAAGAACCAAAACCATCTTCCTCTTGGAGTGTGGGCCAAGTGGGTGGTGGAGAGTATCCCTCAACTGCTGTGGAACCCCTCTAATTAGGACCCCCTGAAATGAGGACACCTCGAACCCCTCTAATTAGGACCCCTGAAATGAGGACACCTCAATAAACCAGGAACCCCTCTAATTAGGACCCTGAAATGAGGACACAGTTGTCTCAAAAATTGAGGTACTTAAGTCATTGTACAACTCAATATTTTACCATCACAACGGGTGTCAGGTGATTTGTTTCAGAAGTTTCTGATGGCCTTGATTATTGTCAACTCAGTCTCCATTGGCGTGCAGGGAGGTAGGTCTCTCTCTCTCACACACACACACACACACACACACACACACACACACACACACACACATACACACACGCACACACACACACACACACACACACACACACACACACACACACACACACACACACACACACACACACACACACACACACACAGAGCTACCAGTGTCAGACCACCCAGGGATGGTAGTAGTGAGGGAGTTCCTCGACTTCATCGATGCATTCACTGTCGTCGTCTTCTCAGTAGAGATAGTACTCAAATGGATCGACAACTTCTCAGCTTTCTGGAAGGATCCGTGGAACGTGTTTGATCTCCTTGTCACAGTACTGGTTAGTGGGTCTTGGGTGGCAAAAGGCAGTAGGTGTGAGGTGCTTCAAACACCAGAGTTGTGTCTCTACTAGAGAGGTGTCCTAATTTCAGTATGGGATGATGATACCTGCACTCTCTCTTGCAGTCAGCCATTCCTCTGGCTGTGGAGCCATTCGTTGACAGTGGGAGTGGTGGAGTGGCTGTGGTGACCCAACTGGCAGTGTTCAGGATTCTGAGAGCACTCAAAATGGCAAGATTAGAGAGAGAGAGAGAGATACAGAGAGGGAGAGGGGGAGGGAGAGGGAGAGGAGGAGGGGGAGGGGGAGGGAGAGGGAGGGAGAGAGGGAGAGTCTCTCAGAGGATTTTACAGTTATTTTCTGCCCTACTAGGTAGCTCGTTTCGGTCGACTGAGGATCATTGTCTTAACCATCCTGAAGGCTATCAAAGTGAGAAACAGCTCTATGAGCATCTGATTGCTTCACGTGTGACCCATCCCTCCTTTCAGTCAATGGTGTTCATCACCATCTTGCTGTTTGCTGTGGCTTACATTTTTGCCATAGTGGGTGTGGTCTTCTTTGAGTCCTACTCCATACCTGATAGGCCAGACCTCAGCTACCACCACAGCTTCAGGTACACATACCCTGCATTGAGGAGGATGACCCTCTAATCAGGCTATTGGATGGTTTTTGCTGCTCTGATCACTGTGTTCACATCACCCCTTCACCCTCTCTCCTCACCTATCCATCCCTCACATCCTCCCCACCCACCCAGCTCTCTCCCCAATGCACTGATCACCCTCTTCCAACTCTTCACCCTGGACCAGTGGTATACCATCTACTCAGACCTGGTGGAGGTGTCCAGCCAGGCCTTCACCTGCACCTACATCCTCCTGTGGGTATGGGTTGGAGCCTTCCTCTTCAGAAACCTCTTTGTGGGAGTAATGGGTCAGTACTCCTCTATTGTACGTTCTGACCTGGAGTCCTGAATAGGCTTTGACAAATTATTCTTTTTTTTCTGCCTATTATTCTATTCCCATATTCTCTTTGCAGTCCCTATTATTCCATCCAACCTGACCTATTATTCTCAATTATTCCATAGTTAAGTAGCAATTGTTCGTGAGCTGCATTTCCTTGACACTCTTCCCTTGCAACAGCTATGACATTCGGGTAGTGTGCATTTCTGACAGAGGTTTTTAACTGACTGACCTCTCTATATGCAACTAAAGCAAGCATACCATCACCTTCTAGTGTGTATGTGGTACGAACAAAAGGTTCCATTGCATCTGTTGTGATAGCTACACGTAGTACCAGGTAGGCAAATTTCCCTATTATTCCGGAATTATTCTCGTATTCTTTGGAGTACCTATTATTCCCAAAATTATGCTAGCATAATTTGTCAAAGCCTAGTCCTGAAGTTAGGACATCTCACTTAACAGGACACCCTCTGACCTGAAGTTACGTCACCAACAGGACAGTATATTGTCCTGGATGGCACATTAGTTGAGTGTCTGGTCTGCTCTAACCTCCTAACCACCAGTCCATGACAGTGGCTAATGGACAACTCTCTCCTCTTCTGTCTAGTCAATAATTTCCATACCATCACGTCTGACCTGGTACGACGACAGGAGAGTGCAGAGCATTCAGAGGAGCTGGCTCGCATGAAGGAGGAACTGGACCAGGAGATCAACAAACATGGCACTCGTATGAACAAGTGAGACCAGAGGATGGTACACTGTATGGTAGTGTGTGTGTGTGTGTGTGTGTGTGTGTGTGTGTGTGTGTGTGTGTGTGTGTGTGTGTGTGTGTGTGTGTGTGTGTGTGTGTGTGTGTGTGTGTGTGTGTGTGTGTGTGTGTGTGTGTGTGTGTGTGTGTGTGTGTGTGTGTGTGTGTGTGTGTGTGTGTGTCCCAAGTGTGAGACTGTTGGCTCACCTGGTATAGTCAGCTAATGCTGTGGTTATCTTCCTTACAGATCAGTGTCCACTGACTCAGTTCCAAAGATAGTTGAAGAACAAAGGTATGTAGTGATGGCCAGGGAGGGACAAGTGGTGTGGTCCAAGTATTGTAGCTACAGTGAAGCCTCTATATAATGGTCACCCTTGGGACAGGACCAAGTGGCTGTTATAGAGAGATGCCCTGATTAAAATGTGTGTCAATAACTAAGGGACTCTACTCAGTGACCACCATATAGGAGGTGACCACTAAGTGAGGTTCCATTGTAGTTCCGAGGCCTGTCTGTCTGGTGTTAGCGCCATGATTAGCTCTGCTGCTCTGTGTCCATCAGCTCTGGGGAGGGGGGAGGGATGGAGAGAGAGACCAGCAGCCAAGCTCTCCTGGAAGAGGAGCTCATATCAGAGGGATGGGATAAGACAGTCCACACACATCTGATGGCCCTAGCAGCTAGTCCCGTGGAGACCCTCTGGCCCAAGGACACCCTCTTCAGGTCAGTGTAGGCCAGATGGCACACAGGCCAACTATTGCATGTGTGAAGTGATCTGTGGAGGGTGGTGGTAGGTACTTGGAGGCAATGGAGCAGCTCCAGGAGAACCTTGAAGAATATGACAAGCTACATGAGCTCACAAGTAAGTCAGGGACCAATCAGTATGCCTACTGTTGGTAAATGGCTGGTCACTATACACATCATATGCTAGGTTCATGTCTGATAGAAATGCTGGACTCTCCATAGCGGCAGCGAACACATTATGTAACATGTAGCATAGCACAGTGACAGAAACATCTTTATGGCTTTACAAGACACAGTATCCTATGACATCATATCCTAAAGTCATTTGCTTGGTACATGACAATGTATAGTAATGGTGGGTGTAAACAGTTACTGCTGGTGACATTTGTCTTGGTCCCTCGGCCCCCTGGTCCCCAGGGGGGCCTGGGGAGCAGTCTGGATCATGGACATGTCCCATAGTTGCTCAGATGATGGCACCCCCTGGGGGGCTGATGAGTCTCCACCAGCAGCTACCCCTGTCTTTGGGGGGAAATTCTCAGAATGTCCCCGGGGGGCAATGTCGGAAGTGAAGACATGTGCCTTCTTGCCAGGAAGAACCCCCTGTCCTTGTCCTCTGTGGGACTGCTGAGGGTTGGGGGGCACATATGAAAATATCGAGTGTCTTGGTTTGCTCTTTGGTGTGGGAAGAGCAGCTACTGGTGGTGGTCTGGAGGAAGGTGGTGGGATAGACCTGGGTGGTTGGGAGGTATATGGTGGGATAGACCTGGGTGGTTGGGAGGTATATGGTGGGATAGACCTGGGTGGTTGGGAGGTATATGGTGGGATAGACCTGGGTGGTTGGGAGGTATATGGTGGGATAGACCTGGGTGGTTGGGAGGTAGATGGTGGTTGAAGAGAGGTAGGTGGTTGGGAGGTAGATGGTGGTTGTAGAGATATAGATGGTTGGGAAGTAGATGGTGGTGGAACAGAGATAGATGGTTGGGAAGTAGACATTGGCTGAGAGGGTGTCTGGTTGGACAGAGCACTAGATTCAGTATTGCCATTCACATTAGCCCCTGCAATTACTGTCATTGACATCACTGAGATACTACCAATGTCAATACATCTGTACCTGACCGAGCCTGCAGGACAGCATGTCTCTCCTTCAGATCAACGTACTTAGCTCGGAACACATTTCTCTCAGTTCTATATCGGTTACACTCTCCCCTACACAGGGTGGAGTAACGAGGTAACATTACCCCAGCGTATACCCCACTCCACTCCACTCACTGTTCTTTGGTGTACAGTTCTTGCTTCTTCTTCAGCTCGTCCTTCAATTTCTCCACACGACTCTCCAGTTTGGATTTCTCCTCCTGCACCCGTTTCACCTCCCCTCGGAGGTGATAGTAGGCGGCAGACGTGATGGTGCCGGAGCTGTCGCAGCAGATGGCACCAGCAGACTGAGGACTGGGTTGGTAGGTCTGGTAAGCCTGGACCTGGGACTTGAGCTGCAAGTTCTGCTCCATCAGGTCCTTGATTCTGGGGCCAGGAGGAAGGGAGAATTGAGGCATTGTGAAGGAGGTGAAGAGGGTGTGATCTTACTTTCCCTCTGCCTCAGCCATTGCCACAGGACATGGAGCTGGAACCTGCTGCATCTGAGCTATCTGCATCACACACACACACACACACACACACACACACACACACACACACACACACACACACACACACACACACACACACACACACACACACACACACACACACACACACACACACACACACACACACACACACACACACACACACACACACACACACACACACACACACACACCACACACACACACACACACAATGTGAAGAGACAGTGTCTAAGTGTGGATTGTGGTGTATAAGGTACCTTCTTGTGGAGGTTTTCTTTCTCTGCTATCATCTCTGCCGCTTGGTCCATCAAGTTCTGTGGTTAGAGCAAGCCTTGTGTATGTGTGTATGTACCACTGTATATCAAGATATGGAACACCTCTTCTTGTTCAGCCAGTTGGTTAGTAAGGGACTCCTCCCTCTTCTTGAGCATTTGGACTGCTTCTTCTAGTGTCACAATCACTGTTGCCTTCTCCTACACAACACACACACAACACACACACAACACACAACACACACACACACACACACACACACACACACAGTCATCTCCAGTACTCCTCACAGTGGAGGTGAGGTGTCCTGTGTTCTAAGACAATACCTGTAACTGAGACTGTAGCTCTAACAGAGCATGCTCACTGGCCTGTCGCTGCTTCTCCAACTGATAGGAGGAAGAAGGGAGAACAGAGTTAAGACTGCAATACATTGAGTGTCTAGTCATGTTGAGCCAAAGGCAACAGACCTCCTTCTGGTGGAGTTCCCTCTCATCCTCCAGTGCCAAGTATTTCTCACTCTTTAGCTTCTCACAATCCTGTGGAAATTGATGTGTGTACACCTCTACCTGCCCCTCCCACCCTACCTCTACCAGCCCCCCATGTATTGATATGGATCAGTGGACTGACCTCTGCACAGTCACACAACTGGTCAGTGAGGGTCTCCTCTCTCTGCCTAAGGTCCCTCACCTCCTGTTCTAGTGCCACAATCACTTCTACCTTCTCCTACACAAGACAGACAGACAGACGGACGGACAGACAGACGGACGGACAGACGGACGGCCAGATGGACAGACAGACAGACGGACAGACAGACAGACAGACAGACAGAGTCATCTCCAGTCCAGTGGTCTCCATTCTGAGGTATTACCTGTAGTTGGGTGTGGGCCTCATTGAGTTGGTCTGTCCCACTCTGTAGCTCAGACCTCAGCTCTGCCATCTTGGTCTCTAGCTGGTCACTGGTTCCTGCCACCTTCTGCCACTCCACTTCCCTCTCTGCCATCTTCTTCTTCCACTCCACTTCCCTCTCTTCCATCTGGCCTGCATGGTCCTAGGACAGTAGTATTGACTCACATTGGCTGTTGGGGTCCCAACAAGATTCTCTCTTCACTAGCATCTGCAAGGAATGGGCTCACCTCCATCAGTTGTGAGATGTGAGCAGTGAGTGAAGTGTTCACGTCCCTCAGGCTGGCCACCTCGTGACTGAGGACACTAAGTTCAGTAACCTTCTCCTGTACACACACACACACACACACACACACACACACACACACACACACACACACACACACACACACACACACACACACACACACACACACACACACACACACACACACACACACACACACACACACACACACACACACACACACACACACACACACACACACACACACACACACACTAGTGCTACCATTGTTCTCAACTAATCAATATCAGTGCTACCTGCAGAGCTGACTCCTGCTGCTGGAGTTGAGAAGTGGCAATCTCCAGATGTTTCACAGCCTCAGTCTCCCCTTGTCTGAGGGCCTCCACCTCACTCTGAAGGGCACAGAGCTGACTGGAGGCAGCCTCCATCTCTGCGACCTTCTCCTACAGTATGACAGGAAGGAACCAGAGTTTGGATACACTTGTGTCCCACAGTGGGTGAGAGGGGCTGGCTACCTGAAGGGCAGTCTGGGTCTCGTGGAGTTGGTCCTCTGCAGATCTCAGCCTGGACTGCACACTGGTCACTAGACCTTCGGCCTCTTCCAGGGCAGACGACTTTGTCTGAGGTCAAGAAGCAGACCACATGGCCATGATATACACCTTGAAGTGTGTGTGTGTGTGTGTGTGTGTGTGTGTGTGTGTGTGTGTGTGTGTGTGTGGTGGTGGTGTGGTGTGTGTGTGCGTGCCTGGAGCAAGGTCTCTGCCTCCTGTAGCTGTTCGGTGGCAGACTCCAGCTGGGTCTTCATCTCAGTCACAATTCTCTCCATTTGATCAATGGCATCAGACTTAGTCTGGTAGAAGAGGGAGGGAGGGAGGGAGAGGGAGGGAGGGAGAGAGGGAGGGAGGGAGGGAGGGAGGGAGGGAGGGAGAACAACAGGCAGTGATATGGGGACCATACAGATGTAGTGGGTGTGGCCAGTCTCACCTGGAGGCTGGCTCTAACATCACTGAGGTCACTACTTGCAGAGGTGAGCTGGGACTCCAGATTGCAGCGGACAGTCTTTGAATTCTGAAAGCATAATAGAGAATGTCTAGCCACCTCTGTGTGTGTTGTGTGTGTGTGTGTGTGTGTGTGTGTGTGTGTGTGTGTGTGTGTGTGTGTGTGTGTGTGTGTGTGTGTGTGTGTGTGCTGATCAGACCTCAGTCACATCAGACAGCTGTTTCTCAAGACAGGACACTTCATTCTGAAGACTGTCAATCATTGCCTCCTTCTCCTGTAGCAATCAACAATCATTTCTCATGAACAGGGGATCCACATATGTAACCTGAATATTTGGCCCCACAAGGGCAGCCCCCAGCAATTTAGCCCACAATACCCCCACCTGTATCTCTCTCTCCTTTGCTCTTATTTCTTCAACTGTGTGGGAGTCCTGGTGGATAGATGAGATGGGTGTGGCCTGCTGCTCTGCCTCTTCCAGCTGCTCCTGAAGGTAACAGATCTTCTCCTGAGCCTTTTGGAGCTCAGTCACCTTTTGCTGGAGGGAGGGATGGAGGGAGGGTGGGAGAGAAAGAGGGAGAGAGAGATTAAAGCTACCTGGTAGCACTGTTGAAATTGTTCAGACTCTGTCTTTCTTGCTACTTCTGACTCTTGAAGCTGGTAAGAGACAGAGGAGGTACGTAAATTGTTCAATTTCTCCCTTTTGTACATCTACCTTCTCAGTAAGAGCTGTCAACTCCTGTTTATCGTCTGCTGTGGTTGATGGCTAGAGAGAGGGGGAGGGGCTATCATAGTGGGAGGGCTACATCTAGTCATGGAGACCACCTCAGAACAGTGTCTCTTGGAGTGGGGTAGCTTCTCCAGTTCAGTGTGCAGACTCTGCAACTGTTCCTTGAGCAGAGTAGCCTCAGCCTTCATCTCGTTTCTCTC
>OZ019964.1:174520-257020 GCA_963970385.1 Theonella swinhoei
AGAGAGAGAGAGAGAGCTCTGGAGGGGGGCTACTTTCAAGGCTACTGCTACCCACATGCTGCTGTAGTTCTCTGTTCAAACTGCACACATCCTTATGATGTGTACAGAGACAGAAACTGGAGTTCATGGAGGCAGTGGCAGGGAGACCATCCTCTTCCTCCTCCCTCATCACCACAGCCTCATCATCTCCCACCGTCATGTGGTCACTTTCACTTGTTTCAAAGTGCTCTGTTTGTGTATGGACATCATGTGTGGTGGAGTCTGTGAGGAGAGTCTGTGAAGCCATGTCACTGGAGGTCTGGTGGAGAGAGAGAGGGAGGAGGGAGGGTGACGTGTGTGTGTGTGTGTGTGTGTGTGTGTGTGTGTGTGTGTGTGTGTGTGTGATGGTGTGTGTGTGTGTGTGTGTGTGTGTGTGTGTGTGTGTGTGTTGTGTGTGTGTGTGTGTGTGTGTGTGTGTGTGTGTGTGTGTGTGTGTGTGTGTGTGTGTGTGTGTGTGTGTGTGTGTGTGTGTGTGTGATGTGTGTGTGTGTGCGTCTTACTACATTATCCACTGTCTGTGTACTGGCCACACACGACACTCCACCCTCAGTCTGAACCTACAGGCCATGAACACCGTACATTCCAAGGATCTACTGTCTACCAATCAGTGTACCTGAACATCTGTCAGAGATGGGAGGTCCAACTGAGTCTCCATCTCCTGCCACACAGTCTGGTCCCCAGACCCAGTACTACCAGGAGTGTCCACCACAAATGTTGGACATCTGTGAAATGAACAGTCTCACACTCAGCTTCAATAATGGACAGTAATATTCTAGCTCTCTCTCTCTCCCTCTCCCTCCCTCTCTCCCTCCCTCCCTCCCTCTCCCTCTCCCTCTCCCTCTCCCCCCCCTCTCTCTCCCTCCCTCCCTCCCTGTCCCTCTCCCTCCCTCCCTCCCTCTCCCTCTCCCTCTCTATCCCTCCCTCCCTCCCTCCCTCTCCCTCTCCCACACACTGACCTGAACATGGTTCTCCGTCGTTCAAGGTCTCTGACATTGACAGTGGGAGGTGCAGTGTCCTCACTACCATATGTTAGGGGCTGCCTCTCGTACAATCTGCTCTGTAATGGCTCCCTCTCAAAGCCACTGGAGTTAAAGAATGACTGGAAGTTGTCTGTTGCCTCTGAGGGAGTGGAGAACTGGACATCCCTCTTGAGACGAGATACAGAACTGAGGGAGGGAGAGAGGGAGGGAGGGAGGAGGGAGGGAGGGAGGAAGGGAGTGAGGGAAGAAGGGAAGGAAGGAGGGATAGATCGGAGGGTGGGCAATATGCCTACACATATGTACTACATGCACCAACCGATGTACAATCTCTGGAGTGACTACAGGAGTAACAGAATGTCGCGGGTTTGATGATGGCTTAATGAGCAGGGGACTTCCCATTCCTCTGGCTAGAGTGGCAGGACAAATAGTCCTACGTCTGTTATACTGTGAGATGAAGGAAGACCAGTTAGGTAGATATTGAATTAGCCCCACACATACGTACCTTGTCTCCTGGCTTGGCGGAATATTCATCATTCTGAGACTTAGATTTGATGATGATCTGTTCCAAGGATCGAATGTGGGCCTCCAGTTCATCTTGTCTGCACTCCTTCTCGTCAATCTGCTCCATCAGCTACATAGAGTGGAATGGAACAGAGGCTGATAGAAACTGTAATCATCACACACACACACACACACACACACACACACACACACACACACACACACACACACACACCTCCTTTCTCATCTCCTCAGTCAAGGTAGACTCAGACTGCACATGAAGAACAGAACAACATTCTCACAAAGAATTCGTTCCTCCTGACTAAATTAACCCCTCTTCCCCTTCATGTCACATGAGGGAGGGGGGGACGTTAACCTAGTGAGATTGGCATGGCTTACATTACTGAGTTTGGAGCGGAGTACTTCATTCTCTTTCTCCAGTTGCTTCAACTTCTTCTTGAGAGCATCCTCTCCTCCCAGTACCTCGTTTACCATTGGCCTGTTCTTCACCTTCATCGCACAGATAGCAAACTACAGCGATGGAAGTGTATTCATACAAAACCACAACTGTTTGATACACCAAACTTGAAGAGTGTCCTGACTAGTGAGGCATAGGGTGTGACAAAAGGGGTGTGGCCATATGATTATAGGGGCACACCCTCCAAAAGAGTATAGGACTACATACGTTTAGAGTGAGTTCAGTCTCGTAGGACTCAGCAGGAGTAACGGCACAGATGATGGCAGTCTTAGCGTTGCCTCCCAGAGAAGGCTTCAGGATGTGAGTTAGCTTGGAGTCCCGATAGGGGACGTGGATACTGTGAGGGAGAGGGGAGGGAGAGAGGAGAGGGAAGGAGAGAGAAGGAGGTAGGAGAGAGGAGGGAGGAGGGAGAGAGAAGGAGGGCAGAGAGGAGGGGGGAAGGAGAGAGGAGGGAGAGATAACCCTTATATAGCCATACAATACTCACCTTGGGTTCCCTTCCGACAGTTTCGAAATAACTTGTTTCAATGTAAAGAGGCTCTTGTTGATGGCAATTCCCTCCTGTGCCCTCTTCCCAGCTGCTCCAGTGGCGTTCAGTCTCTCTGACCCAGCCAGATCCACCAGGTTCTAGCAGGAGGGATACCTCATGTGTGCCCCACAATGGGTCCTTTACCTCCTTACTAATGTTGCTACTTTGACTGTTCCGTCCCCGTTTTTGACACGACTCTCTACTGCAATGCTCAGTACTGCATGAGACCTGCTGCTCCTCTCGTTCATGTTGGTTTCTCCTGTTGTGCGGTTGACTGGAGAGATAGAGAGAGGGAGGGAGAGAAAGAGAAAGGGAGTTAGAGTGATGTGTGTGTGTGTGTGTGTGTGTGTGTGTGTGTGTGTGTGAGAGAGAGAGAGAGAGAGAGAGACCTACCATTCCCAACATAAATGACCCTAGTGACCTCCTCAATATTAGTCACTACATATTCCTTCAGACCATGCACTCGGACGTGATTCTGTGTGGACATGAACATTACATGCAGTGGAGGGAAGGGGAGTGGCTTGGGGACAGGCTTACATCTCTGTCTTCTCTGATCTTCAGATCAGTACATGTTGGGTCCAAGAGGTCACATATCCCCTGTAGCAACGTGACATAAACCACACCCCCTTATGACTATCATGTGATGATAGACACACCTCCTTGTAGATCTCAAGATAGGACACACGGACTATGAACTCCAGTTCCTCATGCTGATGACAGAAGTGATGTACATGTCACTCATTAATTGACACTAATTACAGGGAGCCCCCCATGTGTAGCCTTACATCTTCCACGTAGTCAAATATCTCCTGTATTGCCATGGGGATGACCCCCGGCTGATACTCCGTGCCTGTCATAGTGAAGGTCTTTCCACTGGAGGTCTGTCCATAGGCAAACACAGTCCCTACATAGAGAGTCGTAGAGACAGAGGGTAGGACTGAAATGGTTCCACTGTGTCCTAGGGGTCCTGATTAGGGGGGTTCCACTGTGTCCTAGGGGGCCCTGATTAGGGGTTCCACTGTGTCCTAGGGGGTCATTATTAGGGGGTTCCACTGTGTCCTAGGGGGTCCTGATTAGGGGGTTCCACTGTGTCCTAGGGGGTCCTGATTAGGGGGTTCAACTGTGTCCTCAGGGGGTCCTGATTAGCGGGTGCCACAGTGCTACTAGTCTCACCATTGAAGCCCTCCATCACAGAGTGTACAATGGGCCTAGTGATGGTAGTGTAGATCTGGTCTGTAGTGGATGCCTCTCCAAATACATGGTCTGTAAGGAGTCAGTTGGATACATCTGGTTGCAGTTAAAGGGTTAATATTAAAATGGACTCACCAAACTCAAAACCAGCGCTACCTGGAGTAGTTGGGACTATTGCGTTCTCTCCTTGAACGAGCCATTTCATCCCGTTCTTCTCTCTAGGAGAAGAACGTGCATGGTTAGCTGGGTGGGTAGGCTAGCAGAGAGACCTTCTCACCTTGCCAGAAGCGGACGCACTCTTATACCAACACGAATGCTGTCCATATTACCTGTCAGTGTGACGATGAGTCAAATTCGAATCTTGCTCGCCGTGCTTTGCTTTTCGCGCGCTTCGTATGATAGTCCAAGTTGACCAATCAAAATTCAAAACGTCATTACTGCTGTTTAACCACGCCCATGCCACGCCCCTCCAGTTATGGCTGTCAGACTCCGTGAAGGAGCACGTCTATTCTCCTCTATAGCGGCACTCCCAGCTCTGTGCACAGCTCACACAATTAGATATGATCACAAGAGACCTGTTCTAGTTGCTCGGACTACCCCTCCACCTCTCCACGTCGACAGAGCCTGCAAAGAGGCAAGGAATTGACTGTTTGCAGATGCAATATTAAAAGGCAGGCGTTTTATTGTGTACAGCATCCAACCCTGTCTCGTGCTAGAATACATCATCAATCTCTGAGGAAGTCATCAAATATAGCTGCAGGAGAAATATGGTAAACTTCAATTTATCTCCGAGTCCCCCATGAGGTGTATGGTGTACTGCAGGGTTGGTGATGAGGTCACCTACCATCGTGTGGCAGACGAGACACTGGACGAGCTCACAGAGTTCCTCGAAGACCTGGGAGAGAGGGGAATCACTCACCGAGACTTTGACACCTCACTTGCCGTACGTCAACATAACCCTGATATGTTGCAAAGTTTGGACACTGTACACTGCAATCAAACCCCTTGGAACACCTCGTTCAAACTGAGGGTGTGCTAAATCTATTTTAGCACGGACACCTGCAAATTTGTTGAGCCATGTTAAATCACCATCTAATGAGACTTCTGTCTGTTGCTTTCTAGAGTGGAGTGTTGACAGTTAGCCTTGGAGGTTAGTTCCCCATAGGCCAGGGAGACATCTTAAAGTAACCCCTCTCGCATCTCCTCTCAGGGGAGTTGGGGACATACGTCATCAACAAGCAGACTCCCAACAAGCAAATATGGCTGTCCTCCCCACTCAGGTAGGCCGAGGGCCCTACCTCCTTCCCTTCTAGGGCTCACCATATCCACTAACTGTCTTGTGTCTCTGATGTCGTGCAGTGGTCCGAAGCGGTATGATGTGGTGGGGGGTCAGTGGGTGTATGCACATGATGGGGTGGCCCTCCACGACCTACTGACAGAGGAGTTTACCAGTTTACTGGGGACAGAGGTTGACTTCACCACTCTCACTCACTATCACCTCGGACATCTCCTCAAATAGATCACATTATGTGATAACCACTGGACCTCTTCCATTGTCAGATCACATAAAATGCCATTCAGCTGGCCCCACCCCACACTTGTATGGTTACAAAACGAAGTCAGAAAATGCTAATAAGTAAAAGCTAGAACCTATCAAGCGCTATACTTACAGCTATACTGATATGGCATGCCATATAGTGCCTCACAGCTACCACTACCAGTGGAATGGTGGCTTTAACATGTTCTAGGCTATAACAACAATATTGGTTTCCTGACTTGAGTGGTACACTGCACATATTAATATATGTGTGTGAACAGCTTCAGTGAACAGTAACATAGTCCATCGACTCATTCATGTGATAAACAGTTATAATGTATAATGGGAACAAGTAATCGACTACATTAAAATATCAGCAACAGGGACAGAGACAAGTACAGACAGACAGACAACATGGAGGTAGAAACAGAACTCAACAGATTAAAAAGGCTAATATTTTCATGACAAATGACGACAGATATATAAGTAATGTGTCAGAGGAGATCACTGTCTGGGGAAGGCGTTCACAATGGGTCGTCGTAGGAAGACTTGATTCTTGCCGATTACCAGGGGAATCTCGCGGGTTGTGAAGTAGTTAACGAGATGAGACACACTGTCAAACTGGTGATCTCGAGACTTCACCTGGAGAATGGCATCGCATAAATCACTTAGTAGACCCCACCCCCTGACACTGGGGGACAGCTCACTATCTGAAGTGCCACATTTACCATCTAAAATCCCATCAGCTCACACTATTCAGGGCTACTCCATCCACTACTGTCTTGTGGCTTACCTTCCCAGTTCTGTCCATGAGCAGCAAGTGCTGAGGTCCGTCGGGAGAGAGACCAGTTAAGACAAACTGACCTGGCATCTTGCTGCTCTCCCGGACTAGGAACTCTCCCTCTGTCTCAACGAGAGCTTCGGCCTCTGTACGGCTTATACGGCCGTGGAAATATAGCTGCTGTTGTAACGGGGCCAGGGGATCTGGGGGTAGAGAATCTGTGTGTGTGTGTGTGTGTGTGTGTGTGTGTGTGTGTGTGTGTGTGTGTGTGTGTGTGTGTGTGTGTGTGTGTGTATGAAACGGCAGCTGTATCAGTTACAAGCAACAAATGTGTCAATTGAGGATGAAGTATGTGGATAAATAATGTGTGCCCTCACCTCTATTTCCAACAGCACCATCTGTCTCCTCCTCCCCCTCCCCCTCTCCCTCTCCCTCTCCTCCTTCCAGACCTATGTCTTGTCTCATAGCATATATCGTGTCATCAAATCTCGGAGTAAGGGGGTGGGGTTTGGGTGGTTTTACAGGACGGTGTACCGTTACATCACTTGAGACCACACCCCCTGGCGTTCCATTTGTGAGAGGAGGAGCTTTATCAAGTTCATCATATGCAGGAGTAGGCAGGTCTCTCCTCCCCCTTTCCACTCCACCGCCTGCTCCCTTACTGGCTGCTCCTCTAGTGAAGACAGGAGGGGAGCGAGTGGACCTGGTTGCTTCTACAGAGAGAGAGACAACAAGCTTCTAGCAATGGTCACTGGACAGAGGACAGTGCTAAATAGTGTAGCATAGCCAGGGTTAATGTGAGATGCTAGTTTGAATGGGGTTAAATTCAAATGAGGGTATAGTGTGGGAAGAGTTAATATAAACTAACTTATCACATCTTCAATATCGTCATATGTTCCTTCAACTGTTGGCCTCATTGGATGGGCAGGACCCTTTTGAAGGGGAGCATCTGGGTCATCGTAATCATTGGGGTTGCTATGACGATTTGGTTGGCCACGCCTCCTAGGGGGCAAATCCGTGGGCTTGTCATATACGGCATCAGGGGGCGGGGAAGGGGGGAGACGTTGCTTCCTCTGATGTGGGCGGGGTTTAGGAACTGGGGAGACAATCTCTTTATGTTGTGGCAATGGTGGGGTTCCATTGGAAATACCTGGAGTAAAGGGGTTAATACAGATACTCTGAGTCATGTGAGAACAAGCACACAATAATGTCACTGTATGTTCAGTCTCAGTCCCATGATGTCCCTCAGTCTCATTCCCAAGCTGCCCCGCCCACTAATTAGGTGTTTACTTGAGTTGCTGTAGATGTGATGTGGTTGGTGGAGAGGTGGGGTCAGGTCGATGTGCTCGGAGGTCAGGGGTGACGCTGAGGAGGGGGACTGCTTGATGGTCAGGAGGCGATTACTGTAGTGTTCATCTTCTAAAAAGGCTGAGGCTGAGGCTGAAGAGGGGGAGGGGGAGGGAGAGGGTGAGGAGAGAGGGAGAGGGAGTGGGAGTAGGGAGAGGGAGAGAGAGGGTGAGGAGAGAGGGTGAGGAGAGAGGGTGAGGGAGAGGGAGAGGGTGAGGGAGGGGGTGAGGAGAGAGGGTGAGGGTGAAGGTGTGAGGGGGTAAGAGGAGAGGGAGTGGGGAGATGAAGATAGTGAAGGTGAGAGGAAAGGGAGAGGGTAAGGGTGAGGGGACCAGGGGAGAGGGAGAGGGAGAGGGAGAGGGTGAGGGTGAGGTGTCAAGCCATTAGGGGATGCTAACCACCACTTACATGTGATCTCTCCAGGCTCAGAATAGACTCCAGTGTCTGTGGTATGAGGCCTGTGTTTGGTGATGGTGTCATAGGGATTATCCAGCCTGGGCCGTGACATGCCATTTGAGAGAGAAGGGAGCTCATCTTCCTGAACCTGTAGGAGAGAGGGGGGAGGAGGGGGGAGTGATGGTGGTGTGTGCAGAGATCAGTCAATAGAAATCTCCTTCCTTGGATAAAACCCTCATCAGGTACAGAGCTCCAGACGGGGCACTAGCTTACCTCTTACCTTGTATATTACTCCATTGCAATAAGGATGTGTTTCAAGACATAGTACTTACTACCTTCTCAATGTATACAACTAGCAGCAGGTGGTACGGCAGCAGGTGGTATGTAAGGCCAGCAGCCCTCCTAGTGGTCTATTTATTTGTGACGGGGACTGTAATGTCATACGTGCTTCTAATTTTGTGTGTGCACTCTCCCGCTCACAACAATGTGTAGCATTCCACCGGTAATAAGGATAAATTTGTTTCAATCTCTGATTCCTTGATCTGTGAACGATAAACTAGCAGCAGGTGGTAGGTAAGGCTAGCAGCAGGTGATGAGGATAACAGCAGGTGATGAGGATAGCAGCAGGTGATGAGGATAGCAGCAGGTGGTAGGTAAGGCTAGTAGCAGGTGTTATGTACACTACATGTAGTGATCTGCTCCAGTTAGCTAACTTACTGTGGGGAAGGCAGGCAGCTTGCTGTACATGCGAGGTCTGGCACCAGCGATCTCAGATAGGGGAGGCTGTGGAAGGAGGGAGAGAGGGGGGTTAGAGGTCTCTAATTAGGACACCCCAAAAGGACCCCTTAAGAGCAACGGCACCAATCAGGACACTTTACTAACAGGACACATTCTTCTCCCTCTAGTGTGTCCATGGCTGACACAACTCACTGGGTCAGGGGTCATTGAGGAGGGGAAGGGGGAGGGGATTGCATCGTTAGGGAACTCAGGAAGGTCAGAGTAGATACCAGCTCCAGGAGAAGGGCCGTAAGGAGATATCCCAGCTCCAGGAGAAGGGCCGTAAGGAGATATCCCAGTTCCAGGAGAAGGGCCGTAAGGAGACAGAGGGTGAGCACCTCCTTCCAGTTCACCTCCTCTCTGCTCTTCCTCTTCGTAAGTGTGCTCTGCCCACGAGTCTCCAGTACCAATACTGAATATTAGCAGAGGTCATGTGACTAAAAGTGCCAGATCACATGACTTCACGTGATTGTCATGTGACTGTCACGTGACAAGTGATGTCACAGTATATACCTGGTTCTGAGTTGCATGGGTTCAGGTTGAGGAGAGTTGAGGTACATCTTGTACCGGAGTTCAAAGGCCTGACCGACGGTCGTGAGGACGAACTGTGAGCAGTCCACACACTCAAACACATGACAGGCTGGAAGAAGGGGAGGGGTGGGAAGGAGTGTTACCTACAGCTGGTACTCCACACCACAATGCCACAGGCATCACAGGAATCTTGAGTGTCACACACACTACACACACATACACTACTAGATCTGTTCTTGTTCAATGTATTTCACGGCAGTTCTAATTAAAGCTAATTCTATTAAAGATTTGGAATAACATTCCAGGAAGCCTTAGGATGAGTCCAGGTATGGAGAGGGAAGGGTGGCTAGAGAGATGATGTCATCATTAGGTCATTTCATACCTCTTTCATGGATTGGGTCCTTAGCTACATAGCCAATAAAATCCAGTGTGGTCTGTAGGAGAGGGGGGAGAGGGGAGAGGGAGGGAGAGGGGAGAGGGAGGGAGAGGGGAGAGGGGGGAGAGGGGAGAGGGAGGGAGAGGGGAGAGGGGGGAGAGGGGAAAGGGAGGGAGAGGAGAGGGGGAGGAGAGGGGGAGGAGAGGGGGAGAGGAGAGGGAGGGAGAGGGGAGAGGGGAGAGGGGGAGAGGGGGAGGAGAGGGGAGGGGGAGGGAGGGAGGGAGTGTCTAGGACAATACAGAATCTGTACACAAGTGCCCATCTTAAAATTCTGGTATCCATTATAACTACCTAGCAGTTGGCTAACAGAGTCCACACTATTGGCTCCAAATGAACACAAACCCAATCAATCTTCCCTATATGGTGATTGGAGGGAAATGTTCCTCTCCATGTTAGCCAGGCAGCTGCATGTGGCTCTCATTCCACTGTACAGGCTGTGTCTATGAACACTGACTAGTTAGGAACTGGACCTAACGATGCCAACGTTGTGACAAGATCGTTCTCCCTTTCGAGGATGCACACACACACACACACACACACACACACACACACACACACACACACACACACACACACACACACACACACACACACACACACACACACACACACACACACACACACACACACACACACACACACACACACACACACACACACACACACACACACACACACACACACACACACACACACACACACACAGTATCATAGCACTAGCAATAATGCTGAGGGTCGTTTTCTTAAAAAACCTTCCTGCATATGTTATTGGAATTTTAAGAGCTTCAGACAACATTGAAGTTTGTACAAGGAGTGGAGTTTGTGTGTGCGAGAAAACATTTGCTGAATCACACACACACACACACACACACACACACACACACACACACACACACACACACACACACACACACACACACACACAACAAACTTCCATGTTGTCTGAAGCCCCGTCAAAGTTAACACAGACAAAGGTTGCCCCTTTCTACTCTGTGTGTCTGGTGTGTCTAGTGTAAGCACCATATGAGAGGTGGGTGGAGGGTGGTTACCACGGTAGTAAAGGCAAAACATGTACATGTATGGATATGACTTCTGTAGCTAGTATCTAGTAGTGGATGGGACATGTGAGAGTTTTCATGGACCGAAGGAGAGGGAGGGGTGAGAGGGAGAGGGAGCAGGTAGGGGGAGAATGGAGAGGGAGAGGGAGCAGGTAGGGGGAGAGAGGGAGAGGGAGAGGAGAGAGGGGACAAGGGTGGACATTACTTACCCCGTCTCCTCCAGATGCAAATGATATGGAGGGTAGGGAATGGTTCATGATCTCCTAAAGATAGAGACAAGATAGAGATATGTGTTACTACTGGTGGTATGTGGGGAGAGAGAGAGAGAGAGAGAGAGAGAGAGAGAGAGAGAGAGAGAGAGAGAGAGAGAGAGAGAGAGAGAGAGAGAGAGAGAGAGAGAGAGAGAGAGAGAGAGAGAGAGAGAGAGAGAGAGAGAGAGAGAGAGAGAGAGAGAGAGAGAGAGAGAGAGAGAGAGAGAGAGAGAGAGAGAGAAGAGAGAGAGAGAGAGAGAGAGAGAGAGAGAGAGAGAGAGAGAGAGAGAGAGAGAGAGAGAGAGAGAGAGAGAGAGAGAGACAGTAAGGACAGGGAGAAACATACCCTATTGCTGGTGGCATGACTGATCCTCACACTCTCTGCACTGACAGCAAGGTTCACCTCACCGGCCCATCGAGTATCCACGGCTGTGAAGAGGGGAGGGGGAGGGGAGGGAAGGGGAGAGGGAGGGAAGGTTTATATACAAGTATGAATATCTTGCCAACACATAGCTGTACATGGACAACACACACAACCCCTCCCTCTCCCCCCCCCTCCCCCCCTCCCCTTCTCCCCTCCCCTCCCCCCCTCCTGCTGTCTCCATATCCCCCCTCTCTTATCCCCTCCCTCTCCCCTCTCCCTCACCTCCTAAAAGTCTGTTTAGTTGTTTCGAAACCTGCAACACAATACAAGCACATTAGAACATGTACACACATACATACAGTGGAATGTCTGTACTCAGTACGTCATGTCTGTACTTCATGTCTGTACACTGACATATCTACAACATATCTACATGGCTAGACCTGGGGACTAGGCAACACACCAAGACAGCCACTTTAAAGAAAAATGAGCTGCTTCAGGTGAGATTAATCTGTATTCTTGACAGATGGAAGGTCTGTCTGAGTCAGTGTGGACCATTCTGCATGCCATATGTGTACATGTGACTAGTAATCAGAAGGTCCTGGGTTCGAATCCCAGCTGGATCCTGAGTTTCAGGATCTTTCATAATGACTTGGCTTGACGTTTGGTTGACAGTGTTTCCATCATTTAGGCTATTTGATTACTTCACATGTGTACATGGAATATGTTTTGGACTCAATTTCTACTTGTTTAGAGAGAGGAAATGAGTTGATGCTAAGTTTTGAAAACACAATTCCCACTCTAACTGTCTACCTTCTTCTTCTTGTGTTGGAGTTTACCACTCACTTCGGCCATTCTAATTATAGCCTCCCTGCAAGTGGCAAAAAGAATGTACAACTAACGAAGGAGTGACACCCCCACACACCCACTCTTCAAACACAGCAGTGCAGCCCTCATCACAGGAAATCACACAGAGCAGCAGAAAATGCAACACTAACGACATTTTCAGGGCTTCTGCAATAACTATAGGTGAATGCTCAGCATTGAGGGCGAGCGGAGCAAACCGACCTAGCCCTATGAATGCACTAAAATGCAGAACCCTCGGCACCACCGCATGATAAATACTACTAATGTGTATGCGCACTTTTTGCAGGAAAATGGCTGACCGTACATATTGCCTAGGCAGTGCTGGATCTCTGCAATGGAGCGGTTTCAGAGAAAACCCCACAAATTTTTTTACTTCTGTTGCCCGCTGAGTACTTGACAGTATTTTCAGGACGAACGGACGCTCCAGAGGTGAGATGTGACTTAACAGACACACACACACAGACCCAACTACTGTAATCCTCCTGCGCACGCACTCCGGGGGTTAATATATGCTCCACTTAGTGTGAGGAAACTCTGGGTCCTAAGGAGTACACAGTTTATATGTAGGGGACAGTCGATGGGTCATAATCCCTACCAGATGAACAACCAGCTGGGCTCACTCTGCTTGCCCAGTTAAAGAATTAGTGGTCTTTCTAATCTCAGAATATTTGTGCGGTAGGCGTGAGGAAGGCATGTCATCTGGCAGTGCAGAATTCCCAAAATGCCCTTTTACTTTCAATTCAGAAAGAGGAGAGAGGGAGGGACTCACTTGGTGACCTGTGTCCTCATGTTGTACTGGAGAGTCCGCATCGACTGGCACACCTCGATACACCCGAGGTACTGAGGGGGGAGGGAGAGGGAGAGGGAGAGGGAGAGGGAGAGGGAGAGAGGGAGAGGGAGAGGGTGGGAGAGGGAGAGAGGGAGACAGAGAGGGAGACAGAGAGGGAGAGGGAGAGGGAGGGAGAGGGAGAGAGACGGTGAGAGGAAAAGAGGGAGACAGAGAGGGAGAGGGATCGAGAGAGAGTTGAACACAGTAAGAGCCCTGAAATAGTCAGTACAGACTCTCTATGTAGGGATGGACCAACACTCATTAACATACAAATGGCTTCTAATCCACAAATGTTGGAGTCATTAGACACTTAACATGTCCAGTGAAGCAATGGAGTGGGGACTACCACACCCCAAGTGTACACACTGACTTTGGCAGTTTCCAAACAAACATGCTAGGGACATGTCCGGAGGGGAACCCGTGAAGCTGAGGGGAGTGTGGCCTATTATGAGGTTAGGTGCTGGTGAGGTGTAGGTCTTCCATCAACACACTGACAATGGCTGCTGTTGTCACTAAGCACCGAGGGTTCACTGATAAGGTCACTAGGTAGGACAGTGCAAACGCTGGCAGCTAGCTACATACTGGAGTAGTTGATGTTGCCATAGTACCACCTTCGTGTTCTGTACTAGCTATCATGTAGAGAACAATGCTGATTAGTTCGTTAAGGTAGGGGCTATCATATGGTCCGTATGCTATACAACAAAGTGGGATAGTGCAACGTGTCACTTCTGCTAGTTCCGCATTGTCGTGCATAGTCTACTAGACGTACTTCTGAGTAGAGATTGTCGAAGATTGTCACTAGTGCAGTGCTCAGTCTTGGCATGTACACAAGGCGAATTCATTATACTGACGGCATACATGTACCAGAGACGGATACAGAGCGGTGTACGGGCCAACTTCACACTCGGTCACTAACTAGCTAGAGCACTGCGTGATACACACAATGGACGGCTAGTTACGGTACAGTACACTATGTGCGAGGCCTACCGAAACTCTATAGTTGATTGACGACGGGCCGCACAACTCCCGATCTTCGTGCAGCCATCCCGTGGTGGGCTTGCGCAGGAAGGTCCCAGTACTGGACCAGTCTCCCATACCGCCCTCCTCTCTACGTGTCCTCGGCATCTGTCACAGGGTAGCTAGCTTGCTTTGTCAAACACACAAAGCTTTTGCCTTTTAGTTTCCTTTCGCTGATTTAGTAACCACACCCACTAACGCACTAATTGAACGCAGTTAGACATCGCGCATGCGTATTACGAAAAAGTGTGTTTGTATGAATTATGCAGCTGTAAGTGGTCCATTGGATGGCACACTGATCGGTGGGAGGGTGGGAGAGTGGGGGAAGGGGAGGGAGTGAGATTGTGAGGTAGGGAGATGGCAGGAAGGGAGGAAGTCATTGCTACAGTGGGTCACCAGCTTGGACTGCACAGCAGAACTATACGTGTGTAAGAAATTAAAAACAGAATCATAATCAGTGGAGTAGGAAGAAAAAAATATTGGGGGGGGGGGGGGCAATTTCTCACTCTTACTGTCTACTGGATTGCATATGCTTACAAGTAGCTGGGTAATTATTGGGTGGGCCAGGGCCCCCTGGCCCCCCTGTTCCTGATAATTAATGTATCTAACATAAAGAAGCTATCAGCCTTTATTAGCACTAACCTTGCTCCCTACACATGCAATATGAACTGGTACCACGAACCTCTGTTGCTGAGTGTGAGGGATGGCAAGTGGTGATGCTGTGGAAGGTTTGAGTTGTTGGTCAGTTAGAAGATGTTTTAGAAGATCAGCTGGATGTCTACTGGAGGAAAGAGGAGACGCTGTGATTAGTAGGTAATATGCTTGGGACTCATCTAGTTACCTCTTCCTACTGACATCCAGTTCCATGATTCTGGGCATGGTGGGCGGAGCTTGAAACATGAGAGGACTGAATGGACCCTCCAGTTGAGTGGGTGGTCGTGAGTGCTCCACGTGCCACTCCCCCTCCCCTTCTCTCCTACTGCCCCGCTCCTTCTCCCGTGCTCCTCTGTCCCTACCAGGACGAGGAGGAGGGAGTGGTGTTCCCTGGCAGCTCACCCTCTCAGACTCTGGGAAGAGGAACAGCACACCACAAGTACTGTAGTATACAACCACACACTATAACTGTAGCAGGTGCATCTCCATGTTGCTACCAGTACATGGACAGGGTTGCTAACACCACAGAGTCATTGGTGGCTTAGTCACTGAAGAGTCGCTACAGTGATACCTGACTAGTAATGGTTACATGTAGAGAGGATCTACTGTATGTGGTATACCTTCTACGGCTCTTTCTCCTCTGCGTGTACCTTGCCTTGAGGCCACCAGACGGCTCACCAGTCTCATGCCTGGATGACATCCCCCCTCCATACCCACCCCCGAATCTCTCTCTCCCACGCCAGAGCTAGTTCTGGTCCGAGAGTGCCTGTATGGAGCCGGTGTACGAATAGGGACGGGGCGAGGAAGGGGTGTGATCAAATCTTGATGTTTAGTAGACTTAGCCCTGCAGCTGCCATAGATCGGCTTTATCAACAGCATCTTCATCTCTTCCTCCACCTCTCCTAGCTGGGTTGTCAAGGTGTACGCTAAAGAACTTCTTTTCTCACGAAGTTGGTCCATGTTCCACTCAAACCTGAACTGCTTTTGTTCCTCCCATGATTTGATCTTGTTGACAACTCTACCTGCCACTTGGCCGTCGAGGAATTCTCTCTGCACATCACACACCAATTTCTCTGCCAGGCGTTTCTCCTGTTGACGTTTCCCAATGTGTGCTAGTCGCTGTGCGGGTATCTGAAGGTATTCGTCCATCTTCTTGTTCACTTTCTGGTACACCATTGGAGAGAGCTGTTCTGATTTGACGGCTGCCTGTAGCTGTCTTGTATTGTGGTCATAGTCGAGTCGCGTGAACATGGCCAGTGTGCTCCCGGGCTCGTTAGTGGTGGGTGTGGCCATGCTGTGTCTGAGGCTGGCTATCTCCATCCTCAGTGTCTCAACCTTGTTAGAGAGGTTAGCAATTGTCTCCTGAGGCACAAAGGAGAAACTGATCACTTACATCCATGCTAGTCAATCACACACGCTAACCTTGCTCTCTTGGAGTTCTATTTTATGGGTGTCCTCAGTTTGTCTCAGTTTTTTCTTTAACTGTGCCTGGGCCAACTTTAAATTTCTTATTTCTATGACCTCCTCTCCATCTCCTTCTGATGCCCCTCCTCCTGCCAGTAGCTTGCTGAAACTCTCCTGTAGCGTTACCTGATGTTACAGCAAACGAAAGTTTACATCACAACAAGCACCATCTGAAAGTGGTGGTCATATGTACCTCCATCTGGTGGAGCATGAGGGAGAGGCTGAACCTCATCTGGGTCACCTGACCCTGGACATCCTGGTCCCGCTCCATGGTTGCCCCTGTAATTAGAGCAGTAATAGTGTCAAGATTGACACACACACACACACACAGAGGAGAGAGAGAGAGAGAGGTGTGGGGGGTGTTGGAGTCACCTTCAATACTGCGAAGGTCCTCCACTTCATTCTCAAACCTCTCATCGTCACACAACATGTCCACCACGCCATCCCTGAACTTCATCACCAAATCATACGCCTTGTTCCACTCGGACACAATTGGATGGTCGTGGGTTAATGGTGCCTGCGGTGAGTGATGAGAGAGACGAGACTGTGCTAGCATGTGTAGTGCATTTTGTGGCTGGGCAGCAGGGAACTCTTGCAGAGGAGAGCCAAGATAGTGGTCGTGGCTGGCAGGGGAATGATCTAGAGAAGTTGGGAAACCACCAGGAAATTGGATCTGTTGAGACCCCTCTGAGAATGGAGTGCCCCCAGGGAAGTGGGATTGTATAGACTGAGGTGTTCCGCCAGGGAAGGCCTGGGGGTGGAGTTGGAGGGCAGATGGCTCACAGCTGTACAGGACTTCGTCCATGGGGACTATGGGGACTGGAGGGGAGGTGGGGCCAGAGAGGTGCTGTTCTGACCACTGTGCACTTTTGTTGACCAACTGCAGTAGGTTAGATGGCATATCAGAGCCTGCTCCCTCTAGTCTGGTTGCTAAGGCTCCCATTTCCCTCTGCAGTTGGACAATGTGTGTCTGCTGCTCAGCCTCTCTAGTGGCAGCGTCTGCCAGCTGAGCCTCCAGTGATAACTTTCTCTCTCTCTCACCATTGACACTCATTTCAAGATTATCAATCTGCTTCTGTAGTTTACTGCACATGTCTGAGTGTCTGTTCTCAGCCTCTGTCAACTGGATCTTTAGTCCAGTGATTGTCTTGCGAGACTTGCTCTTCACATCATCAACCTCTTCTTTAAGCTTCTTCTCACGCTGTTGATATTCGAGTTTGAGTTTTTCAACAGTACTCTTGGAGGCCAAACCACCATCTTGTTCATCCATCTCTGGCTCTCCAGTTCCAAAATCCACCTCCTCCCCTCCCTCGTACTGTCCCTCTTCTTCTCCCTCCCCTCCAGTGTCACTGAAGATGTCATCTTCCATCAAGCTCTTCATCTGCTCCTCATACCGACTTCTCATCTCCTCAATCTCTGACTCGTGCTCAGCAACCAATGCTTCTTTCTCTATCTGAAATTTAGCATCCATTTCATCCTTTAGCCTTTCCAGAGCCTCCTTCTCTCTCTCCAGTGCAGCTTGTAGCTCTTGAACCTGGCTGTCATCAACTTTCACAACTTCTTTTACATCTTCTTTCTTTGCAAGTAGACGTAGTCTGTCTTGTCTCTCTCTCTCAAAGTCCCCCTGGGCCTTCTGTGCTGCTTCCTTGGCCTTGGCCAATTCCAACTGAAGTTCAGCATTTGTCTTCTGTAACTGGTCCACTTGAGCAGCTGTCTTTCTCAGTCTTTCACACTCAGTTGTCTTGGAGTCAATCTGTTTCTGTAACCTGCCACTCTTCTCCTTGCTCCCCTCTAGTTCTCCCTGCACTCCTTGGAGCTGGGTGCGGAGGGACTCCACCTCTTCTTGTGCCTTTAGGAGCGCCTTCTCCATCTTTTTCCGGCCCTTCTTTGTGTCCGGGAAGGCCTTCACGACGGAAAAAAGCTGGCCCATGTCTTTCTTAATCTCCAGCAGACGGTCGCCTGCGGCTTGAGCTGTTTTGAGCGCGCTCTCGAGCCCTGCCGTCGCTTCGTCAAAGTCAATCTCCTCGGATGCCAGTTCTTCCAGCAGCTGAGTGGTATTGCCGGCCTGGGTTTCCTGGAAGAATTCATGTATGGACTGCAGTAGTCTCTCTCTGCCTTCTGCAGCCTCTTCGTGTCCCAGCAGGAGAACGGTTACGTGTTGTTGGTACTTTGTGCGAAGTCGGACGTCAGTTAAAAGCTTATAGAGCTCTTCGGGGCTCTTGACGGCGTGTAGATCTACTTCCTTTGTACTTTGTTTCTCTTCCTCGTCTTCAATTTTAGGTCCCTGGTATTCTGTCAAGGTGTAATCGATTCGTTCTTGAATTTTCACCAGCTCCAAACGCGTTTCTTCTTTTTTGCGTCTGACTTTGGACTCGCTCGCCGCCAGAATGGCTTGCTCTGCGGGATCAAGACAGGAACTGGAGGAGCGGCCGAGGAAAGGATCACTTCCAATACTTTGAAGTTTGACTGGGCTCATAGGGCGGGATGATCGTAAGTTTACTGACGGAATGTTAGTCACAGGCACCTTCTTCCCCCTACTAGCCATCGTCGAAGCGTCTAATTCTTGTGCTCTGTCTCTGGAGGGACGCTGGATCTTTGCACGACTGTCATGTATTTGTCAGTTCGAGCGTTGCCATAGAAGCCGATAAATCCCGCCCCTTAATTTTTCACATATTAGGGAAAATCCCATAGCATAGGTATTGCGCCACACTCTGACACAGACCAGGTATTGTGTTCCTGTTGTGCAATACTGCACGAGACACGCCGAATCGTATAAAACCGAGAAGCCAGCATTCGTTGTTCATTCGAGCGCCGGCTTTGCCGCTCAAATAATCCATCTCGTTTTAATAGTGGAACTTCAAGAAGTCCAACTCTCTCCCTTTCTCCATTCCTGTGTTATGAACGCAGAAGCAGCAGCAGAACAAGAAGAAAGTACTCCTCCAATTCCAGAAACTAGTAATATACAACCTAACGTAAGCAAACCTCCAGTTACCAAGATTTCAGTCCGTAGTGTCCCTAAGAGCGAACCTCGAGCACAATGCAAGTTTTTTCTCAGTAAACGAGGCTGTACATACGGCTCTGACTGTAAGTTTCTACACCAACTGGCCCCTGACTCCCTGTCATCCCCGCCACCACCTGAGTCGAGGGATGTGGGTGTGAAAGAGACATCAATCAAGCCTCGCAAGTCGAGGCCACCTGTCTGCCGCCACTACCTCTCCTCCCGATCAGGGTGCAAGTATGGGGAGAAGTGTCGTTACCGTCACCCAGCCAGATCAGATGGAGACAAGAGACAAGAAAGGAGAGCAGAAGAAAGTGAAAAAGAGAACGAGACAGTGAGTGATGTCTTGACTTCAGGGGAATTGTCAGGGGTTCTGTGTCTGTCCAACTTCCCTGGACTGGGATCAGCAGTAGCAGGTGAGACCATGCCCTGTCAAGACTTTAGGAATGTACTGCTCATTGTTCATGTTGTACAGGGAACACTAGGCCAGTGGAGCAGCCTCCTGTCACCTCCTCACACACTACACACCCGTCATATCCTCACAAACCTCACACAAAGAGACATGCTCCCACGGATCTCTCGCTGGGTTCGTTCATGACCACACCCTCTGTGGTGGCCAGACCACACCCACCAGTGAGCCGACCACAACGGAACAAAAACAAGACCAATGCAGAACTGAGACAGACCGAGTTGGAACAGCTGGAAACGCGTTTCCAAGGCAATCACCATCTAGTAGAGAAAGGAAGGGAGAGGTGTGTCTACTTGCTGACCTTTGCACCGACTGACCCTGACTGGGTAGGTCATCTGCCACTGTCTGCTATCCCATAGTCCATTGACATTGTTACAATTTTTCAGAATTTCTCGTTTAAGACGATTGAACTTGAAGTGACCTTTCCTCATAGCTACCCCACTCAACCCCTCACTGTTAATCTCCCTGACGACCAGGGGCTACACTCTGCTTATGTTACCCACGGCAACCAGGCGATATCTCATTACCTGGCAACAGCCTCTAAGGGCCCCGGGGAGCTCATGTTTCGACCATTCCTCCGCTGGTTGGACAAGACCATCACCAGCGTCTTTAAACATGCTGCAAAGCAAGTATGTTGAGTCCACTACTGTCTTTACTTACATAATCTATGAGACTGCCTCATTACTACATATATAGCAGGGTTTCTTTTAGGGGGGAGCGAGAGGGGGATTTGCCCCCTTAAAATAAAAGTTTTGCCCCCCCTTAAGTCAAATAGACCTTCCTCATATACAGCCACACATGTTTTCATGTTACCCCCAAGATTTCTCGTATATGCAGTTTGCCCCCCCTTGTCACTTTTCTGAAATAAACCCTGTATAGAGGGGAGCCCCTATCATTAGGATCCTTAATGAGGACACCTTATAGTCCTTGCTGCCCTAATACTAGTCAGAAGACTTCCTGTCTCATGGCTTTAGGTTGTGGCTACAGAGCTATTTAGTGGTAGTGGTCCTGATGATGAAACCACGCCCACTGAAGACCACACCCCCTACACTAGTGAGGATGAAGAAGGAAGTGAACCGAGGGACTCCTCAGATGATGGCCAATTGGACGAAGGGTCTGAGGTACAGCAGGTGCCATCGCTTCTGTCGACAGAGAAACGAGGAACAGAGTTGAGACTGAATGGGTTGGTGATGAGTGATAGTGTGGGGGTGGGAAGGTGTGCCAGTGTGAGGGTGACACTGCAGTGCACTCGATGTCGAGGACAGCGAGACGAGACCATTAGAGCTGAAAGGTTTGTGTACATTGGAACACGTATACACTCCATTTAACACTCACCCCACCCCTTCTCCCCAGCCCTGCCTCTCAGCTGTGTTCCCAGTGTCAGCACTGCTTCTCCTTCTCGTACCGTCCGGCCATGTTCCACTCCACTTCTCCTACCCTTGGCTTCCTTGACCTTCATGGGTGAGAGCACACACACACACACACACACACACACACACACACACACACACACACACACCTCACTTGTATCTGCTGTCAATAACCTTCCCTCACAGCTGTGTGCCTGTGGATCTCATTCTGATGAAGTGTGAGACCACATTGAGCTGTCTGGAATGCGGACGTGACAACATGACATCAGGACTCAACTATGGCGAGCATCGAGACGTCTGGTGCAAGCGCTGTCACTCGAAGTTATCAGTGTACATCGAGCAGTGTCGGTTCATCCAGCACCAACCAGGAGCCACCCTCCTCCCCACCTCAGCTCCCTCGTCAAAGAAGTCGGCAAAGAAAAGAGAGGCCATCATTCAAATTGGCAAGCCCCTGCCAGAATTTGGAACTTGTGATCATTACAAGAAGAGTCACCGCTGGCTCAGGTGAGAGAGCCAACAGCAATAACAGGACACTCAATAAATCAGGACAATGTCTTCTGTCCTGATTAGCTAAGTCATACTGCTATACAGCTGTATCCCATACTGCTATACGGCTGTATCTCATACTGCTGTACACAGGTTCCCATGTTGTGGTAAGCCCTATCCATGTGACACATGTCATGACCTGGCCGAGGATCACGTGATGGAGAGGGCTAATCGGATGATCTGTGGCTTCTGCTCTCGTGAACAGACTTACACAAGCACTCAGCCATGTGGAGGGTGTGGAACGGAGCTGGTAGGAGGGAGAGCCGGGGCCTTCTGGGAGGGTGGAAAGGGCTGCCGTAACAAGACCAAAATGAGCAGGTAGACCCACCAACATATCAGTGAGTTAGGACACGTGTGACTGTATAATTTTATATGCTCTCTGCAGGAATGACATCCACAAGTATACCAATTCTGTGCAGAAGACACACTGTAAGAAGCAGGAGAGGGTCGGGAAGCAAGCTACAACTTCTAGAACTAACTCTTGAGAAATCCTGTTATGTAACATGTGTGGTTTATAAATGACTGTTTGCAATACTGAAAATAAACACACACGTACACGCGCACACACGCACACGCGTGCGCACACACACACACTGCTGCTGCTACTATCTAGAGGTTAAGTCCCAGGAGGGATTGTGTCCAAGGCTGACAGTGAGGTCTCTGAGAGTCTCAGTCTCACTCCAGTCCACTCCACTCCCCACAATCATGCTCTGATATGAGATTGGTACCACATCAAACACAGACAGACATACCTCTCATAGCACATGTCAGGCAACCTCACCTGTAGACAGCCTTGTAATAACTTGCACTCTGCACTCTTTAATTGCAGTGCCGCCTTCAATCTGTGTAGTAAGTGAGATGAGGAGAGAGAGAGGGAATGTGTGTGTGTGTGTGTGTGTGTGTGTGTGTGTGTGTGTGAGTGTGTGTGAGTGTGTGTGTGACCTAGCAGTGTCAGGACTCGAGGTGTCCGCTGCAACTGGCTCCTCCTCCAGTTCCTGCAGGTATTAATCACACATCCAACATCAGTTAGTGGGGACACAACAGTGAGCGATGCTCTGCCCCAGGAGGACGATCTTCTCAGGATTAAGGGTACAGATCACTTAGGGCTGACCTTAATCTGTGCCACGAGTTTCCTGCAGTGGGTCTGGCTTTCTGCCCTCTCTCTCTGTATTCTCACCCCCTCCTTCTCTCCCTCCCCTATCTCCCCACAAATCTTCTCCACTTCCAAACTCACACCACTATGTTCCATCACCATTGCCCTGAGTGCTCTGTGACATCACAATTGGTCACATGATACAGTAGCAAGAAATTATGCAATATGATGTAACAGTCACATGACCTACTTCTCCTCCGTTGAAGGATGAGCATTCTGGAACAAGTGTTCAGTCAACACTACACTACTCTGCAACCTAGTGGTGGTGTGTAAAACTTTCACAACACACAGTGCCAACCCTACTGGATAGGTGCACTAAACATTCCTGTCACTGACACTCTGACAGCTGTATGGCACATGCTCTTACCTCTGTAAGAGCTGCTCATCTTGAGAGAGGCGTGCTCTCAGTGTGGTGACCTCTCTCTCCAGTTCACACACCCTGTGGTTGACACATGCACACACACACACACACACACACACACACACACACACACACACACCCCTCTACCAGCAGCTTACACTATGTGTACACTCCATTGGATGCATGTACTACACAACTCCTCTAACAGTGGGTGTGTGGTAAGTGTACCTCTCATGCTGGTCATCTTGGCTGAAGCTGGCCTCTGTCAGTGGCTCAGCAGACAACATCCTACCTACAGGTACGTACAATAAGGCGATGTTGGATCATGGAGGAGGAGGCTAAATACTACTGATGTGTGTGTGCGTGTGTGTGTGGGGGGGGGAAATATGCTTACGTAGCTCCAGTTCTATCAGACATGATCTCTTCTCTTGTAACAAACGTTTTTTCTCCCTAAAATACATGAATTAAAACAGGAAGTATGCAACACATGCAAGCATGCAAATCTAGTGACTATCAGCTACAAACAACACTTACTTCACAAGCGAAGGGATGTCTGTGAGTGTTGTTTCCGTGTCTTCCAGTAACGATAAAGTCTCCTTAGACTGTAGAGCTGCTCTCAATAGCTCTTTAGCGGACTTGCGAACGCCCAGAAGAACATCCGAGCTGGATTCTCCTGCACACTCTTCTACGTCCGCCATCTTTACCGCCTTGCGCATGCGTATTTGGAGCAATGTATCATGAGGTCATATCCAACCAATCAGATCGAAGAACGTCTTATTTAAAATTCCAATTGCGCGCGTGTTTGGCGAAAAGGCGCTGATCGATCTAAGGGAGAAGGCCTAAACTGTTGTCTCTAGAATATGTCTGGCATAAAGAGCATCTATTATTCCGACAAGTACTATGACGAGACATACGAGTATAGGTAAGTTGGTTTAGTAGCTTCACCTCTTGAAAACTGATTCACGTTACGTTCTCTCCTCTAGGCATGTAATGTTACCGAAAGACATAGCGAAGCACGTACCCAAAGGGAAGCTGATGACCGAGACGGAGTGGCGCGGTCTCGGGGTCCAGCAGAGTCAAGGCTGGATCCACTACATGTTCCACGCCCCGGAGCCGCACATTCTCCTCTTCAGACGGCCTATCACTGATCAGGATGCCGCCAAAAGAGCGCTTCTTATGTGCAAGTGACAATGTTCTCCAGACTTCGCTCATTACCTGTGTTTCCTTGTGCTGAAATGTTGGTGCATCACACGTCAGGGACCTGCCGCTGTTGCATTACTGGTGCCTCCTCCCTCAGCTTGTGTCAGAGTTTGTGTATGTACGTCTTTTTGTGCTCTATTTCATGTACTGTACACTGCTACCCCGCTAGAAATAACTTCACTGTATTATTTGGTTCAGTGGATGTGTATAGTCGATCTACAAGCAAAACACCATTGTGATGGGCTAAGTGAACCGCCTTACACACTCAGACTACTAATCATGCATGGCTACGTATGCAGTAAAACAAACATCCTCTGGTCCCTGAGCTGCTAGTGAGCATACGTACCAGCCCAACAACAGTGTGGGTAGGGATCAAATAGGGGATGTGGATAATTACTAGAGTAAGGAGGTAATGGATTTGTAGGAGCAATGTCTGGCCTTCTAGGAGCCCCAAATGAAGCCCTGGCCAGTGGTGTATTGTAGCATGTGGCAATCTCATGCTTTTCACAACCAAACTGTCGTGCATGTGGTATACAAGTCAGTCACATACCTCAGCTCACTCGCTATACTCTATACCTCAGCAGTGTAAATAACAGTGACTTGCACCTTGCCATGTAACATACGTAAATACATTGAAAATAAAACTACGTAGTGTCTAGCTGCTGTCTTTGGGTGCCTGCTGTTCTGGCATGGAGCGGATGATGTCAGAATCTCCTGGGTCCACAATACTGAGGGTGCTGACTCTGAAGTACTTGCCACATGCTGTCCCGAGGTCGACATTGTCTCCTGAATAGTAGTGGACTCCAGTCTTGGCTAGCATGGCATAGTACTCCACCTCACTCTTCCTGGAGAAGACAAAGTAAAGAAAAGTAAAAACAATTCCTGCACACCCTGGGCAGTGAGGTGTCCTGAATAGGAGACAGCTTTTCGGAGGCAGAAAGGGTTGGCTAGTTTGCTGCCTTTGTGCTGACTGATGTTGTCATGACTAACCTCAGTGGAGGAGCGTTGTTGGCCAAGATGATCAACTTGGCCTTCCCCAGTCGAAGGGACTTAAGGGTGGAGCGGTAGCCAAGAGTGTACTTCCCACTCTTCATCACCAGAGCTAATCTCGTGTTGATACTCTCAATAGCCTTTTTCTGTGGAAATGTAGGGTGTATTCCTGGCTGGTATAAGCACTAAAACTACTCAACCAGACACGAAAACACTGCACACACACACACACACACACACACACACACACTAGCATTTGGTTGTACGCTAGCCATAACACACCCAGCTCGACAAGAACCTGACTCACCGACTTCGGAGGCATGGTGATTACGCCAGAGGATGATGAGAGAATATACAATACTGAATCACCACAGACTTCGTGTTTTGATACCCGTGCTTTACCCTTCTTGTGCCTCGACACGTGCTTTAAAAGGAAAGTACAACTACGCATGCGTGATACTTGACCTTTGCCCTCCACATGACACAGACGAGGACAAGATGGGTAAGTCGGCCATTTGTTGAGTAGTCATATCAAGGGATGTCTCTATCTCCTTCCCCTTAGCACTACCATCTGGCTACTCGTGTGTTTGCGCGGTTGCCCTATCCGTGCTAACGTTCGCATCAATGCAAGTATTCCGTGAAGAACTGGCCGCGGAAAGAAGTTCAACCATTCTGGGTGGATTCATTGGATCCCTATTCTTCATGTTCCTCCTCACTGTAAGCCCCTTTACTACATTAGCCTCGGAACACTATTCTAATTGAAGCCCTCCATAAAACCCACAGGCTGTTGGAAATGGGTTTGGTATTCTGTTTGGGAAAGGATACCAAGTGAAGATCATCCCTGAAGGTGAGGGAGATATGGAATAGCCACTTTTGTACCATTTAGTTGTGTATTGTACTTCAGTGGTGGGGTGTCTACTGCTGTCAATGTTCGTGGCCGCTCTAGTGCATCGAGTTTCTGCCACTACATGGTGAGAAGTCCTCTATGTGTGATGAAGAATGTTCTACCTTGTACCCCCCCTCTCTCTCTCTCTCTCTCTCTCTCTCTCTTCATCCTTATCCCTACAGTGTCATCTTTTCTCTGCTGGCCCTCTACTTCATGAATCGTATTTCACAGTCAGCTTATTCCACAGTATCTCCAACAACCATGACCCCTTCTGTTCAAAAGACCCCCCAGGGGGCTACGCCAAAATCTCCCCGGGGGAAAAGACATGCCAAGGGAACATAATATAGGCCCAATTATTGAGTTGGATACTATTTTATAACTGAATCATCATTATTAATAAACCAAGTATCTGGTCATGTGTATGTACATGGCAGATCGAGCTAAAACAATTGAGCTATTACTGTAATGAGCTTAGCATGGGTTGGGGAAGGCAGTGCCAATTTTAAAATCCAGTGTACAGAAACAATGAAATGACGTTCTACACAAAAGGCTAATTTTACACACTAACATTGACATTGGTTATGTGTGTGGTATTGTGGAGATATTTGATCCACAGGGGAGCTCAGGTCATGGACGTGACATGGGGTACTTTGAATCCCACGTGTTGGAACCCCGATGGGCCAATTGGACCGGTCAGTTCTCCACTTCTCCTGTCTTTGACTCTCCGTCCCTGTCTCCTCTGGTCCACATGTCCCAGCATGTCGAGGGGCACGTGGGAGGTTGGTGCCTCGTCGTAACCAAGGTAACTGCTCACATAGTTGAGGTTCATCTCGTCATTGATACGAGTTCCGTTCCGTCTCAAATTTCGATGCTCGGAACTTCGACTGCTACTGACACTGCTGAGGGTCTGTGTTCGCTCCTGATAACTGGCTACCTTCCTCTTAAGGGCCGGATCCTCTCGACACAACAGTACACTGCGTATGTGGCTGTTGGCCCAGCCATTAGCAAGGAGGAAGTAGCTTGCATTCAGCACTGCATGGATTGCTGTGATAAGTAGGAGATAGGTAGTGTTGAGATGGTATTTGTGACTGTGTGAGGCTGAGTTGGCTGTGATGTAATGACATATGATGGTCCCTGTGTAGAGGATGGCGTTGAGTTGGTTAGACACAATTCTGGAGTGAACTGGTGGCTCCAGGTCGTAGTCACTACAACAGAGGATGGTGACTGCTAATATGGTCAGCAGGAGTGTGAGGACCATGGCTACCCCAGAGAGGAACGTGAAGTACGTGGGAAATATGTCTGCTTCCAACCAGCACCTGCAGTGGGAAGAGCATTCATCAATACATAGAGCTGGTCTGCCAGTATTAGTCTGCCTGCATTTGTCCTCCTCTATACCATGACTTGTGGGCTCTCGTGCATTACTATGTGACACTGTATTAGCTGTTGTTGTGTCTTACAAGTGTGGATCATCAGTGAAACCTTCGTATCTTGGAATTCCAATGGCTCCCACCACCACACCAGGCAGTACTGAAGTGCCAAAGAACACATTTTGTCATTGAATTGTTACCTGAATGCAGCTGACTTACTCCAACAGACTATAGCCACAGGTGCCAGCAGCCAGTAGTGTTCAAACCACATTCTCCTGAAGACCTTTAACACAGCCATGATGGGATAGACTGCAAGCCATGACAGAGCCACTAGTAGGGTGTAGTGCTGGAGAACTCCAAGAGAGTAGCAGAGCTGTTGAGGGCTGTGAGGATGGTAGGAGGCAGCCATTACTAGAAGAGAGAGAGACTGTGAGCCTGCTATGTTGGCTACACATTGCTTGAGTGGCAGCACACGAAGTGATCTGTGTGAGAAGATAGAACAAGAGGGAACAATAACACGGACTGCAACTCTTCTCTGCAGCCCAGCAACATCCATAGTGAACTATGATTAGCTAATCTGTGCAGGGACTCCCCCTCACTCACACCTGTTCAAGAGGACGGCCATTATGACTGGTAGATAGAGAGTGGCTGCCACAACACAGCAGGCATAGAACACATACTCCACCACTCCACTGTTACCACTGTCTGACTGTACACTACTGCCATGCATCTGTAGACAGTGAGAGTACCGTAATGTGATCTGTCTCTTGAGGTTGATAATGTGTTAGGAATGACAAGTTTCACTCACATCCAAAAGAGCAAACGTTCCATTGTCTTCACATACACAGATGAGGTCAGAGCCTGTCGTTTCTCTCAATTGGCAGCCACCAGTCTGCCAACCACCATGGCCACAGTTGAGACTATTGTTCCATTTCACACAGAGTACTTCATCACCTTCATTCACCTACACACACACACACACACACACACACACACACACACACACACACACACACACACACACACACACACACACACACACACACACACACACACACACACACACACACACACACACACACACACACTACAAACAAGCTAGTAGGTAGTTAGGAAGACTTACCTTCACTCCATGGTATGTGATGGTAATTGTCTCCTGATTTGTGGATGGTTTATCAGACACACTGATTACAGGGGCAAGGTCAATACCCCCCTGTATTCCCACCTCACTACCACAACTACTAGTGTTAAAAAGTCCAGTATTATTGTACACAGTCACCTGTCAATTGTCACAGTAGTTAGTACAGTCTCTTATTATACCTTGAGGGAATACACTCACCTGGACTGGTCCTTCTAGCTCTCCATCCACCTCAACCTCCACACTTCCCCCTTCTCTCTCCTCACTACCTCCCCCCTCCTCAATGGCCACCTCAGTTGCTCCATTCGCCTCCATGGATATGACGGCCAGAATGTGGGTGTGGTCAGTTTCATTGATGTAGATGCCCCCTAGGGCTAGGTGAGAAAACAGCAGCACAAGGTTGGAATTGTTTGTTGAGAGAGATGACAGTAGAGCTGTATCAATCAGCACTCGCAGTCTGTGAGGGAGGAGAGAGGGAGAGGATGTGCTCAAGATGCTACTACATGTATAGAGTCCACTCACCTGTTAGCAATATCAGCCCCTCCCTCTGCCACACTATCTCCACTATAGCTCAGTAGATAGTCCACTGCCTGAAGACTATTATTCAAAACCTGTCAAAAGTGTATATAGACATAGTGTGCTCCAAGGGAGGTCAGTGTATGATTATTAAGACATGTAATATTCATGATGCTGAAAACAGTGCTTGAGGTGTTAGGTATGCATGGAATGCAGTTAATGAACATATCACGTGTGGGATGGAAGTAATATACGTACATACCATAATACTGGCTCCATTGAAGTTGAGCAGCTGTTCAGTAATATCCAGCACCACTTCCACTTCGTCCAGTGTAAGAGGGTCAGAGGGAGAGGAGAGGGCCAGGGAGAGAGAGGAGGACACCCTCTCAATGTTTAATGGTGAAAGATCAGTCTACAGCAGTGAGATATATTGTGTCATTTAAGGATAGTTATGTGGAATAACTTGTGTTTCACCTCTGTAATAGTGATGAGGGCGTCAGTTGTAGCTGAGGCCAAATTGCACTCACTTCCTTCAACTTCCTCCCACTCTCCTCCCTTCCCACACTTCCGCCTGGCCACACCCCCTTCAGGTCCATGTGGACACTCCTGTGCTCTACTATCACCAGTGGCTGTTTTAGGCCAGTCTAGGAACCCATAGACAGTGCCTGAATTATCAACTGCACTACAGAACTGGGGTAGTGGTGTAGGGGTTAAAGTGGGATGAAGTGTTGTGGAGGTGGGTATAACAGTAGGGGTTAGGGTTAAAGTGAGATGAAGTGTTGCGGAGGTGGGTATAACAGTAGAGTGGGGTGTTGGAGTTGAGGTGAAGGGTGAAGTAGTGGGACCTGATACAATGAGGGACCAGACAGTCTCCACATAACAATGATAGAAAGACAGGTTATGTGTTTATATACCTTCAATGACTATGTCAGCGACAAGAGTGGAGTTGGCACACATCAGCTCCTCTCCATCAACTACCAGTCCTGAGTGAACCAGCTCCACAAGAGTCCTAACATTGTCACTGGAACAATTCCACATGTTAGAGCTAAGTGATCTGCATTGGTAACACATGGCGAACGAGGAAGTTAGACATTGCTGTAGTAAGTGTGTAGCTATATTACATGGTGGTAAGAGCTGGTAAGTTTTCCAAAAGATCTGGCGGCAGCTCAGTGAGTTTGTTGTTATCAAGATAGCTGTGTAGCCATGAAAAATAATGACACGTTGTGAACTGAACTCAATAAGACGCTTACAGTGTCTTAAGACTGGAAAGGTTTCTAAAAGCTTGGCTGTTTATCTCTGTCAAGTTATTGCCCTGTAGATGCCTGCAGAGAAGTATTATACTATACCAGTGTAGCTACTAGCCGTGGGACTTACAGGGTCTCTAGTGATGTCATAGGTGTGAACAGACAGTCTGGGAGGCCCTTCAGCCCATCTCCTTGAAGATTACTGCATAGATATATGATCACAAACGATTTATGAAGAACTATACATATAGTGGAATCTGGATATATAAAACACTACCACCTTATACAGTCCCAAATATATACTGAGTGTAGCTACTTTCAACCCCAGCCTGAAAGCAGGATACCTCATTTATCAGGGCACTTTCTCTGCCCCCATGGATGTATAGTGGTCTACTGTAGTTGAAGGTGTGCTCACGTCATCTACTTACAGAAGGGTCAGGTTTGTCAGTCCAACAAATGATCGAGGGTGAAGAATCAGCTCAGGGGGAGCATTGTTGGATAGGTCTCTGTATAATTGGGGAAGAAACAAGATTAGTATTTCAGTATGAGCTTAGTGGAGTAGGTCTCACAGAGATAGCAAGTGATCCAAATGCTGAAAGGAGCCAGGCTCAATCTCCCTCACGTCGAAGCTACTGTACGTCCTGCGGGGAACCAATCCCAGTCCATTACCACATCATCTCACACGTTGAGTTAATTGTGCATAGTTAAGGCTGGACTACTTACAGCGATGTTAATGAAGTACATGTCCTGTAGGGCCCAGTCATACCCGTCACAGTATTCACTACTTGAAAGCACAGACATTTATCGTTCGGATTTAGTCCAGGGTCACAGTTTATCAGATCTCCGCTGCAGGAGCTGGCCACTCCAGCCAGTGAGACTACAGCCAATTGAAGACACACTAACAATTCTTCGGACCTCATTTCCCTCTACACTATTGTTTAGTGTGCACAAAAGTGGGTGGGGCTCGTAGATAAATTTACAATACGCATGCGCGAGCGCGGTCCGCGTATGCGACGTAACTCGCTGGCTAGGAGCTAGGTGCGACTCTGAAGGCACGAAAGTTGGGATATCAAATGCCATGGCGGAATCCGAGGAGCAAGATTTGATACTAGCAACAGAAGCCGCACAAGATGACGGCGAAACTGATCAACAGAATCCCGAAGAAGGCGACGAAGGTGGAGCCGAGTCGCCGCCGCCAGATGCCGCTTCAGCTGAAGAGGGTCAAGAAGCTCAAGAAGATCAGGAACCACCAGAAGAGGTGACAGAACAGCCTGAAGAACAGCCCGAGGAACCGACGGAAGAAATGGCAGAAGTTAGCCAGGAGGAACCGGCACCCGCTGAGGCTGACATTGACGAGCCAGCAGAGCTAGAACCAGCTGCTGAAACTGTGAGTCAGTTTGGGTGGGGCCGCCATATAGACTAGTCCATGCGAAATTCTCTCTCTGACATATGTACGTAGTGCTCGCTGTTCATGTCGGGCGTGGTCGCAGTATCATTAGCTATCAGCTGCAATGCAGACTGATTTCTCCATGCTATAAGTGACATGCGTTTGATAGCAAGTGCATTCACCTCCCTACAAAGATATGCATGCATGTGATGAGATGTTGACACTGGAATATTGGTGTGTGACTGTAGGAGCCTACAACAGACATGGAAGCATTAGAGAAAGATCTAACTGAGTTTCGACACTGTATCGAGAGTATTGGAACTCAGCTGGATGACGAGATGAATCGACAAGACATGCGCAAACTGCGAGCAGCCATCAGAGAGAAAGCCACCCGAATGGAGTTGGACCTCAAGGAGAGGCAGAAGACCAAGTGAGTAAATGACAAACAACTGAGTGCTCTGTTTACATAGTTTGGTATTGACTACTCTCATTTGTACATTCTCCTGGTTGTCATTCACACTTGTGATCAAATTAGCCACATGCTGTGGGACTTCTGCAGTTCCAGTGGAAAATATCCATCTAGTTTCCTGATAAACAAACAGTAGTCCACCTCCACAAACTAATACAAATCTCATCACACACCTCTTACATATTAACAATGCATAGAGTGACTTAAATTGAGCATTCTTTGCAGAGTCCATTGCTCTTGAGGAGTGTGGGAGTCACCCCACACACATACTCCACTGCCCTGTGGTATGATACATTATTCATTAGCCTACCATTAGATCTATGTAACAATATATACACACAGTGTTCAACGATTTTTGTGCCTAACCAACTTATGCATGATTAAAATTTTACACTTCTACATTAAAGACACATACATACATGTACTGTGATCCATGATATGTAAGGTATATTGTACTGAAGATGGACCAATCTGAGTGGGATACCTGAGATTTGAACTCAAAGACAGTTTTTATACCACACCTGAGTATTGATTACACCCACTTTTGAAGAGTATCTCATTTCGCTATGTCCAGGGACCAGATGGAGCCTCAGGAGCGCATTTACCTCCAGCAAGTTATCAAACAGCTTGAGACTCAGCTCAATACATACCATGAACTGTTAGAGAGAGAGAGGAGTATGACACGACAGTACCCACTAGCAGGAGTGGGAGGTAAACAAGTGCTTACTTCTTAGACAAGTGACTAGTAGCCTAAGTCAATGTACTGTTTTTATGAGTAGCATTAAAGTTGTCACACATGTTGGGAATGGAATTAGAATGGTCTCTTCTGTGGATGTTCAGATGAGGTGGGACAGAGGCCGGCGGACCATGCAGCCACACCCAGCCAGGCCCAGACCATGCTGACCGGCAATTTGAGAGAGAGGGAGAAGGAACATGTGGAGTTGATGGAACTTGAGCGGTAGGCACTGCATACACACCCTTCAAATCAAGGCTTAAATGGTTAATCTCAGAAAAGGTTCTGAGATTAACCATTAGAGAGCTGAGTTAACTTGTGAAGTTTTTTGTCTCTAGTGATATTCTGGGGTTGCAGGACATCCAGACTGACTTAGCCACTCTCATTGGAGAACAAGCAGATGATGTCAGACTTATAGGTGTGCCATTACTCCTGTACACAGAAGCATGCATAACTGAAGCAGTAATTATTGGATGTTTTCTGCTAAAATAATGAAGGGTGTCTTTAATTCATTCCATTGTATGTGTTGATTTCCACATACAGAACAGAATGTGGAAAGAGCTGGAGACAGAGTGGAACATGGCCACTCTCAGATGCAACAGGTATGTCCCCCTTCATTCCATACATTACTGGGAGGCTCCATCATTCACTGGCTCAGTTATGTGATTACTCAATAGCTATGGACTGGTAGTGATCTGACCACACCCAAACTGTGTGTGATAATTGATCCATGCCAGATACCCTTGGGACTAGCCTACCTGAGCTATGAGACTGTAGGGGAAGAGCCTTGTCCTACCCCTCCGGATGAGGGACTAAAGGCAACACCCTGAGGTGTACTGATTCAAGTGGATTGCTCTATCATTTTTGAGTGTCCTCATTGAAAGTAATGCTTCAATAAAGTCTTTTGTTACTTTGTTTCACAGAGTGTGGCCTATGCTAAGGGCAGACGGAAGATGACGTGTGTGGTTGTAACTATCTTGTCGTGCATTGTTACTGCAGTGATCATCCTGGCAGCGATTGTGGTGGTGGCAGTTTTGGCTAACCGATAACTGAGAAAAACATTTTACATCTACTTTTTATCAACTTTTTTAAAAGCTGAATTTTATTATGTTTTATAATTTGGACTTTAGTAATCACATTTTTAGCCTTTTCCCACAAATTTTGTGTATTGATTGGCGATATTCAATAGCCAACAACACATACGCAGTTCTAAAGATGGGCGGGGCAGACCTTAGCGCGCCGCTGCGGGCATACGTTAGATGCTGCAATGGACTACCAGAACCGCTATCGAGACACCTTGAACAGAAAGGCAGAGTTTGGCTCTTCAGAACCTTCTGAAGACAGAAAGAATGTAAGTATGTCTGCCAGTGTGAAGGGCCCTTCATATACCAGTGCCTTGGAGATGTTTTCAAAACAAGTTGTTTACATACACATGTAGTACTAGTTTATCGTAGATGTATTGGCTTCCGGGTATATAGTCTAGAGGATTAGGCGCGTTAGTTTTGTCTCCGTGTTTGGGAAGAAAATGGCGACTGAGGTAAGTCGAGTATTTTACTGCCTGTGTTTGTGTGCACAATCGAGAGAGATTGGTAACAGCTCTCGGTTCTGTCTCGGCTGTCTGTATCTTCTTAGCTTTTACCGGAAGCCGTGGGTGGTCTGTTTGTCTTTGTGTGCACACAGTTAGCTAAACCCTGTGGGGTATGAGGCAGACAGCGCGTAGCTGTGTATTTACGCGTTTTACAAGTAGAATGCGTGCTTCTGTGATGCTAGTCATGATCAAATCTACATTCTCTGATGCTAGGACCTGGGAGAGGTTGAAAAAGACCTGGCAGATTTCCAGAGCTGTGTGGACAGCATTGGAACTCCTCTAAACACAGATCACAATAGAGCAGAGGTCAAGAGACTGCGCTCTCTTATTAAACGGAGGCTTGGAGATGCCAAATCGAAAGTGGATAAACAGCGCAAGGGGTAAGTGAGCCTGTACAGGGGTACCTTGTGTGTGGCACTACTAAGAGAAAGAAAGGGAGCAATGTGGAGGGGGGAGGGGGAGGGGGAGGGAGGGAGGTACAGAATTGGAGTACCAGTGGCATGTATATAATAATCCAAGTGTTGTGTGCTCCAGAACTCAACATGAACAGATCGAGGCTAAACAACTGACTAAGCAGCTCAACAACTACGTCCAACGCTTTGATCGTCTCCTGAGTCAAGAGAGGGACCTCACTCGCCAACACCAAGACCTCACAGACTCAGGTGAGCCACACAATACACACTATACTCAGTGGCAGACATACTACTGAAGTATCGGAGGAGAGGGGGGGGGGCATCCATGTCTTTATATAGCATGCAGTGTGACACAATTAGAAAGGTGGGATTCTTTATATAGCATAAAATCTGAGCCAAACCACAAACCAACTCAATGGCCACTCAGCAGTATAGGGAGCTAGCCTCATTCCCAGGCCTTCCGTGAGGGGAGAGCTTGCTGTGTGTCTGAGAGTAGTAGGAATAGTTCTATCTGTAACAGGTAGTCCCTTCCTTTCCCTTCCTCTCTCTCTCACAGTGAGAATGGACTCATTCAATGGCTCTGAGGCCCCAATGGTACACTACCAGCAGGACCAGGTCATAGTGACAGAGGTGGAAGAAAGAGAGAGAACTGCTGCTGAGCTAGTAGAGCTTGAGAAGTAAGTCTTCTTACCGCTACCTAGTTGACTCAATATGTCTTTGTGTGTACACTTCTCTTGTCCTTCAAAGAGATATAGTGGACCTCCATAACATCCAGAAGGACTTGGCTGGCATGGTTCAGGAACAAGGGGAGGTTACTGACAATATTGGTAAGACCATATATCTCTATCTATACGCTCTCTGTTACAGCTTCTTATGTATATAACCACAGAGACAAATGTAGGCAAATCTGCTGTCAAAGTTGAACAAGGAAAACGAAAACTTGATTCAGTGAGCTGAATGAGTATATATTTAATGTGTGAAGATTGATATTGTGGCTTCTCTTTCTCGTGGCAGGCTGTTGAAATTAAAAGAAAGAACAGGAAGCTGTACCTTGCCATATGTCTTCTTGTTGGAATCCCCCTCGTCATCATCTTGATTGTGATCGTCATTGTACTAGCTGTCGTCCTGCCGAACAACAACTAATAGATTGCTGTATTCATGATATGAAGTCCGTTAGATACAGTGTGCGCATGCGTACAATGTAGCTATACGTAGAACAAGAAGTGAGTGAGCGAGTGAGTGATCGAAGCTTCTATTCTGTCTTGGGTACATGTGAGCTCCAAGAAGAATGTACGGTGCTACTGCAAAGAAGGTAAGCAGCATATATTTGCTGCGTGTTGATAGGTAGTCGGCATCGGCCCTTTTACCTGCATGGAGAGACAGAGATGTCCATCCTGGCGTAGAAGCTATATGCTGTTTATATACGAGCGTTTTGTGCGTTTCTTATCAGTTGCAGTGATCTGTTAGTTTAACAATTCTCGTGTGTAAATTTGTAGTTTGACCTGTGTGAAAAACTGCAGTACGATACATGTACCTGTACGTGTATGTTACTACTATATGGCGACTAATGTTTTGTTAGGTAAGCTGTATACCTAATGTATCGATACAGCCCATTCAAGCCACACACGATAGCTCTGTTAGCGGAGACGGCTACATGTTCACAGTAGGCGCAATATGCAGTACAATAGGCGGCCAATTTTGGACCAACTACAACACCTTGGGAATCCCCAGGGACATTAGATATAAAACTGATCTTGTAGTAACACATTGTTGGACCTGCCATGATTTCTTGGTACTATAATAACCTTCGAATATTTTGTTTCACTTTAAACAACACTGGACCTTCCTCACATCATAGTGTGCATTAATATTGTGCCTGATGAAGGTGTTACACCTCTCTACAGGTCCAACCTTGTGATCAGACAGAAGGTCTGAGGGGAATTTCATCAGACCTTGAGGCTCTTGAGAGGAGCCTGGCTGTTATAGGGAGCCCGTCAGACAGTGTGACACTGAGAGGCAATGTCAAGACTCTCCGTTCCCAGCTCAAGAGGAAGATCAGTGAAGAACAAGCCCAACAGTCGACTCAGATGAGCACACAAAAGGACAAGTAAGACCTCACCATCAGAACTGTGTGTGCCTACTACTAGACTACTACATACTGTAACTTCAAATTTCTGATCCACGTCCATACCCTTTGCATGCATGTGTAAACTAGACTTCTAGACTTCAAACCCTTGATTAGTGAGGTACAGTCTATCTCACCTAACAGGCCTGATAATTTTTGTTTCAATCTCCAGAATACACACACACCAAACTTGAAAACATTGTAAACTTGCAACATGGAGTGTACCTTGTTTGACCCATACACAATGTTACTATGTTAGCAATCCCTCGGGTGGGTGTGTGTGTGTGTGTGTGTGTGCACAGGTCACAGGCTCACCTAACAGGCCTGATAATTTTTGTTTCAATTTCCAGAATACACACACACAAAACTCGAAAACATTGTAAACTTGCAACATGGAGTGTACCTTGTTTGACCCATACACAATGTTACTATGTTAGCAATCCCTCGTGTGTGTGTGTGTGTGTGTGTGTGTGTGTGTGTGTGTGTGTGTGTGTGTGCACAGGTCACAGGCTCACCTAACAGGCCTGATAATTTTTGTTTCAATTTCCAGAATACACACACACAAAACTCGAAAACATTGTAAACCTGCAACATGGAGTGTACCTTGTTTGATCCATACACAATGTTACTATGTTAGCAATCCCTCGTGTGTGTGTGTGTGTGTGTGTGTGTGTGTGTGTGTGTGTGTGTGCTCAGGTCACAGCATCAACGGATAAAAGCTGAGCAGTTGCACAGTCACGTGGTCCGTCTCCATCAGTTAATGGAGAGAGAGAGAACACTCATTCAAAAGTTCCCTGTTCCTAACTCCATTGCAGGTCACTGTAATAACTCACTCACTGTAGTTCTGTCATATCTGGTGAATGGTGACCCATCACAACCCAGCACCACACCAGTATTGTGTACACATTGTGACTGACATGAAGCATATCCTGAATAGTGAGGTGTCCCTTATTTCAGAGGTGTCCCCCACAGTCTTCATGCCTTCGCTAAAGGGGTTTCACTCTACAAATGATCATCACTTAGTTTGAGATAAGTACAGTAGCTCTACATGTATGGCCTTCTGCTGCAGACGAAGAGCCTGACTGGGGAGGGACTACGGCTGTGAGTTCCCCTCTACTGACCCAATATCCACGTTACAGTTCACAAGCCGAGAGAACTGTAGCAGAACTTGAAGTTCTACAAAAGTATGTTAATTATCTGACACCACAGCTGGTTCTCATGTTGTGAGCACATCATGTCCCTCTCTAGAGATATAAATGACCTGGCAGATATGCAGAAGATGATGTTAGGGATGGTGGAAGACCAAGGGAGAGATATCAATGTTTTTGGTGTGTACACGATACTCCCATGTAAGGTAAAGGTCATTCATTCCTTTTACTGCAGAGGTCAATGTGGCTACTGCTCAAAGCAGAGTAGAAAGAGGAAGGAGGGAACTGGGAGAGGTAAGGCTGGTCTTCTGGTACAGGAATGAACTACATAACTACAAAAATCTAACCCCTTCATTGTGCAGTATTCATGCCGTCATCACACCACTACATGTTATACTCTTACCCCCCTCTTCATGCACTATCTGGAACATATCACATTCTTCATCCATGCAGGGTGTTTTATTGTCAAGTTCAACTCGTCGCAAGAAGTGCTGCATTGCAGTGTGTGTGATAGTTACCATCATACCAATTATTATTCTCCTTCTGGTTCTCATCATAGTACTACTGGCACTTCGAAACTAACATCTTTGGATCTTTTATCTTCGTAAATTAAACAGCAAAATAATGGTTACATATACTCACTGGCTATGTAGAGTGTGTAGGAAATGTGAGATAACATTATTGATAGTTACTGACGGTTACTGACGGTTACAGTCTCGAGTGGTGTCAGTCCTTCATACTGAATGGTACTGCCTCACACTGTGTGTGTGTGTGTGTGTGTGTGTGTGTGTGTGTGTGTGCGTGTGCGTGTGTGTAAGTAACCAAGTGTCTATCGAGCAAGCCTGTAGTCTAGCAAGCTAGCCTCTTTTTTCCTCTTGTTTTTTTGCTGAAAGGAGTTTTCTTCCTAACCAAAGTCAGCAAGAAAAACAGAGAAAAAAGGGCTAGCTTGCAAGCCTGTCAAGTCTCAATATATGTACATTACCTGTTCTGCATGAGTGTCTGAGCCAGCTGTATGCTAGCTGGGTTCCCTGTGATGTTAATAATCCTCTCTGTGGACCCAGGCTTGGGGTCATTGATCACTATCTCACATGACGACTGGTTCCTGAGGGGTTAAATCAAAGGCATCTATTATCACAACTGCAAAAGTCACACAATGCTTGGCAGAGCATGAAATAGTTGGTAATGGTGCTAATTCCTCTCCTAACTGTAGACGTCTTACTTGATGTGCTCGAGGTTGCCTCCATTCACTCCCAGTATGGACATAGCATACTACAGAGGGAAGGAATAAGGTGGTGATAGGATTAGGGGTGGGGCAGGTGTTGGTGACCTCTGACCTCATTGGGTATGGTGACTTGCTGTGTCTGTTGTCCGGGTGGAGGGATGGAGGGGAGGGGGACAGAGGGAGCGGCAGGGGCCGCAGGAGGCATGTACATGGGAGGGACTCCACCTGGAAAGAAGATGATATGGAAATGTTGCAGGGTGATGGGAGGGGGTGGGGCCAACCTTGTCCCATTGATGAAGTGCCAGAGGTCGGAGGAGGGAGGGAGGAGGGAGGCATGGAGGAGTACCCAACGTTGGCTTGACCATAAGAAGTATTAGCAGCAGGGAGATGGGAGGGAGGGTTGTAGCCACTGCCTCCCATCACAGGTGGCTGTTAGTGGGTGTGGAGGGGAGGGGAGGGTCTTAACAAGATGGTTAGTAGTACATAAGGTTTACTTACAGCAGGGTTGGGAGGAGGAGGAGGCTGGAATGGGGGTGGAGGAGCACCTCCTCCAGGGCCCCTGTCCTGATCACTTTTCCACGACCGCTGGAAAGACCCTCCACCTCCTCGGCTGTGGACACACACACACACACACACACACACACACACACACACACACACACACACACACACACACACACACACACACACACACACACACACACACACACACACAACGTTAAATGGACACCTCCTCACTCTACAGAAACCATTTTCTCACCCTCTTCCTCTGTCAGAGCCATTTCTGCCTCTCCCTCCTCCACGAAATCCCTGCAAAGGAGCAACACTCTTTGAAGCACATGATGCCAGGGCAACATTAGTGTTATGTCGGGCTCCATACCTGTCTCCCTCCGTCTCTGCCCCCTCGAAAGTTATGCCCCCCACGATGAGGTGGAAAATCTCCACCAGGGGGTGGCCCCCCTGGTCCTGGGAACATATCTCCCTCTGCAGTTGGCTCGTAGAGAAAAATCGGTTCTCGTGGTTCTTTCTGTGGAGAGCATGAAATACTCCATTTCACAGTGAGCACTATAGAGAGGTTTAGCTTGTGACCCTATCCACTGACTGCTGTAAGCAGGTGGCCTCCTTACACAGTGACCACTATAGCTTGTGACCCTATCCACTGACTGCTGTAAGCAGGTGGCCTCCCTACACAGTGACCACTATAGAGAGGTTCCACTGTATAGCTTGTGGCCCTATCCACTGACTGCTATAAGCAGGTGGCCTCCCTACACAGTGACCACTATAGAGAGGTTCCTACCTTACTGATCTCATCCAAGAAATACTCGATACACTCCACGATCTGTACCTCAGTACCGATCAGTTGGACACTTCTCTCATTGGAATTGGGCATCGGCTCACTGAATATCTTAATACTCGTCCGAGTTTTCTGTGCAGGAGGCAACAATGGTTAAAGTATCAAGCAAGACAAAGTTAATGCCCAGAGACCTAAACCATTCAGTAATGAATGCACTCTAGTGCAGAACCCTCGGCATTCCGCATGTGCAAATCCGTGAAAACACACACGCTAATAATGCGCATGCGCGGTTTCCAAAATGGCCAACTACATGGATAGCCATACAATGCAGGAAGCGGTGTATCTCTGCAACGGAGCGACTTCAGAGAAATTCACACAAATTTTTTGACCTTCATTGCCTGTTGAGTATGTGATATCCTTTTCAGGACGAACAGACACTCCTGAGGAGAGATTTCGATTAACGGACAGACCGACCGACCGACCGACCCACCTACAGTAACCCTCGCTGCGCATGCGCGCCGAGGGTTAACAATATAAAGTATGAAGTGGAAGCTTGGCCTACCCTCTATGAAACTGTCCACTCCACTTATACAATAGGTCATAACTGTCAAACAAAATGACCTCCATATTCACTTACTGATCTCAACTCCTTTATCTTGGTGCCTCCAGTGCCAATGATAGTACCCATGAAGGGCTGCGGGATAAGGACCTGCACCTCGTAGGCTAGCTCATTCCCACCCTTCTCAGTGACAGGCTGCAGAGACCACACACACTGTGCACCACGTATAGAGGTGAACAGTAGCTGAAGGTGAAGTCAACAGTGACTGTGTACTGATACTCACTCCATCTCCTAGCTTTGGAAGAGTGTCCTTCAGCACTCCAATACAACCTTCCACACGACCCATTATTGTCATCACCCTGGCAACAGAGGTAAGGGATCAAAGGTGAATAGCTACCTGTTGAAGTGTCTAAACTTCTCTCGTGTGCTGAAGCTAGCTGGTATTCATTACAATTGTGGTATTTCTTGTTACAATAAAAATATATGGTGGATGCAGTGATGGGCACTAAATAGAAGGCTGTGTCGTCAGGACAACCAAACATACCGCTCTGGAGCCCCAGGAGAATCTGGAAGAACCACCTGACAATCATGCTGGAGGGGTGGGGGGAATGGGCACGGCCAGGGCGGCCAATGGAGTGGGCATTAATTGGAACCATCCACGGTGGGTATTAATTGGGATCCACACGGTGGGCATTTATTGGAATGGTGAGGCAGGGAAAGGGCAGGTGGTTGGGTGAAGTGTTGGTAATGGGAAGGAACATGGGGAGAGGGAGGGAGGAGGGAGGAAGGGACATTTGGCAAACCAGACAGAGACAAGGAGAAGGTGACAGGTAAGACATACGAAGGGAAGAATGGGGCAAACAGAACAGGGAAACGAATAGGTCTGCAGAGAAAATCTAGCAGGGTTAGGCCAACAGCACATAGGATAGATGTATAATGTACTCCAAGAGGCTGCCCAGTACCCAATTCCTCATGCCACTCCTACGCTGACACAATAGCCACTAGCATACACACAGCACACACAATAACTGTACCAGTTTGCGAAGTCTCTTAATATTTTCACCTCCCTGCAAAAAATAGAGGACAGGACTGTAATGGTATTAAATGGCCGGTTTGAGGATCACGTACCTTGCCGATAATGCCTCCGGCGTCGTGTTGGCGCACCAGGATCCGAAGAGTAGCAGGGGGAACCGAAGGTTCCTCCTCGGGGCCATCAAAGCGTCCCCTCTTTTGAAATCCTGGGTCGAAGTCAGCGTCCCCTCCAAACTGCGGCATGGGTCTCTTACGACCTGAAAAGATTTAGACGGTCGTAAGAGCAAGGTGTTAAGAACCGCGGTTACGCCCCTCGACCGATTCTGTTGTCTTCCGAAACGGCTCGAGACGGCAATAACACAACACTAGTTGTAGGTACTAGCTCACCAGGACCAGGCTGCGCAAATCTGTCGGGAAACTGAGCATCTTCAGAGAACTGTCCGCCTCCAGAGTTAGCCATTTTTACTTAGCACCACGTGCGCATTCAAACGTAAAAAATACAACGGAATGTCGTAATATTTTTTACCGCTGTTTGAAATAGAGCGCACCACGATGAGATTGCCATCCAAGCAGGTGCAGTTGGGGATTCTCCTTCTAATCCTACCCGTCCTCTATCAGTTCTACCAGTCGAGGCAGCGCCACCACGACAGCCCACTGAGCCAGCTGGCTGCTAGCTGGAGGACGCACATCCTCACCCCTCAGCGCCCACTTAGTCGTGTCGCTGTGGGGTAAGTTAGACACATCATGTACGGGGACTTTAGCTGATAAGACATGACGTCATATCAATCATGTAGTGTGAATGCCAACCTTGATCTGGTGGTATCGGCAACACCACTGCTAGAGAAACTGGGCTTGTCACCAGGGCAACCGGTTGACCACACCCACCTGGCATCAGCCCGGGAACTCCAGGAGCAAGTGGCGTACTCCATGCTGCACTGTGCAGGCACCGAGCGTGTGTTCTCATCGCAACCAGAGTTCCAGAAGGTGGTTGCAGCTGCTTATCAAGTATCCCACCAAGTGAGTAGGTTTATATTGCCACAACGTATGTACGTTGTAATCAGCTAAGACACTTTTCCCTTTACAGCATTTCGTAGGAGGAAATGCTGCACTGATGGCAGTGAAGGTGCAGGAAACACTTCCAGATGCAAAGGTAGGTAAGGTGTCTCCCCACTGCACGTACACCACCCTCCCATGACATTCATACCTTACTCATTTGGCTCTCTTAGCACCTGCAGTTATGTCACCTCTTGTTCTCAGGTGATGCTTGCCGGACCCATTGGCGGTACTCTCAGAGATTTACTCCACCCTCAAATCTATACTCCAACGTTTACCCCAGGTAGTCAGGACGAAGTGCACCTCATTATGGAGTACCCCAAAGGTCAACGGTGGGGTAAAATTACCTCCACCTGTGCCAACAGAGTTATCACGTCTCACGATGTGTCAAATGCTAAAATGGTTGCCCTCGAAGAATTTCAGAAAAATCTGGACAGCTTTCAGCCTGACCTTGTTATTCTATCTGGAGCCCACCTCATGCAGGGAGAATCGGATGACTTCAAAAAGAAAAGATTGGTTGATATTTCTGGTCTCCTTGGCAACATCCCAGCTAGAACTCCAGTACACTCTGAGCTGGCTACCATTGGCGACCTTAACTACCTGAGAGATTTGGCAGCTGCTACTTTTCCGTTGATTGATTCGTTAGGTCTAAATGAACAGGAGCTTCTCTCACTAGCAAAAGCAGTTGGAGCCAATTTTGATTTTGATCGCATTCCCTCCAAGCCGGACATTCCCACAGCCTCAGACCTCCTGCACTGGCTGATGCAGACCTACACAGTCATCACTAGAAAAGAATCGAGACTCACCCGGGTTCATTTCCACACTCTCTCCTTCCACATTGTGGCCACCCTGGTTGCCCCTCGGTGCTGGCACAACTCCAAGAGTGGTGTTTTGGCTGGGTCAAGAATTGCTGCTCTTCAAGCTTGTGACTTGAGACACTTTGACCCCACTAAATTTGAGCTACGAGTACCACTAACGTTCCCCCTCTCTGTATCTGATAAACCTCTCTCACAACGTGTAGTACATATTACACCGGAAAGTCCAGTTGCCTCGTGGCAGAGGGACGGGGTGGAGTATGTGTTGACCCCAGTACTGGTGTGCAAGACTCCACTGAAGACTGTGGGGTTGGGGGATGCAATATCTGCGATGGGACTACTCCATTCTGAGTTTAGACAACCATAACTAGCATTCTTAGTTTTTTGTCCAATCAATTTTCTATCAATGCCACATGAATTACTGGCCTTTATGATGACAGAACTGTAAGGTCAAACCACAATTCCTAAGTGCGTGTGTGTGTGTGTGTGTGGGAATGGGTGATTAACACCCTTGGTTCCCAGAGTATCGCAGTAGCACTTTAGTGATTACCCAAGCTGATTGGCTGGATTTCTACAAATCTGATTGGTTGTTCCGTATTTCAACGAATCTGATTGGTTGTTGACGAAATGTAAGCACGCGCGCGCGTGTTAGTGCGTGCACACACGCAGCACGAAGAGAGACGTCAGAAGCCTCCAGAGAAGCAATGCAGGATGCTCAAAGAAGCGACGCAGTACGCGCGCTGTTTGAAGAGTGTTTCGCCGATTTCCAGGAAAAACTAAAAAATTCATACCTAGTTAGACCGACCGAGAAGTTGCGGCAGAAGGGCAACTCTCCCATACCCATCTTTGACCTTACCATTACCGATGACGAGGGAACCGAAGGCGACCATGAGTTCCTTAAAATCCCTCTGATGGACGTCCTACCTCAGTCACCCTCTGCGGACGAACGGCAAGCCAAACGTCCCAAAATTGAAGGCTCTACGGACGACGTGTCTTTGTACTCCGACAAATTTTTCAAACATATGGAAACATATGTGAGAGAATTGTCAGCGCCTATGGCCACAAAAATAACAGCGATGCACACAATAATGCATCAACTCTCGAAATGTGAGGGCGAAGTTTTAGAGAGCGGTGGATGCAATAGACGTAGACAAGTTGGATATGTTTTTACCAATGACTGTTTCAGGCCCATACTGGATTTATTGTGTAACTTCTGTTGGAATCTGAATCTGAAGGTGTGTGTGTATGTGTGTGTGTGTGTGTGTGTGTGTGTGTGTGTGGTGGTGTGGGGGGGGGAGGGGGGGGTCTACCTTCATCAGTTTACATTCATGTACTTCTGTAGTCAGTATCCTCACTTCTGCATGTATTAGTTGTTGCATGGGCATTCCTCGTACCTCACAGGATATGGTGGCATAGTTGTGACGTGAGCCCTCGTGGCCCTCCGGCTCACGTCTCAACTATGCCAACATATCCTGTGAGGCACAAGGAATGCCCATGCAACAACAAATTTGTTGCCATTTCTATGGTGACTCCAGCCACTAACCACTCCAGGGCCCTTAGCCAGCACATGTGACTAGGGGAGAGAAGGTTAACATTGCCATATTTGGCACAAACCCATATTAACCCCATGATGCCGGAATTCAGCAACTTGGTTCACATGTTCAGCCAAGCCCTGTTTGCATAAGTGTGCCACATGATTTGTTGGCCTTTGGCTACTAGGCAACAAATACCTGCACCTGTATACAGGGTTGCCTTTATCACTGTAGGCTAAATACTTTTAATTAAATTCACAGCTAGAACAAAGCTCGGTAGAACTGGAGGAATCACTCACAGGATATGAAGATAGACCCTGCTACCATATTGCAGAGAGTTTTTTGGATTCTTGTGGTCAGATATTTATTACTTCAAGTGTCAGAAAGTGTGATTATATCTGCCAAACCATTTGGGCAAATGATCGTGTGGTTGCAGTTTGGATGACCACTTTTATGAAGTATCAGCATGCAATAGCCCAGGTAACCTTCACATTCATGTGCATGTTCCCTTAATTGTCCTTTCTCTTTCTCCTAACATTATACATATAAATATATATATATATATATATATCTGTAGGCAATTGGATACTTCATAAAGGTTCTATCTGAGGCACACAAACCTCCTCCAGTCTTCATATTCTCTGAAGATAGTGCACAAGTGCTATTGTTTCCATTTAAAAATGATGCTGGAGATGAACTGATCGACTGTGTTGAACTTGCAAAATATGACATCTGGTGCCGTTATGGTGCTCGGCTCGTTCTGAATCACAATCTTTTAGTTCTGTTGCTTATCCTTACTAGTGATCACCCTATTTCAGAGGACTTACAGCAGATCACTTACTACTGTGATGGTGGAACAAAGAAAAGCTCACTCCATGACCATATACTCACTGCAAAAATGTATATGAAACAGCAGCAGGAGGCAGTGATGATAAAGGAGCAGCAAAAATTGAAAGCTATGCTGCAAAAATTGAAGGCTAAGATGCTAGGGGCTCAAGTAAAGGCTCTGCAAAAGTTGGAGGAGGTGAATGAGGATCTGCAAGAAGTGAATAAACTTCTGCAGAAGTTGCAAGATGAGAAGTTGGAAGAGGTGAAGTCGGCTCTGCGGGTTTTGGAAAGGTCAGAAAAGGATCTAGAGTCATTACAAGTGATGAAGAAGATCTTGCAAAAGATGACAGAGGAGTTGCAGAAGTTAAATCTGCAAGACTTTGAGGAGATAAAACACTCCCTGTTGCAAAGGTTGCAGTATTTGCAAAGAGATCTTGTAACAAAAGACCAAATCTCATCGTAATACTATATTTCACAATAGGTTGTGGTAATCCACAAGAGTTTAAGAGACTACATTGAGTTCATCCCCAGCTAAACCATTTGATCATCACATATAACAAGTAGACTGTGGGGCTAGCTTAGGAGATATAGCAGGGCATGAGGCTGGTTGGACAGTTACTCCATTTCAATCATAGTGAATGTACAGACAACTAAGTTTATAGTGTCTTGAGGAGAAAAGAAGCAATCATCATTCCATAGTAACTGGGATGGTAGTTAGCATACAATCTGGTGTCCCATGAACCCAGCCCTCTGTGAATAAACATGACAACATCAGCAACTCAGCCCACACAAGCATAGAGTTCATGCTGTACACCTGGTTCTATAGTGGTAACTCACATAGCCTGCAGCATGCCATGGAGCATGACCATGCCAGTGTAGCCACAGGAGAGAGCTCTGTCTACCAGTCCAGCAGCCGTCACCAACAGTGATGTGGTGTTCATTCCTTTCACCCACTCACCCACTGCCTACAACACAGAGTGTGCTACACATTACACACCTGACGCTTGTACTTACCACCCTCTGAAATCAAGACAACCCTCGAGACTTTAACTCCCTAGCCACACATCTTCATGTTCCAAGACTGGACCATATATACCATCACCCATTCACATACCAAGTCAAATGGCTCTGATGCATTGGAGTAGCCATAAGGCCCTGTCTTCAGGTGTGTATGTGCCAGGTCAGCACTGACTACAACCACCACCTTCTCTGACATATCAGACTGTATGTACTGCAATAACTTCTCTCCTGGTGAAGACAACATGGCCTTATATAGACAGCTGCATAGTCTCAGTATCCACTAATGACTTGCCAAGCTGCAGTAGTTCAGGGATCATGGCTACACTGTCATTGTACCTCCTACTAGGCTGGGACACAATCATCACCTGAAGAATACAGAAGGCCAACTGCTAAGGTTGTGTGTGTGTGTGTGTGTGTGTGTGTGTGTGTGTGTGTGTGTGTGTGTGTGTGTGTGTGTGTGTGTGTGTGTGTGTGTGTGTGTGTGTGTGTGTGTGTGTGTGTGTCCTGCCTTTGTGCGGGGAGTGTTGGGTAGTATGAAGTGGAGAGGGATGACCTCACCCCAGCGGAGGGGAAAGGGGTCTGCATCCTCCTGGGCTGGAGGACCAAACGCAGCCAGACCAGACATGTTAACTCCTGGCCACCTCTGTAATGAATGAATTGGAGTGGGTAGGGCAGTCCAGGAAGTTGCTCAAATCAAGACACTTCCTATTGACTCAGGGATGAGTACTGCATCTTGACTTACTTTCATGAGAGTGTTGATGATCTGGAGTGACTGCGGTCCATCAATGATGGCAGAGACATTATAGCAACATGGAGGACAGCCACAGTTGTCAGTGTCAGCCCAGCCAAACCCATGGGGATTCAAGTAGAAGAGGAAGTTGTTGAGGTCTGCGATGCCATGAGGTATGCTGAGGAGAATCACATCTGGCTCCAAGGAGGCTACTAACTTGCCAACCTACACGTGCACACACCAGCATCTGCCCTCAATATGTGCACATAAATTCACAAGTTACTAGCAAAAAGGATGCTTATTAGGTGTGCGGATTTAATACCTCTTGGCATGCTTTGTGTAGAGCCCAGGCCTCGGCCTTGGCCGTGGTATTGGTGGTATTGAAATGACTGGGGTCCAGGGCTATGCCGCCTGCACTGAGAACGTGATTTACAGCCCCGCCCATCTTATCGGCTAGAGTCTCACCATGCGGCATTACGAAGGCTCCTAACAGCTCCCCACCTAAACCAGCCTGCAATGAGACGGCAGAGAGAGCCAGTACTATCTGTACGGACACTGGCATCCTTGCCACGCCTGTGAGTCACAGCAACGCGCTAACTTCGAGGCGGGGCCTAAGACTTGCTCAGAGCGCGTATTTTGTGAACCGCACGCAGAGGGGTACGTGTGATGGAAGATGCAGTAGTGAAGTCTTCGACTGAGGCCGCGAGTGAGGGAACTGGGCTACTCACCTACTGGTCGTCATGGCTTGCTACAATCTTTACTATCGGCCTTTTCTCCTCTGGAATGTAATTACGCAAGTGTTTCAATGATATTTCACACAATCATATTTTTCTCCCTAGTTTAACGTGCCGGAAAATCCATAACAACAAGAGTGTGGGTTCTGTGCCTCATGTACCCTTTGTGGCAGCATTCGTCAAGTTAGTACAGTGTGTGTGTGTGGTTCACTTCACGCTCATCCCCCTCTCCCCCCCCCACACACACAGCTGTTCTATGTGGATGACGTATGGGCTTCTCAAACCAGACTCTCTGGTTACTTACGTCAACTCAGTTGGTCTGTTCCTGCAGCTCTCGTACATCCTTGTATACCACACCTACACAGAGTCAAAGGTTAGTATACTAGCCTTGTACCAAGGGGCCTGGGTATGAAGCTAGTATATCCACTAGAGTTGAAGGTTAGTATACTTTGTTAGTATACTCTAGTATACCAAACTTAGGTGGCTGTCATGTTACTTTAGCAATCAGTGCGTGGTTTAACTGTCTGATGACATTACTCTTCTCTCCTTCCCACAGTACAAGATTCAGAGGGACTTTGTTGCAGCTCTGACAACAGTTGTCAGTCTCTCTCTCTATTACGCATTCTTAGTTTCAGATCACATGACAGTCACAAGTCAACTTGGAATCATTTGTAACATATGCACCATTCTCTTCTTTGCTGCCCCTCTCCTGACTGTGGTAACTACTCTCACTCTTCTACATTTGATTTGGTCTCACATTAAACTCTCGCACAGGCTGAAGTAATCCGCTCCAAGTCAACAGACACACTGTCATTCCCCCTGTCTGTTATGAGTTTCTGTGCTTCCTCTTCATGGACAGTGTATGGCATGATGGTCGGGGACCCCTACATTATAGTGAGTAGTGTGCAGTACACCTTGCTATTGAAATTAGGACACCATCAGTGTGTGAAATCTTATGTTGCTATAAATATGACCTCCACCTCTCTCTCTCTCTCACACACACACACACACACACACACACACACACACACACACACAGTTTCCCAATTTCATAGGTCTCATTCTTGCCAGTACTCAAGTCTCACTATTTGTCATATACAGACAAAAGCCCAAAGGGATTGTCTCCATGGAAACTCCAATTGTTTAGCATTTCAACAATTAGTGAATTATTTTTGGGTCCATAAATCAAATGATGCTGAAAATATAACCAGACTGACAGTTTTGAGAATAAAAATGGCGATATATAGATGACAGGTAGGGGGGAGAGGACAGCTATATGGGCTAATGGAGGAGTTCCTTCTGTAGAGTGTTAATGTGGTCCTGCATCCTTTGGCTGTTCTCACTGGACTCCAGTAGCAGGCCTGGGAGGAGGAGGGGGGAGGGCATGCAGGAGACACACATGGTCTGAGAATGTGGCCAGGGGTAGAGACAGTGTGGGTATGTAACATACGTGATATCTTCCTCATGGCCTGCTGGTCATTGAGAGAAAATCCTAGCAATGGATCCACATCTGGAGAGAACAACATGGGACCTCTGAATGCAGGTGGAACTAGCAGTATTAGCATATGGCAAAAGTTTCTGTTTATTGAGGGGTCTTCAGTTTAGGGGTCTTCATTTCAGGGGTCTTCATTTCAGGGGGCCTCATTTCAGGGGACCTAGTTCCACAGCATAGCAGTACAGACGTAGTCCTCACCATCTGATGTTCCTTTATTTTTAACTTCTTCGTTTGCCTCATCTTCACCTTCAGGCTCATTACCAACAGCTGCAAGTCTCTTTAACTGATGCTCCAACTCCCCCCTCTCCTTCCTCACTCCACCCTCCTTGAGGCCACCCTCTCCCACCTCCTCTACCTTCTCCCCATCTAACCAGCTCAAGTGTGGAAAGCTCTGACTCATGAAGAGGGCATAGCCCTCTAACTGGCAGAGAGGGTTAGTGAGTGATGTCCCTAGTATCTGAAGACATAGGATACGAAGATTTGGAAGGTGGCAAAGAGGAAGTAGAGATTCCAGTCTAGCAGGGGAGGGGGGGGAGGGGTAGGATGGTGTATGTATAAAATGGTCAGAACTCTACTCTCTTCATGCTCACTGTGTGAGGCAGTTTCCAGGTAGGTCCAGCCTCTGTAGTTTCTCCAGTTTATCAAAATTTTCTGCAACATACACACAGAGAATACTCCCAAATTCCCAATGTGGGTGCATGCCACAAGACCCCAGGGCTACTGGCTGGCTACTGAAATCAACACAAATATCCCCTGGTACCTAGACTGCTGATGTTATTGGCGGACAAGTCCAGCTCCTCCAGTGTTACCAGAGAGACGAGTGACCGCACGTCCACTAGTTGGTTGCAGGAGAGATTCAACATCCGCAGAGACGTACAGAGAGGCACGGCGCCAAGTTCAGACAGACCTAGGTATGCCAAAAGTTACTTAACGAACGGTGAGACTATGGCTGTGAGGAAACCTTGGTCAGACAAGTCGAGGAAGGCTACGGCTTCCAGATCAAATTCACCCGTCCTTCGCTTCAACTCATCCTCCTTTACTGTATTAACACACAACCACACTTACTATAGTCCTAACATACTGTCACATACCTGCTAGAGTGCTGGTTGGCTCCGCTCTCGGCTCTGCCATTTAGCGTGTGTTTACGAGCGAGCAGGGATACGCACGTGTTTTGTACGCATGCGCAGAGAGTGCGCTCTCTCCAACCTAATCACGTTGAGGCCTACGCCATGAAGGTACGTATGGTATCTGTCTCCATCCGTTCACCGGGGTATTTGCACGGCATGTTTGCCTACCAGTAGTTAACAGTAGTTGCTTCTTACCGCCCCGTGCAGCTCAACGTCGCCTTCCCAGCGACTGGTTGTCAGAAACTGATAGAAATAGACGATGAACATCGCGTGTGAGTTGTGTTTGTATGTTAGTGGGTAATCCGGTGGTCCTCAGTGTGTTCTCGTGTCTGTGTCGGTTATAATGCACGTGCTGTATCTAGGAGTGGAGAGGGTGGTTTCCAAATCGCCTGTTTTTTTCTTTTCATAGTCGACCATTTTACGAGAAGAGGATATCAGCTGAGGTGGCAGCAGATTTCCTGGGAGACGAGTGGAAGGTAAGTGGCTATGTAGCTGTAACACAACCTACCATGCCCTGCCAGAGGTGACTTCCAGTAGTGTTAGGAGGAAGGAGAGTGTCAGTGTGTGTCTCATTCTGTGATGTGTGTCTGCAGGGTTATGTGGTGAGGATCACTGGAGGTAATGACAAGCAAGGTTTTCCCATGAAGCAAGGAGTTCTGACGACAGGCCGGGTGAAACTCCTGTTGTCGAAGGGCCACTCGTGTTACCGACCTCGGCGCAAGGGTCAGAGGAGACGCAAGTCTGTTCATGGGTGCATTGTAGATGGCAGTTTGAGTGTACTAAATCTTGTCGTTGTAAAGAAAGGTGTACAGGTAGGTATTGGAACATGTGAAACTTGAAACTAAGCATCCTCTCACCTGACACTCAAAACCAGTACTCTCACCAAGGGGGTGGGGTTTAAATAGTGTCTGTCTGCCTCTCTGTCTAGGACATTCCTGGACTGACCACGGAGACTGTGCCACGTCGACTAGGCCCAAAGAGGGTTGGAAAGATCAGGAAACTCTACAACCTCAGCAAGGTGTGGTGGCATATCATTGCCTTTTGATTATTGCTCTTCTCTCTCTCTCCTTCCCCTACCTACCCAACTTCTTGTTCATAGGAAGATGATGTCAGGCAGTACGTCATCCGCAGACCCCTCCCACTAAAGGAAGGCAAACCTCAGCGGTACAAGGCTCCAAAGATCCAGCGACTCATCACCCCAGTACGTCTCCAGCGTAAACGTCATCTGATGGCTCTGAAAAGAAAATGGGGAGAGAAGTCCCGTGCTGAGGCAGCAGAGTACGCCAAGCTTCTAGCTCGGCGAGCCAAGGAAGCTAGAGATCAGCGGGCATTAAAAAGAAGGCTATCCAGCAAGAAGTCATCCACTTCTAGCATGTAGTGGTGACTATGTACGTAGTAGAGGTGGTGTATGTGTGTGTGGAGGTGGTTGAAGGAGATGTCTCTGTAATATCACTATCTGTACAGCAATTGGGTCGGAATTTTTTTGAAATTCTGTCAAACTTTGTGCACATGAAATGGTTAAGTGATTGGAAGAGTGTCATTACTCGCTAAAATCCTTGAATCTAGCTAGTCACTAGTCGTATAGTCATGTGACTTGTAGTGGTCCAAAGTGCATTCGGCAGTGTATTGCACAGGGAGAGGGAGGGTAGTCGTCGGGACCAAGCAGTGTGGAGAGAGCCCGAGGAAGACGCTGCAAAGCTTGACGATATTCACAGTCAAACTGGTCTGGAGAGAGAGAGAGAGAGGGGGGGGGGGGGGGGGGGAGAGGGAGAGGGAGGGAGGAAGGGAGGGAGAGATTGGTTATGTGTAGACAAGCTAAGTTAGTCATCTCACCAACATCAATGCTCCCCATTATGGCTGACTTGAAGAAGAGCGTCTCTCGGTACACACTGCGGTGACTCTGCTGCTTGTCGCTCTCTCTGGCGGCTTTTTGTCTGTCCTCAAGAAGGTTGGTGAGTACGGGAATCAGCTGACCCCATTGGGTCTTGGCAACCAGAGACTGCAGTTGACTGTGTGTGTGTGTGTGTGTGTGTGTGTGTGTGTGTGTGTGTGTGTGTGTGTGTGTGTGTGTCTACATGAAGAAGGTTAAACTTACGTAGTTGAATCTCTCCGAGTGAGGCCTGGGCTGGAGGGAATTTGCATGACTCGAGGAACTGGAGACAGACAACAGATCCCATGGAGGGTGTGAGACCTAATTAGAGAGGGTCCTCACCTTTTCCAAGCCACATGAGATAGAGAGGATCAGGAGTGCCGGGAAACCTCTTGTCCCACAACAGGTCCACTTTCATCTGGACAGATTGCTGGGGAAGGGAGAGGTGTCCTCATTTCAGAGGGAGGTATGTACAGGATTCAATGGAGTTGGGACCTGAAGATGTGTCCCTATTAGAGAGGTGTCCTCATTTCAGAGGGAGGTATGTACAGGATTCAATGGAGTTGGAACCTGAAGATGTGTCCCTATTAGAGAGGTGTCCTCATTTCAGACCTGAGGAAGGCTTTCTAGCAAGTGCCTCTTCTTCTACTCACCTTTCTCAGTTCCCCATTGGATCGTGTGAACTCCCACAGTGTCAGCAGAGGGAGGTGGGTCGGTAGCTGTAGGCGAGAGAAGTACCACACCAGATTCCAGTAGACTGGAGGACTGAAGAGAGAGAGAGAGAAGATAACAATGATCTCTGTTCCAAGAGGGGGTTGGTGAGGTGTCTTAATTAATAAAGTCCTAATTACAGGGGCTCTACTCCATATCCTCAACATCCAACTGTTGCTAGGTTTTCCTGACCTACTGGAGACCAGCCCCTCTCTCCCAAGTACTTCACTGCCATCCTGTGTGATGAGTGTCTCCACCTCTTTCCGGAGGACCACGGGACTCAGGTAGGGGACAACAAGGGGAGGAGCCTCATGATCACTAACACTCTATGGGATAGAAACAATATGATTTGATTACTCACTACACAGTCTGCCCCAAACGGTGTCCAGATTAGAGAGGTGAACTCACAACACTCAGTGACTCAGCACCAGTCATACCTTGATCCATCTTGTTGCTGTCTCCCTCGACTCCTCACTGTTGTGGACTACAATATGTGGAATTTGAGGAATGGCAGTTGCAGGAGGAGGTTGGTAGGGGGTCGGAGCACTGGACACTCTCCTGTGGCCTCTAGCGCGCATCTGAGCGATATATCTCCTGGCCCCAATGTCTGTTTCATCTGATGGTTGTGGAGCAGCCGTCCCAAGTCCTCCTTCACTCTGTTGGCCTCTCTCTTCCCTTCTCCCCTCCACTGCTGATGGGGGCAAGGGGGGCTTTCCTGTCACTATGACAGTATCGGACGAGGACGGTGAGACACTGTTCTCAGTAGCCTCCCTCACAGTCAGGGAAGAGGTTGGTTGTGATCCACTCTTACCCAGTGTACCCTCTACAGTGGGAGAGGAGTTATTGACTTCTGCTGAAGCACCTTCTGGTGGTTGCCCATTTCTCGGAGGAGAGAGAGGAGTTGGACGATCAAGTGACTTAGTCCAATTGGACACGTCCTTGTACTTGTGTTTCCTCTGCTCCTGAGAGGAGACCTTATCCCGAGTGTCTCCATCGGTGGTCTCAACCCCACCTTCACTACTTGGACTGTCCTTACCCCCTTCTCCCTCTCCCTCCCCTTCTCTCTCCTCGGCAATCGAGGTGTCTTGCTGCATCGATGGCTGTTCCTCAGAGGATGGTAGCCTCTGAATAGGAAAGACAGTATTTAACAAATGGGATGACCCATATATTTATTGGATGTCCCATATGCTGACCTGTTTCAAGACACAGCCAAAATACTTAACTATGTTAACAAATGGGGTGGCCCATATATTAATTGGATGTCCTGTTTTCTGACCTGTTTCTTGATGATAGTGAGTGAGGCCACCAGGTAAGATTTACAGTACGGACACTTTGTCTTGTAGTCCGCATCATTCTCACTCCAGTTAGCCATTATAACCTGTGCAATATGTAGGTTAGTAAACTCCAAGATTACTGACAGGCCTGCTCAGTATATTACGACCCCCCTGGCCCCCATTGGGGGCCCTTACTTCATCATAGAGAAGACGTTGGCAGTGTGGACACTGAGAACAAGAAGTGAGCTCTAAATGGAGCCCCGGAGAGGGGGGTAGGGTAGGCATATCGGCACGACTCGTACGACGCATCGCTGGAGAAGAGAGAGAAATTTCATATCAGTTGTTTTCTAACTGTGAGGAGGACTACTTACGTGAACTGTTGCCATATGTTGTTGATTGTCTTAGGCCACTTGTGACTGAGTATGAGGGAGAGAGGGAGGGAAGGGGCTCTTCTTGGTCCGAGGACCATCTGGGTATCTTATCTACTATGTAGGATGAGTTGCCTTTGACGACATAATCACCAGCATCTGTGGAGGTGGGAGGGGAGGGAGGGAGGAAGTGAGGGAGGGAGGAAGTAAGGGAGGGAGGGAGGGAGGGAGGGAGGGAGAGGGGAGACAGAGAGGGAGATTCACCTGGAGTCATCCCTGGGGTTAGCTTGTACACTTGACGAGTTTGCAACTGTTGTGAGGTACCAGACACCTTCCTGGTCTGGAGTGACGACAGGGGCTCTTCCACAGAGTCCTCCTCACCCAGACCAACGTCCAGTGCACTCAGAGATTTACGGCTGGACGTGGAGGTCGTTCGGTACAGGAGGCGAAAGTCTGGGTTACCCATATTATCATCCCACTCATCTTCATCTCTGTTGCGACAAAATCGCAAGAGGTAGAAACAAGTGGTCACCACAATCTTCAGGACTTTCCATTTCCTCTTCCGACTGGGCCATGAGCTCTCCATCACCACCTGTAGAATAAGGCAAGTAACCAATTGACCAAGTAACAAGGTTGAAGCCAAATGAGCATAGCTCTGTGTGTGTGTGTGTGTGTGTGTGTGTGTGTGTGTGTGTGTGTGTGTGTGTGTGTGTGTGTGTGTGTGTGTGTGTGTGTGTGTGTGTGTGTGTGTGTGTGTCTACCTTGTTGTAAAAGCCGTATGTGACAGCAGAGGGCTGGATGCCGGCCTTCACCATCTCATTGTACACCTTCACAGCCAGAGCTGGTCTACCGATCTTCACACACTGCTCCATCAGCACACGATAACACACCTACACAAAAGTATAGCTTACACTTAGTGGTCACCTCAGTTAGGCAACCAGTGGTCACTGAGTAGAGTCCCTTAGTTATTGACACACATTTAAGTAAACCTCCATAACAGGCCACCTCTCTATGACAGCCACTTGGCCCTGCCCCAAGGGGGGACGCTAGTTGGCTACTCATGAATTATTCATCACCTCATCTTGAGGGAGTATGTTTGTCTTGCGCATATTCTCCAGTAGTTCCAGAGCCTGTGACAGTACCCCCATCCTGTTCCAATTAGTGCCCAGGTAGGCTGGTAGCAACACATACCTAATGGAGGTACTCTCAGAGTAACACACACACACACACACACATGCACACACACACACACACACACACACACACACACACACACACACACACACACACACACACACACACAATGCACACACACACACACACACAAATGCACACACACACACACACACACACACACACACACACACACACACACACACACACACACACACACACACACACACGGCTGACCATATGGAGCAGATGTGGGAGAGAAGAACTTGTGACCACGACACATCACTCTTTCTGGCTTGCTCTAGTGACTGGCCAGGAGAGAGGAGAGGAGGAGAGGGGAGGGGAAGGGAGAGGAGGGGAGGGGAGAGGAGGGGAGGGGAGGGGAGAGGAGGGGAGGGGAGGGGAAGGGAGAGGAGGGGGTGGGGAGGGGAGAGGAGGGGGTGGGTACACAAGACTGAAAGGTCAAACTTGTTATGCCCTTTTGTCTTCAAAAACAGCTCTAACTCTCCTCCTCTCACAGACTTACCAACTTGTCTCTGTGTTTCTCTGCCCTTGTCCTGCGAGCCACCATCGGCGACCCAGGCAGGAGGCTGCACATGGAGGGGCTGCGGGTGGTGTTACGACGAGGGGAGAGCAGAGTGGGGTTGAGGGAGGGGAACACAGGGTAGATATAGGAACGATCTGGGATCAACCCTGTCGCATCTGGAGGGATGGCTACCACTGTGGGTAGATCAGAGCGTCTGTGGGAGGAGAAAGAGGGGGAGTGCAGTGTAGCCCCTTCGTCAAGACCTCTTAATTGAACAATTTTTGCTGTCACAATTCTGAACTAAAGAATTGTCTGGCTCCACCTTGGAATACAGTACGCTGTATCATACAGTCACATGACTGGATGGGAGTACATTTGTACATGTAGGATACCTGTCAACATCGGCCTTGATGTCCAGGAGCCGTGCTCCTCCATCTGTCTTTAGCTGTAGAGAATACGAATAATGGATCATCCACCACTCAGTGCACCAGTGTAGCTGATGGTGGGAGGTGTGTGATGTGTGCAGCTGATAGCTGGGAGGTGTGGGATGTGTGCAGCTGATGGTGGGAGGAGTGTGATGTGTGCAGCTGATAGCTGGGAGGTGTGTGATGTGTGCAGCTGATGGTGGGAGGTGTGTGATGTGAGCTCTCCCTACCTTCTCTGTGCACTCATCAAAGAATGCTAGGGCTGTACTCTCAGCGTGGACAAAGCTTCTCTGCTCTATGAAGACACTGAAGAGCTGGGTGTCAAAGAGATGGCGGAAGAAGGGCCACTCAGCCACAGGGATGTGTTGGAGGAACAGCTGCTGGTCAAAGAGGAGGGAGGCATCGCGAGAATACTGCGAGGGAGCGGAGAGAAGTGGACGGAGGCACACCCTATGGGGAGTGAGGGATGTGAGGGAAGGGGAGAGAGAGAGAGAGTGAGGGAGTGAGGGATGTGATAGGAGGGGGTGAGGGATGTGAGGGGAGGGGAGTGAGGGATGTGAGGGAGGGGAGGTGAGAGATGTATGTGAGGGGAGGAGGAGTGAGGTGAAGTGAGGAGGATGCAAAGAGAAGCAGGTTCTGACCTATAGTCACACAAGATAGTGGCATGGAATCTCAGGAACACTTCTCTTATCTTCACATCCATCTGCTCCTGGAGGTTAGTGGTACAGTAGTGGTAGTTATATAGTGGTCAGATGTGGTATTGGGTGGCAGGGTGGTGTCATACCAGGTCGGTCTTGTAGGAGAGGTCAGACTCAATGGGGGTCACCTCCACTGCAAACCCAATACCTGGATTGAGATCTGGAGAGGGAGAGAGAGGGAGGGAGGGAGAGAGAGAGCTCCAGCACCACTGGGATGATCTAGCCATCTGTTATAGAGATGTCCTTTATATGAAGGTAACAACTCCGAGATACAAGTATATTGACTTCAGCTAGTGTTACATGTGGTATACCTGTCACCTCGGTGGCTAGGGTCTTCAGGTCTTGTTTTAATGTTCGGAGTGGTTTCTGGGTGGGTGTGACACAGTTACCAGTTATACATGTCCCAACACACACCTCACACACACACACACACACACACACACACACACACACACACACACACACACACACACACACACACACACACACACACACACACACACACACACACACACACACACACACACACACACACACACACACACACACACACACACACACACACACACACACACACACACACACACACACACACACACACACACTTACAGAAGGCAATGGCTTTTGTTCCAATACATGTTCAGCCTCACTACTCCTGTACAAACGATAGTGAACTAAAGCTGTAAACAAAGTACATGTACACATACACAGAATGGTATTATCACAAGTTGTGTAGAGGATGTGCGTGTTGTGTGCTGGGATGGTGACATAGTGTGTGCTGGGATGGTGACATAGTGTGTGCTGGGATGGTGTCATACAAAGTGAGGGTGCAGGTGTCCAAGTCCACCACACTGACATCAGAAGGCTTCTCAAACACACTGAAGTACTGACTGTCCACACCTGTACCAAGTGAATAGTAGCTCTAATCCCTGGGATCCACAGAGGAACATGTCCTGATTAGTGAGGTGTCCTGATTAGTGGAGTGTCCTGATTAGTGGAGTGTCCTGATTAGTGAGGTGTCCTGATTAGTGAGGTATCCTGATTAGTGGAGTGTCCTGATTAGCGAGGTGTCCTGATTAGTGGAGTGTCCTGATTAGTGGAGTGTCCTGATTAGTATAGGGCATTCTGATTAGTGGGGTGTCCTGAGGTGTCCTGATTAGTGAGGTGTCCTGATTTCAGGGGTTAAAACTACAGTACTATACCACCGATGTACTTGGCAGCTGCTATTAGTACTCAATTTGGCAGCTGCTACTGGTAGTAAGTATCACTGACCAATGATGAAGGGAACTGGGGCCTGCATGTAGTTAGAGAAGGCCAGAGGGCACATGGGGATGTAGGTACACTGCCAGCAGAAGGGGAAGAGAATGGAGCGTAGAGCCTCTCCGATGGAGGTGAGCAGAGCTGGTCTGGAGGAGGTGAGCACGATCTTCTGTTCCGTGAGAAGTAGAGAGTAGAGGGAGATGAGGGTAGTGGGGTCCAGGGCCGCCAGTAGAGACCAGTGGGTGGACACACTAGGTTGGGGAAGGAGGGGGAGAGGGGGAGAGGGGGAGAGGGAGGGGAAGAGGGGAGTGGGTGTATATGCTCAGTTGGTAGAGCAGCTGCCTAGAATGCAGAATGTTGCAGGTTCAAGTCCCACCTGAGGCAGCTCATGTTTTCTTTGAAATGATCTGTCTTGGGTGAGTTGCATTGTATTGTATTGTATTGCATTGTGAGTCTCTTGGTCTGAATATTGTACAACAGACCTGAGTGGTAATGGAGTCTGTACGGGGAGAGAGAAGAGGATCTGTTCACTGCCAATGAAGAGTTGTACTCGAGGTCTCTCCATAGTAGGGAAGGGGGCATCCAGCATTAGGTTACCTATGTACCTGTGGGGGGTGGTGTGTGTGTGTGTGTGTGTGTGTGTGTGTGTGTGTGTGTGTGTGTGTGTGTGTGTGTGAGTGTGTGTGTGTGTGTGTGTGTGTGTGTGTGTGTGTGTGCGTGTGTGTGTGTGTGTGAGGTGTGTGTGTGGTGGGGACCATCAATCATACTGACCTCTCCAGTGGGATAGTGTTTCTGGAGACTGAGAGGCGATAGAGAGAGGAGAGGAAGGCACGGAAGGCAGGGAAGAAGGGCCAGTGAGAGAGAACACAGATACACTTGTTCATGTGGAGGATGTCCTGAGGGGGAGGGATGGGGGGGCAATTATATGAGAATATTGTAGGGGTCCCTCACCTCTGGCCCCACCCCCAGGGCCTCTCTCATGTCGTCTGTGGTCATGGTCTCTGGTATCTGCTCATAGAATGCCACCACAGCTCCATACATCTGTTACACACACACGCACATGGAGAGGCAAATGTTTGTGGGAGTGGCTTTGGTAATGTGACATACACATTGTCCTCGCTCATTAGTAAGGGCAAAGGTCGAGAAGGAGGGGAGGGGGAACGGTGCCCTGCGGTCCCAGTGTTCCACCGAGACCCCGGACGGCAGGCAGAACAGAGGAACACTCTCGGGGAGAGAGAAGTTAGAGTAATCAGACTCTGGAAACCTGAAGGGGGGGAGGGGGGAGGGGGGGAGGGGGGAGGGAGGGGGGGGGGAGGGAGGGAGGGAGGGAGGGAGGGAGGGAGAGAGGGAGGGAGGGAGAGAGGGAGGAAGGAATGGAGGGAGGAAAGAGATTTCAGCATGCAGTTAGACCAGTTGGTCCAGATACTGTTACCTGCTAATAATCTCGGGGCTGTAGGGAACAGAGGGAGGATGGACCTGACTGGTCTTGTAGCAGAGGAAGACGGCCGGAGTCACCAGCCCCTTGTTGAGGTCCATCTGCAGCATCTTGTACCCCGGAGGAGGCTCCTCCCCCTGGGGGTAAAATACTCATATCAACCCAACACCCACCCTCTCCCCTCCCCTCCCCTCCCCCCCAGGGCTAGTGAGGACTGTACCAACTGACCTTGCCTGGGATGATGAGACAGATGTCTGTGATAGCAGTGTTGTGTCCGTAGAGGACACCTCGTTTCACAGTGATGTAAGTGGGGGTTCCCCCCTTGTTAAGGTCGGCAGGGCGACCTCCAACAGAAAAGGCAATGGTTTCGTGTCCGTGAGGTGGAGGGTGTGGTTGTTTGGTACTGGTATAGAACACACTACAAAATGGAATACGGACATATGTGGTATTAGGGTCACAAAAGGTGTCCTGTGTTATCAAGGTGTTCTAATTTCAGGGTGTCCTGATTAGGGGCTCCTCAATTTCCACACCTGATCTCAGTAATGGGAGCCATGTCCTTCCGTCTGCAGTAGGAGAGGTGGATAGGGCCTCCGAACAGGGCCCCGAGGTTGAGGTTAGCTGTGTGACCACCAGGAGTCTTCTCAATGCAGCTGGAGGGAGAGAGGACAATCTGGCCACCTTAGTTTGATGAGAAATCTACTTATATAAGTCCACTCCCTTTTCTTCTCTCTCTCTCCCTCCCTCACATCCCTCTCCTCCACCTCCCTCACATCCCTCTCCTCCACCTCCCTCTCCTCCCTACCTCCCCTCCCTCCCTCCCCTCCCTCTCCTCCCTCCCTCCCCTCCTCCCTCCTCCTCCCCCCTCCCCCTCCCTCCCATACTTACTGGTATCCTTTTGGAGAGGTCTCATATTTCTTGAAGACAACGCCGATGTCAGTGATGGGGACCTGGGGTGATGTCTGGATGTCCACGTCGTCCGAGGGGAACAGCTCAAATCTGGGGGAACATGGAGGGGGGAATGTAAAGAGAAGAGAGGAGAGGAGAGGAGGGGAGAGGAGGGGAAGAGGGGAGGGGGAGAGGGAGAGAGAGGAGGGGAGAGGAGAGAGAGAACACCTGGAGATATTCTGTCCCAGACCCACAACTAAGAAGTAATCTGCCAGCCTCTCAGGACGGCCCTCCATCTTCAAGAACCACTAGGACGGGCTGCAGCAGCACCTGGTGCCTTAGAATAACGTGCAGATACCCAGCAGGCAGCTCTCTCTCTATAGCTCCTGGTGTCTACAGAATGTCCTGGTAGGTAGATGCGGTAGGTCCCTTTACACATCCGTGCAGCCTTCAGGCAAGACAAGAGAAGTGATCTCCTGGGTTCTCTCTGCTTCAGAACGTGTGTTGAGCATGGGCAAGACGGTCGCTTCGCAGGATGGGGAAGTTCCGTTAATTAATTGCCGTGATTTGTTTCTGTGCACACTGCTGACTGGAGCACTCACAGTAGTAGTGTAATCAATCCAATGGCGTCCCGGGCTCTATGGAGAAGAGGTAAGCTGTGCATAAATGTGGCTCTCTTCTAAGACTTCTTTTCAAAGGCTTCTGTGTGTATCTAACAGTTGTTTTTCAGGAGTGTTAAAAATTTTAATTAAAGCGCATCTGTATTCTCCAGGCCAGCTGGCGCTGCTCGCTCGCTCCCAGCTCCCCGCCGCCGTCTCTGCCACTCACCAAGTGGTACCGTGTCGCAGCCAACAGACTGCAGCCCCGCCTGCCAAGCGCAGTCGACTGGACAACAGTGCAGAGTTCGTGGTCACTAAACTGGACGACCTCATCAACTGGGCCAGAAAGGTGAGACTGTTTCTCCCTCGTCTCTGAGCGTTACAGAGAAGTAGACAGAAAAGAGAAGGACTGTATTTGTAGGCTGAATATGCCCAGCTGCCATTTGTGACTACATGTTCACACTCACACATGGCATTAGGGATCACTGTGGCCAATGACGTTTGGTTTGGCGTGCTGTGCAGTTGAGATGATGCATGCAGCCGCGGCCAGATATGACATGGATCGATTTGGAGTCGTATTCAGAGCCAGTCCGGTGAGAACTGTGTTAGCTATAGAAGCTCCTCGGGGGTTAACGGCTCCCTCCTCTCCCTCCCTCTTCTTGCTCCTTCCTCTCCACATTGCAGCGTCAGTCGGACTGTATGATAGTGGCTGGAACACTCACCAACAAGATGGCTCCTGCCCTCAGGAAGGTGTATGATCAGATGCCAGAGCCTCGTTGGGTGATTTCCATGGGAAGGTACTCACGGAGAGAATATAGATGAAATGTTAATACATCTTCTCCCCCTCCCTCCCTCCCTCCCTCCCTCCCTCCTTCCCTCTCCCTCTTCCCCTCTCCTCCCTCTCTCTCTTTCCCTCATTCTCTCGCCCTCCCTCTGCCCCCCTCTCCCTCTCCCTCCCTCTCTCTCTTCCCCTCTCCCTCCCTCCCCCTCCCCCTTCCAGCTGTGCCAACGGGGGTGGCTACTACCACTACTCCTACTCAGTCGTCAGAGGCTGTGACCGTATCGTCCCAGTTGACATCTATGTCCCAGGTTGTCCCCCCACTGCCGAGGCCCTGATCTACGGCATCCTCCAGCTGCAGAAGAAGATAAAACGCTCAAAGACTCTGCAGATGTGGTATCGGAAGTAACTGATCCTCTCAGCACTCCTTTACCTGTTCGTGTGTGTGTATGTACTGTGATGTTTAGTCTCACTTCCATTAAGAGAACAGCCTTCACTGGCAACGAATGCGCATATTTTCATTACATCGATGACTTGGGGGAGGGAGTCTACCTGTCTTACATTAGAGCTGCAGGTAAGACTTATAATAGTGGTGAAGAGGTGTATCAGGCAAGGAGACTAGTTCCATCACGCAGACAGTGGCTTGCAATCCCTCACTAGAGTCAGCAGTTTACTCAAGCAGCACGTGAGGGAAAGGTTCGGGTATGAGGGTAATGTGCACACTATGCACTAAACAGGCCAATATTCATTGAGTGGTTGCTACGGCCACGCCCCCCTGGAGGTATGAATACGTGGCGAGTCAGTGCTTGTCGAGACGTGCATGATGGAACTACTGAAGGACTTGCCGAGTCACGACCGAGAGAACTTCTCCAGGTTCTCCCAGGGCAGCTGGAAGGTGATAGAGTTTCACGAGAGTGTGTATACGTGTAGTATATGTGCATGTGTGTAGAATTGCAAAAAGGAAGTGAGCTATGATAACTCGAGATCCTTTCTACACAGAGTCTCCAAGGAAAGCCGTATATTAGGTTGAAGAATGGCTCTGAAGATCACGCAATAGGTAAGTCTCTCTCTCTCTCTCTGTCTCTGTCTCTCTCTCTCTCTCTCTCTCTCTCTCTCTCTCATCTGTCTCATTACCCTACCCTAGAAATCAAAATGGATCCCACTAGTTTACTGTTGAAAGATCTTGAGAGAGAAATCCAGAGAAATAAAAGAGTAAGTCATCATTACAGAGGAGACCACCACGTCTCTTTAGATACCCCTCACAACCATCTGTCTCACAACCATCTGTACACCATATTCAAGGCTCATCCATGTGGGCTTTGGGACTTGGGCTACCCATGGCTGCCATGGCTGTCACACAAACCAAGTGACGGAGCCTAACCATGGCTGTCACCCTACCAAGTGACAGAGCCTAACCATTGGTAACCATGGCTGTCACACCAACCAAACCATGTATTGTCACAGAGCCTCGTCTCATGTAGTGCTTGGGGGGCCTGTCTATGTCTCAGCATGGGATGAGCACGACGTTCTCACATTACTGCTGAGTTACTAGTAGATTGGCAGTTCTTGTACTTTCAATATTGCCCTCTGTGTGTGTGTGTGTGTGTGTGTGTGTGTGTGTGTGTGTGTGTGTGTGTGCAGGTGCCACTAAAAAGGGGTCCTGTCAGAGATGACTGTTCAAGAAAGGTCCCTCGGCTGGAGCCTGACTCAGACGCCAGTCTTGGATCTCTAGACTACTAACCTGCCATGTTCCACTCCTCTCTCTCTCTCTTTCTTCTACTCAACCTCCACATAGTGGAGTGTATTGTGTGTCCTCTATCACCTCACCCTCACCCCACCCACCCATTGTTGTAGTTGTGATGATATTTTTCACTCTCATACACTACCTGAGTACACACACACACACACACACACACCGTGCTTCTAATTTTGTGTGCACTCTCCCGCTCACCAACAATGCTTTGCATTCACGAGTATTGCCTACAGAGTACATCAGGTCCAGTTGTCTTCAACAGTTAGGTCGTTCAAAGAAACACACAAAAGGAGCAACGTAGCCAAAAAGACGACAGTGCTCAAAACAGCTAGGGTGACGCATACACACTAATGCCAGCACCACACCCGTTTGGTACTACATTACATCATCAAATTAAGAGAATAAATTAACAGCCGTACAACAATATTCACCCTATATAATATTAGACATGAAAATTCCCTAGTTACCATTTTTACATTATTACAGTTTGATGATTGTTTTACAACATATTATAATGATAAGAAACAGGTTGGTCCAGGTCAAAAACTGGTTAGACCTGTTCTACAACTTGTCAAGGTAGTTGGCCAGCTCTGGTATGCCTTCCTTCAGTCCCTTCCTCTTGCGGGTCTCGAACACCACTGTCCCCGGTCGCGTGGTCACGTCGGCGGGGTCCCCAGGGAGAATCTGCCAGTGGTCGAATACACACTGGGGGAAGGCCTGTCCTCCGGTGTTGGACCGCAAGTCGGCCGTGAAACCTGCCAAGTGAGCAGTGAAAACTTGAAGTGTGTACATCTTGTATGGATATGCATATCACTATATACACATACATGTATTATGTAATAATTGTTACTATATATAGCACACTGGTGACCACTACATCAGTGTATGTTACTACATGCAGAACAATGCCAACTATGACTACATCATGTATGTATGTTACTATATATAGCACAGTGGTGACTATGACTACATCATGTATGTATGTTACTATATATAGCACAGATGTGACTATGACTACATCATGTATGTATGTTACTATATATAGCACAGTGGTGACCATGACTACATCAGTGTATGTTACTATATATAGCACAGCTGTGACTATGACTACATCAATGTATGTTACTATATATAGTACTGTGGATACCATGACTACAACAGTGTTACTATATATATACCGAAGGATTCGTTGACAGGGAGGTAGGCCTTGACAATGAACATGGGAGTCCCGACGATTTGCATCTCCTCAAAGACATGGCCTCTACGCCTGTTGAGGACACCATAGATACCACCAACTGCAACCTCTGGACACTGAGGGAGGGAGGGGGGGGGAGGGAGGGGGGGGGGGGGGGAGGGGATGGAGAGGGAGGGGGGAGGGAAGGAGGGAGGGAAGGAGGGAGGGAGAGGAGGAGGAGGGGGAGAGAGAGGGAGGGAGAGAGGGAGGGAGGGAGGGGAGAGGGAGGGGAGGGAGGAAGGAAGGAGGGAGAGATGACGAGTTAAATTGTAAGCCATGGGATGTGTCTTACCATGGGGGCACCTCACCTGTATCTCCACGAGGTAGACAGGTTCCAGGAGGCGTGGTTGTGCAGTCAACATACAGGCATAGATGACCCGTCGAGTGGTAGGGATGATCTGGCCACCTCCTCGATGAATGGCGTCTGCGTGGAGTGTGACGTCATGGATGTTGAATCTAACAGAACGGACATTCTCCTCACACAGGACACCCTGAAGGAGGAGGGAGAGGGAAGGGTGAGCGTATACCCGTCAAATTGGAGAAATACCCCTATCCCCACCCAACACAAGTGTAACCACGCCCACAACCACACCCACTGACCTCCTTGGTTGCCCACTGGAACCCAGCGACAACACTATCCTTGATCTCATTCAAGTACTGTACTCCCTTAGTAACGTCGATCAGCAAGTTGGGGCCCATCCCCTCCGGTCCGAAGCACCAGATCTTGCGGACCTCCGAGGCATCGTATTCGTACTTCTCGGCCAGATAGCGAGCACGTTGCTTGGGGTCCTGACGAGGGGTGACATCTCCCTGAGGGGGAACAGACAGGGAAGTGAGGGGAACATCGACAATACCACTACAGCCTAGGACAGGTTGGGTGTGTTCAGAGTGTGTGTGGTGAGGTGTCCTGAGTTCAGGCAGGGTTTCATTTAAGGGGGGCAGGGGGGCAGGGGCCAGGGGGCCAGGGGGGTATTTGCCCCAACTTGAATCTTTAAGTGCTCTCCCTTGGAATTGCCCCCCTCACATTCCCAAAACACTCCTCGCCAAAATATCTGATGGAACACTGTCGGAGTATGGCACTTGGGGTAAAACAAGTACTCTTATAAGTGGCTTCATTTCAGGGTATTGACCGGGATTCTAGCTACCATTATGTCCTAGTAGGACCTGTCCTGTAGGACACAAGGACTCAAAGATCAATAGTAGGGCCTGTCCTGTAGGACACAATGCCTCACATCACTGGTAGGGCCTGTCCTGTAGGACACAAGGCCTCACATCACTGGTAGGGCCTGTCCTGTAGGACACAATGCCTCACATGTCCTAATAGGACCTGTCCTGTAGGACACAAGGCCTCACAGGTCACTAGCAGGGCCTGTCCTGTAGGACACAAGGCCTCACAGGTCACTAGTAGGACCTGTCCTGTAGGACACAAGGCCTCACATCACTGGTAGGGCCTGTCCTGTAGGACACAAGGCCTCACATCACTGGTAGGGCCTGTCCTGTAGGACACAAGGCCTCACAGGTCACACCTTGTCAATGTCTTCAGCCAGTCCTTCTGCCATAGGGACAGCTCTCATGAAGAGTCTGTTGTGTTTGTTGGGGGACTTAGAGAGGCAGGTCACGTGGGACTCCTCGGAGACCGTCTCACGGTACGAGACAACTGGGTCGGACTTCTTGAGAGGGATACAAGCATGGTCCTCCTCCAGGTCCTTCAGACAGATCTCTAAATGGAGCTCACCAGCACCTGAGGGAGTACGGCATGGACGGAGAATGCCTACTCACAACACAACAGCTGCATATGCTCTAAACTATATATGCATACAGATCTGGGGACCCAGATAAATATTTTGTGTGCCCCCCTCAACAACGTGGTTTGATAAAAGTTCCCTCCCCCTCAGTAAAACTATTTGTACCACTGTGACGTGGGAGGCAGTTCACCTGCTACGATGTGTTCCCCGCTCTCCTCAATGGAGCACTGGACCATGGGGTCCGACTTGGCCAGTCGCTTCAGCCCCTCCACCAGCTTAGGGAGGTCGGACGGGTTCTTGGCCTCTACGGCCACACGGACGACGGGAGACACACTAAACTTCATCACCTGTACAGGGACAGAAGGGAGGAGGGTAGGGTTAGAGGTTATCACCACCATACCCTCCCGCAGGGCACACATCACACCCCTCCCCCCACTCACCCTGAGGTTATGTGCATGTTCGTAAGTGGTGATAGTCCCTGTCTTGACGAGGTACTGGTCCACGCCCACCAGACCAACGATGTTCCCACAGGGGACGTCCTCAATGGCCTCGACATAGCGGCCCATCATCAGAATGGTCCTACATGGAAGGCACAATGTACGTGAGTTCACTTCAGGGTTATTTAGAAAATTAGACAAGGGGGGGGGCAAACTTTTGGGAAGTTCCTGGGTGCTCAGGAGTATGGGAAGAGACGGACTGACTGACCGTTGGATCGGCTTCACGTAGAGGTCCTCCTTTTTCCCGGGGGTGTAGTTGGGACCCATGATCCGACACTTCAGTCCCGTTGCCACGATGCCCGAGAAGACACGGCCAAAGGCGTAGAATCGTCCCTTGTCACTAGTCGGAACCATCTTGGACACGTACATCATCAGTGGAGCCTGAGGGGGACACACAGACCTTGAACATTGAGTGGGGGTACTAAAGGAAATGACACGTCCGTTGCTATAGCTATGAACTGTGCTACAAATGGCCAAGTACAGCTGGTTCCCCTCTCTTGGAGGCTACTTCGTTAGTGGAATAGTTCGATAACTGTGTCATCTCACATGACACAGTAGAGACAAAATGTTGTCACATGTGTGTCCAAACTGAACGTGTGTACCACTCACTGTGGGGTCTCCCTCCCTCCCTCCCTCCCTCCCTCCCTCCCCCCCCCCCTCACAGTAGAGACAAAGCATCGTCTCATCTCTGTCCAAACTGAATGTGTGTACCACTCACTGTGGGGTCTCCCTCCCTCCCTCCCTCCCTCCCTCCCTCCCCCCCCCCCCTCACAGTAGAGACAAAGCATCGTCTCATCTCTGTCCAAACTGAATGTGTGTACCACTCACTGTGGGGTCTCCCTCCCTCCTCCCCCTCCCCCACACCCTCACAGTAGAGACAAGATGTTGTCACATGTGTGTCCAAACTGAATGTGTGTACCACTCACTGTGGGGTCTCCCTCCCTCCCTACCTCCCTCCCCCCCCCCCCCTCCCCTCACAGTAGAGACAAGATGTTGTCACATGTGTGTCCAAACTGAACGTGTGTACCACTCACTGTGGGGTCTCCCTCCCTCCCTCCCTCCCTCCTTCCCTCCCTCCCTCCCCCCCTCCCCTCACAGTAGAGACAAAGGATCGTCTCATCTCTGTCCAAACTGAATGTGTGTACCACTCACTGTGGGGTCTCCCTCCCTCCCTCCCTCCCTCCCTCCCCCCCCCCCTCACAGTAGAGACAAAGCATCGTCTCATCTCTGTCCAAACTGAACGTGTGTACCACTCACTGTGGGGTCACAGGTCTTGATGCCAACAGCACAGGGGTCATCGTGAGGTCCCTCGTAGAGGAGCTCCATCCGGTACTTCTGAGCAGTGAGGGGAGAAGGAAGGTGGATGGTTATCATCTGTAACATGGCATCTCCAGCTGGAAGCCACTTTCTAATGTGGGGGTGGGGGAGGGGGAGGGGGAGGGGGAGAGGAAGAGGGAGAGGGTGAGTTAAAGTGATGAATGCTGCTATCAATCCACTAATGTGTACTAGACTCCCATCGTAATCCCCTATCAAGTACAACTTGCCTCATGACAGCCTTGAGGAGGGGCTTCCCTTCCTTCTCACGGTCGTCTGCGTCCAGTTTTATCTGGAGCTTCTCGATCAACTTGGCTGTCTCCTCCTTCTTGAAGTTCATTATAGCATCAAACACCTAGAGAGGGAGGGAGAGGGGGAGGGGGGAGGGTGCAGGTGGGGAGAAGAGGCAGAGAGGGGAGGGGGAGAGGAGGGGGGGGGGGGGGGGGGGGGGGAAGGGCAAGGGTGCAGGTGGGGAGAAGAGGCAGAGAGGGGAGGGTGCAAGTGGGGGAGGAGAGGGAGAGAGCAATAACATCACTGCTTAGTGAGGGTGCTCTGATATCAGGAGATACCAAGTGTATCCTGTTATCAAGGTCAGGGGTGCTGCTCCTCGTTAAAGTGGTGTACATTTCAATCCGTCCTTACCTTGAAGATTGGGTCTAGTACAAATTGGCAGAAGCCTCGTACATATCCCTCCCCTCCAGTCTTATTCCACTTGCGTTCCTTGGCATTGTAGAACTGATCTCCCCACAGCCTCTTCATCAGCTTGGGAGGGTCGATCTTGAACTTGGAAGAGTAAATCTCAGCAAACTGCTTCAGAGTGAAGGCCCAGCCATGGAGACCGGAGCCAAAACCAACTGTACCCTTCGTTGGGTCAACCTGGAGTGGAGACATACAGCCCACACGTCTCCATTCCAATCTCCCAATACACACAGTGAACACTGTTAGTCAATATTTCAACTGCTTCCCACTCACCATGATGTCTCCCATTGGGTTCTCCTCACTAGTGTAAGTGGCCACAATGACGTTCAGACTCTCTACAATACGTTGGAAGGTTTGGTAAAGGTCCTCTTGTTCCAGCTGCAGCTCTAGGAGAGCGCGGTCCATCTTGTTAAGGAAGGCCACGGGCTTGATACGCTCAGCAATGGCCTGACGCAGAACAGTCTCAGTTTGTACACACACACCTAGAGAGAGGGGGGGAGGGGAGGGAGGGGAGGAAGTGACTAACAGGAAACACAGGTATGACGTCATTCTACAACACATGGCAGCTTCCTTCCCTCCCTCCCTCCCTCCACATGCCCCCAACTCACCACTGTCACAGTTAACCACTCCCCCTCCCCCCAACTCACCACTATCACAGTTAACCACTCCCCCACTGACACTACCACAGCTCCCCTCCCCCCAACTCACCACTAACACAGTCCACCACTACCAGAGCCCCATCAGTGACTCTCAGGGCAGCCGTCACCTCGCTGGAGAAGTCGACGTGGCCAGGGGAGTCAATGAGGTTGATCAAAAACCCAGTCCCGTCCTTCTCCTGAGTAACGTACTCCAGATCCTTCTCACTCAGCTCATAGTAGAGAGAGATACCTCTGGAGATAGTGTGTGGGGAGAGTACCAAGTCAGCTGGTGCTCACAGTCACACACACTACAGTGGGACCTTCGACAACCCTCTGACCCCCTCTGGCTCCACCAAATGCTACTTACTGATCAGACACTTCACTAATCAGGACACTCTGTCTCGATGGTGTACTAATTAGAGCTCACCCACTCCTAGTAGTACTCTGTTCACATATAGCAGGGCTCGTGTGTTTGTCAGAAACATCTGTTAATGCTAGGCTTTCTACATTTGTGTCCTAATGAGGTCACCCTGTCCTAATGTGTCCTAATTAGAGTTCACCCTGTCTTAATTGGAGGGGTTCTACCATATTACTCACGTGGATTTGATGGTGATGCATCTTTCTTGTTCGTCTTTGCGAGTGTCAGTGAATCTGGTCTCTCCTGCCCTTGATCCTGCAATGATGCCTGCCTTGCTGACAAGGGAATCAGTGAGGGTGGACTTCCCGTGATCCACGTGGGCTATTACCGACATATTGCGGATGTTGGCCCGCTTGTCCATGATAGCACGGACCTGCCATGAGCAGCAGACATGATATTGAATGTGTGGGGGTAACGGGAGAACGCACAAAGCCTTACCTGTTCTATAGTGAAGTTCACCTGCAAGAGACATGTGGAGAGAGAGAATACAGGTCGTCAGCATGTGAAGCCGCCCTGTACACCATCCCCACATGGTACGTTCACTGGCTACAATCTAAGTTGTACTCATGCCCCTTGTATAACTAGCATTAAACATATGGTCTTTATCTCTCGCCCCGTGCACAGAGAGGCCGTGGATGGGCCCCCTAACCTACCATCTTGGCGGATTCTTCCCGTCTCCTAACGACCGACAAATTTGCTGCCAAGACGCAGCGGTTTATAGAAGAGGAAGCTGATTGCGCAACACCACCGCAGGTACCGTCGACACGTGCTCTTCACTTTGTGCGCATGCGCTACATCCCCACTCGTGGGGTTGCCGTACATCATGCTGGGTCTGTGGACTGCAGGTCGCGAGTATGCAGTGTCAGATCTGGTCATCTTTGCCCTGACGGCAGTGGTGGGTCTGGTGGTCATTCTGGTCGTCTTTTGGTTCTGGGAGAGCCCTTCAAAGGTGCGTGTAGACCTACCACTCTGATAGCTCCTCTGGTACTGCTGAGACGTGCAACTCTTTGCAGTTATTCCCACTAGACTTCTATTTTCTTTTCATCTCCCTCCGTTCCCCTAGTCTTCTAAAGCCAAGCCCAAGGCTACCAAGGAGCCAGCGAGGTGGAAGGAACCACCTGCCGATGAACAGTGAGTGAACTCCACACTGGATTAGCCGAGCTACCCCCACGGTTACATCAGCCCCAGACCTTGCACGAGGGAAACTTGTCTCCCATTACTTACTGAGAGGAGGTAGCCACTAATATTCCAGAGTAGGTGGCTGACTACACCTGGTCATGTTAGGAAAATGGTTTGGCTACAGATCTGTTTCTCCCTTTGAGTTGGCTATTCAGTGACACACACATATCTGTGTGTACTCCAGTACAAGCAGCCACATGTCCCTGTACTGCTACCAGATCATCACAGTGACTGAATATTCTTATCGTAACCACTTCTCCCTCTCAGGCTAGGTGACATTGGTGAGGTCGCCAAGGCCGGCAGTCTCCATGAGTATCTGAACCTCCTCCATGACGAGGGAAGGTGTCCAGTCACCTCCTTCTGGTTTGGGAAGGAGCATGTGGTGAGTGTGTGTAGTCCACAGGCCTTCAAGGACACTGTCAAACTAACAGACAGAGCCGGTGAGCAGAGAAAAAAATCAGCCATAGTAATGTGGTGGACCTCAGTTTACTGTCTCCTTCCTCTCTCTCTCTTCTCACAGTTCAACTCCAAATTGCGTTTGCTCCCCTCATTGGCCACAACTCCATCCAATACTCAGCTGGTACTGACTGGGAGGACCGCAGGAGGTGTCTCTATCCCGTGTTCAAAGGAGAGACTCTGGAGTCCTACTACCCTCACTTTGTCCACATAGCTCAGGTCAATGGGGTCAGCATGGAACATTCCTTAGGCCGAGGGCATGCTGGGGGAACCTAAAAGTTAAATTTATACTAGAGTAGAACCCTTTGATGTGAGGACACCTCGATAAGAGTGTTAGAGTGTAGATTTTTATATCTGTGTGTGTGTGTGTGTGTGTGTGTGTGTGTGTGTGTGTGTGTGTGTGTGTGTGTGTGTGTGTGTGTGTGTGTGTGTGTGCACAGGAAGTGGAGGAGGAGTGGTCTCAACTGGGGACTGGGGAGCAGATTCCCCTCAAGAAGACTGCATTCTCTATGACCATAAAAGGCATTGTTCGCAGTATATTTGGAGAGGCATTTGACGACCATTCTGTGGTGGACAAACTGAGCAATGCCTACATGAGTGCCTGGGGAGAGCTGGAGGTGAGGAAGGTTGGAGTGATGGATGTCTCTGTGGTAGATGGTCTTGAAATGACTGACAGTTATAAAATAATAGAGACTTCCGACAAAACAAACATTGTAATATGGATGAGTCTATGACATCGAGCATAGAGGTGTAGGAGCTGTAGAGGTCTCCTTCTATTCTCCCTCCAGAAACGTATCAGGGAGGGTGTGGATCCAGATGAGGGTAGTGAGAGGGATGTGAATTTCCAAAAGAACCGGCAGTTTCTTCAAGATGTGGTGAAAGGTGTCATCGACCGTCGCAGGGAAGGGGCCTCAGAGGAACATGTACCATTCATTGACAATCTTCTCCAGTCTGGTGTACCAGATGACCAGGTAACTTGAGAAGTTCCTACGTTGATTGGTCCTGCTATAGAGACAAAGAGTTCGAATTACTCTTTTATCAGCCTTGTCTTGTGTTATCTCGGCCATCTGAACATCCTCGGTAGTTCAGTTGAGAGAATATTTGGCTCTAATCCCTTAGTCCTCTGTTTTCTATGAAAGTTTGCTCTGCAGTTTGTGAGGCTGCCTGAGTTATTCTGTGCAGCTAAGTACACAACAGTATGGTTTCTTCTCCTTGCTAGGCTATCAATGATGCACTGACGTTCATGGTGGGAGGGTTTCACACCAGCGGCTACTTCATAGTCTGGCTGTTGTGGTACCTGGCCAACCACCCTGAGGTACAGGACAGGATCCTGGAGGAGCTGGAGAAGGAGACGGGAGGAGAGTGTGGGGACCGCCTCAAGGCCTATGCCATGGAGGTGGCCACTACTTACAAGACGTGAGAGAGATGCCAGAAAGTCATGAGTGACGTCTCTCTGTCTACCTCTTTCTCCTGTAGTTACTTCCGTCAGGTTGAGGACGAGGCACTGAGGATCAGTGTTCTGGCACCATCGGCCGTTCGCCTTCCAGCAGAGGATATCGTAATTGACGACTGCCTCGTTCCAGGAGGTACCCCTATCATTCAGGCCCTGGGAGTGGGTCTGAGGAACACCACATCGTGGAAGGAGGGAGAGCAAGAGGAGTGAGTTTCCACCCCTCTAATGCGGGCACCAAGTACTGTGCAATGATTGTATGTTTCTTTCTACAGATTCAACCCTGATAGGTTTGCTCCACACACCTCCCACGCTCGCAGGGGGCTAGAATTTTGTCCATTTGGGACCCCCAGCCGTCGAAAGTGCCCTGGCTACATCTTCACACACTTCGAGACTACTGTCATCATGAGTATTCTCATACGCCGATTCCAATTTGTTCCCATTCCAAACCAGGTTGTGGAACGTGATTATGGACTGGTGACATCTCCTAAGAGTGAACTCTTTATATCAGTCAAGGAGAGATAACTGCTCCCATTGTAGCAGACTATCTTTAACAGTCGCAAACTTTGTGCAGGCTCTTCCCTGCTGTAAAATTGTTATGAATATTGTTATATTGCTGTATAGGACATAATTGGAATGACAATATGTGTGGTTTCTAGCAAGCTAGCCCCTTTTCCTCTTGCTGACTTTGGTTGGGAGGATTATTATCTTTTTCTCCCAACCAAAATCAGCAAGAAAAAAACAGGAAAAAAAGGGGCTAGCTTGCTAGACTGGTCTAGGTTTCCACTCAAATGCAGTACAGTACGTGGAATGGTCCCTCTGACTGTGGCCTAAAGTGGAGATTGAGTGTGCCATTTCAGTAGGTGGGGTAGTGCACTTTATCATCAGGAGAGTATTCTGAGTGTATGAAGTGATGTGTGAAGTGGGTGTGGTTATTCACTGAACTGCCAGTCCTGTCGACACATGGGACATTGTTGCTGCATCTGTTGAGCCTCCAGCCACTTCTGGATACAATGTAAGTGGAAGCTGTGCCGGCATTGTCCCGACACTGTAAGGAGAGGGGAGGAGGTGTGACATGAACTTAGTACCCACTTGGTAGCCCCATGGGAACTGTCTAGTCTTGATACCAGACAGACTGGGAACTGGACTGAAAGCCACACCCACCTAGAGCACAATCGTCTCCGGGGAACTTGCAGTCAGGGCAACACCCCTCAAACGGCAGACGACATATCCCACACTCTGTCTCATCGTTGGGCGTGATCCATTTCCACACTGCAACTGCAGTCCACTTCTTGAATGTCACTTTCAGTTTAGGACAAGAGCCAGTAGGTGAGGCCATCACACATGGTACGGCCTCCGTACTTTGGACTCTACCACCGGATACTCCCGTACTCTGAACTGTACCCCACAATTACGGAAGGTGCGTGTTGGTGTGGGGGTGGCTGTCAATGCGTGTACTCACGCTTATGCAGCAAGAGTAGAGCTTCGTCGTCCGTTCTGCAAGCTTTAACCGCTGGTACATGACTAGAGCTATAGCACCGCAGTGAGAGTACAGCTAGTAGCTACAGAATTGTGTTCCGTTCTGCATCTCCAGAGATTCTAGTGAATGTCGAGAGTAGAGAGCTCTGAGGAAGGGAGAGTGGGGAGGAGGAAGGATGGAGGTGAGGGAGATGCAGCCGAGGTGACAGAGACACAGAGAGAGACAGAGGGGGAAAGCTCTCTGGAGGTATCAATACCAAGTGAATTTGAAATCAGCTCCTCAGAAGTTGAAAAACTTCTAGAGCAGCAAGGTAGCTCCTTGAAATAGAATTCCTACTTAGGCTGTTGAGTAGAGCATGTGTACTTCTCTGACAGGGCTTGAAGTGAGCTATGGTGGAGAAGAAGGGATGGGCATGTCTTCTGCAGCTGCTGAAGTACCTAATGGAGATCTATCAATGAGGTACATAGTATGTACATCTTCCTTATTGTGTGTGCCTAGAGTTGTTATCACATACAGTGTCAAATGTTTGTACAGTGGGTGGGTGGTCTGGGTTTATATCAACACTCATCAATGGCAGATCACATGACTACATTGTCAACAACTGTGTGACTAGTTTACATGACATCAATCAAAAGATGTATGTACATAATTAGGTGTGCCCCTACTGTTAGCTCCTGTAATATACTCCCTTGGAGGGCAATACAGTCATTTTGTTATTTCTGTGAACACAGTGTTCATATACCTCAGTGAGTGTTTATGTAAGGGACTGGAAGTGTTTTGACAGTGAAATTGGCTGTGGACTTGTGGTCATGGGACACACATACACACATGCACGCACGTGTGCACACACACACACACACACACACACACACACACACACACACACACACACACACACACACACACACACAGTTCTTCAATCCACTCCGAATGGTGGACAGACCAACCAGACAAGCCAGTTCGTATCCGATACGGTACATCTCCAGCCACCTCGGAGGAACCTGAGACCATCTTACAAGTGTTTGAGAGAACTGTGGCCAGCTATGGAGGGAAATATGCTCTGGGGGTAAAGAGACAGGGAGAGTGGCAGATGTGTACATATAAATTGTACTTTGAACAGTGTTGCACTACCGCAAAGGCTTTTATAGAGGTGAGGGGGAGGGGACGGAGGGGGAGAGAGGGAGGGAGGGAGAGGGATGGAGAGTGGGAGCGAGGTGAGGGGAGGGGAAGGGAGAGGGAGGGAGGGGGAATTGAGAAGTAAGGTGAGGGGGGAGAGGGAGGGGGATGGAGAGAATGTTCATTAATGATATTCGACTCGCTGTGTACTACTGTACATTGTAGTTGGTTACTGCTGTTGAATGTAAATTTCCATTCTCATTCCTTCCAGTTGGGCCTGGAGCCATTCCATGGAGTGTGCATTCTGGGATTCAATGCTCCTGAGTGGCACATCTCCTGTCTTGGTACTATTCTGGCATGGTATGGGATTATTCATTTGAAAACAGAAATGTTTGTGTTACATGTACACACACACACACACACACACACACACACACACACACACACACACACACACACACACACACACACACACACACACCAGTGGTATACCAATAGGCCTCTACCTGACCAGCAGCCCCGAGACCTGCTACAGTATAGCCAACGACAGTAAGACACAAATCATCGTGGTAGAGAATGACTCCCAGCTGCAGAAGATCCTCAAAGTCAGTATACAACAGAGAGATTAGCCACTCAATGTTTGATGTACTATTGGAGTAGTTCCCATGTGGGCCATCTTGCCTCTTTCTCTGACTACAGATACGGAGCAGACTGCCTCACTTGAAGGCCATTGTCCAGTACACTAAGAAGCTGTCTGACAAGGAGGAGGGGATAAGAGTTCTGGAGGTAGGGGGAGGGGGATGGACTGCTACTGTGTGTGTGACATATTGTGATACTTTTGGTGTATTGTGAAGGGAGTTGTTCAATCCCACCCTCCCTCCCTCCCTCCCTACCTCCCTCTTCTCCCCCTCTCCCTCGACATAATGTGATACTTTTTGGTGTATTGTGAAGGGAGTTGTTCAATCCCTCCCTCCCTCCCTCCCTCCCTCCCTACCTCCCTACCTCCCTCTTCTCCCCCCCTCCCTCCCTCTTCTCCCCTCCCTCCCTCCCTCCCTCCCTCCCTCCCTCCCTTCCTCAGTGGCGAGAGTTCATGCAGTTGGGTTTGTTGGTCAGTGATGAGAGACTACAGCAGAGAACTGACATGTTAGAGCCCAACAAGTGTTGTTCTCTCATCTACACAGTAAGACTGCAGCTAACACCTACTGCACTACATACTGTACCACACACCTGGTACTGTAAAATATTCTTAGTGACCTGGTAAAGGTGTAAGTTTTGATGTCAGCATACTCAGGCCCAGATGATCAAGAGGGAATGAGAAAGACAGACTTCCGTCCGGAGTTGAACCCAGGTCTAATGACCAGCAAACCAGCACACCAGACACTGAGCCACGATTACCAGACAAAAGTCCGTCCCCTCATTCCCTCTTATAGCTGCAGTGGTCATTGCCTAACTGGCAACCTCACACTGCAGACCACCCAAATCACCCTAATTATTGAATTAACACCTGTACTGTACTTGCTGTACCACATGACATCTGTTTGTGTACCTAACCCTTTTATCAGTTATGTTCAGAAAAATGTACTAATAAAATTTACATTTTTCACATAAATATGTCCCTCTCGTATCTCTACTCCCTCTCTCTAATCCAGTCTGGGACCTCTGGTCAACCGAAGGGAGTCATGCTGAGTCATGACAATGTGAGTCACATACTTGTACTGAGAATACTTGTGTTCGTAGTAATCTAACAAGCAGTTGAAATGTGGATACTCCATGTATATGTATGTAAAATTGTGACTTCAGCCTTCAATCTCTCCCCTCTCCCTCCCCTCCCCCCCCCCCCCTCTCTCCTCCCTCCCCTCCCCCCCCCTCTCTCCTCCCTCCCCTCTCCCTCCCCTCTCCTCTCTCTCTCCCTCCCATCTCCCCTCTCTCTCCCCTCCCTCCCTCCCCTCCCCTCTCCCCTCTCTCTCCCTCACTCCCTCCTCTCTCCTCTCCCTCCCCTCCCCTCCCCTCCCCCCCTCTCCCTTCCCTCCCCTCTCCCCCTCTCTCCCCCTCCAGCTGACCTGGATGTGTCGTCGTATGTTACAAGAGACCACAACCTGTCGTGTTGGACAGGAACACATCATCTCCTACCTCCCTCTCAGTCACATAGCCACACAAATTGTGGATATCCACTGCAGTCTGACCACTGCTGCCACTTGCTGGTTTGCCCAGCCAGATGCCTTCAAAGGGTCCCTCCTTCAGACCATGAAGGAAGTCAGGCCTACCATCTTCCTTGGAGTTCCTAGGTGAAGGTTGGAGCATTGTCGGAGGCAGTGTATATTGTATAGCATCATGTGACATCATGTGATATCATGTGATATTATGTGACATCATGTGACATCACAGGGTGTGGGAGAAGATAGCAGAGAGTATGCAGCTGGTTGCTCGCAGTCAGAATGGACTCAAGTCTCGTATCTCTTCCTGGGCCAAGAATATCGGCCTCAAGGGGAACTATACCAAACAATCTGGGTGAGGTGACACTGAATGGCAGCTTGGGTTAACGACTGGTGTGGTAGTTGTGAGTCCCTTCTTCTCTCCCCCTCAGTGGCTCAGGAACACCATTTGGCTGGACTGTAGCCAACACTCTCTTCTTCAAGAAGGTCCGTCATGCCCTGGGCCTCGACCGCTGCCATCTCCCCATGGCCGGAGGGGCCCCCATGTCACAGGAGACACTCACCTACTTCATGAGTGTCAACATACCAGTCCATGAGATATACGGCATGAGTGAAACGTCAGGTGAGTAATGATATTCATTGATAGTGAATATCTATTAGTTGTGAAATATCAGGTCAATGATTGAGTCAATGATTGTGGTATAGCTGTCATGTCCACTCTTTGTAGGGCCTACAACCATCACGACCACTGAAAAGATTCGTTTCATGTCCAGCGGGAGGCCTTTCAGTGGAGCTGAAGTTAGAATTGACAACCCAGAGGGGGAGATGGTGAGTGTGTGTGTGTTGTACTGTAGGAGTGTCCCTATTAGAGAGGGGTCCTCATTTCAGATAGAGATGGACCCTCATTTCAGAGGGTGGTATGTACAGGCTTTGATGGAGTTGGGACCTGAAGATGTGTCCCTATTAGAGAGGTGTCCTCATTTCAGAGGGTGGTATGTACAGGCTTCAATGGAGTTGGGACCTGAAGATGTGTCCCTATTAGAGAGGTCAGAGGGTGGTATGTACAGGTTTCGATGGAGTTGGGACCTGAAGATGTGTCCCTATTAGAGAGGTCCTCATTTCAGAGGGTGGTATGTACAGGCTTCAATGGAGTTGGGACCTGAAGATGTGTCCCTATTAGAGAGGTCAGAGGGTGGTATGTACAGGCTTCAATGGAGTTGGGACCTGAAGATGTGTCCCTATTAGAGAGATGTCCTCATTTCAGAGGGTGGTATGTACAGGTTTCGATGGAGTTGGGACCTGAAGATGTGTCCCTATTAGAGAGGTGTCCTCATTTCAGATGCACTCTCTCTCTCTCTCCTTCCTCCAACAGGGAATAGGTGAGGTCCAGGTGAGAGGGAGACATGTCTTCATGGGCTACCTCCGGGCACCTCATGTTACCAGACAGACTATGACTAGTGATGGATGGTTGAAGTCAGGTGACCTGGGATTTATCTCAGAGGTGGGCGGGGTTTCATGTACCTCAGAACCTTGTCTGTTAATTTGTCATTAACCCTTTTCTTCTCTTCCTCTTTTTCTTGCTCTCCCTCTATATCTTCCTATCTCCCTCCCTCCCTCCTTTCCTCCCTCTCTCCCTCTCTCCCTTCCTTCCTCTCTCCCTTTCTCTCTCCCTCCCTCCCTTCCTCCCTCCCTCCTCCCCCCCCCCCCCCCCCCCAACCCCCCAGGAAGGCTATCTCTTCATCACTGGTCGTATGAAAGAGATCATTATCACAGCCAGTGGGGAGAAGGTGCGCCACCTCGACCCATTGAGGATGCAATCAAGAGGGAACTCCCTGTCGTTAGCAATGCATTAGTGATAGGAGAGCAGCAGAGGTTCCTGTGTTGTCTGCTGACTCTGAAGGTGAAGGAAGATACGATACCATCTGCTTTTGTTTTTAACTCTTTCTCTTCCAGACTGGGCAGGATGAGACCACAGGCCTGCCCACCAATCGCTTATCTGATGTGGCTGTGTCGTGTTGCCAGGCAGCAGGAAGCTCCGCCCTCACAGTGAGGGACGTCCTTTCAGGGGAGGGGGATCGACGGGTCTTGAGGATGATCCAACATGGCATAGACCGTGTCAACAAGGGAGCAGCCTGCAGGATACAGAAGGCGAGTCTCACTCAGTTCTAGAACATTCTACACTAAAATCTGATGTCTGTTATTATCAGGATTTGAATTCATTTACTGGCCCCTGTCACAGCTAATGTATCACTCATTTCTCTACAGATAGCTAAATGGTCTATTTTGGAACAGGACTTCTCTGTAGCAGGAGAAGAACTGAGTGAGTTGTCACTGGCAGTGTTGGTGGTGTGTGTAGTGTTGTTTAGTTGATGAGAGTTTACTATTCCCTTACACCTCCCCTGTGTGTCCCCTTGCCTTATTCACCCCCTTTTTTCTCACCCTTCCTCCCTCCCCTCCCACCCCCATCTTCGCTCTCCCTCCCTCTCTTTCTTCCTCTCTCCCCTCCTCCCCTCTTCTCTCTCCCTGTCTCACACCTCCTCCCTCTCCCCCCCCCCCCTCTCCCCCTCTCCCCCCCTCTCTCTCAGCTCCCACTCAAAAAATGAAGAGAAATTACATTCTCCAGAAATATGCAGACTGTATTGAAACATTTTATGTCACATGACACATCACATGACACATTCAATGTTTTGTATCCTTTTTTAAAATCAAACTGCCATTTTGTGTTTCTAAATGTTTTGTAAACCTCAATATGAATGATGTTGTCAAGTCACTCTGACCACTATACGTAGGTTCTGAT